>JAHSPW020000058.1:273080-428201 GCA_019985065.2 Arctostaphylos glauca | reverse complement strand
GTAGAATATTGTCATCTGGGATTCATAAATGAACTGACATGCAATGGTTCTTTTAATAATGTAAGTAAGGTTAGGCTGTGTTGATCATACCAAAGGACTCAATACGTATTTATGCCATCATTTAGGATTGTTCTTTCATAATATTATGCTGCTGATATTACTATAGATACATATATACATCTGCCCCTACTGCCCCTAAATCGTCAAAAGTCCAATGGAGCATTGAGTCAACAACATCAAATATGCTATTGCAGTTGCCTTCCTCTTCCTTTCCTCAGCAGCCATCTCTTCAGACTCTTGGGTTTTCTCTTCATGGGTTTCTCGGATTTGTCTTTCTTGTCTCAATTACTCTAGGGCCTCTTATTTATTTTTATTTTTTTATGCAAGGCTCAACTTGAGATCTCAGCTAAAGACAAATTTAAAGGAGCAACACTAATGAAATCAGATCACAAGTCAACAAACAACTAAATAAGCCCATGGATTCACCTGAAAAAGATTATAAAAAAAGGTACTTGACCTTTGAACTCTTATCTTCGGAAGTTAGGGTTGAGAGCCCAAGATGTACAGCTCAAATATTAAGAAGAAGAAGAAGAGAAAAATGAATGTTACTAAACCGGGTAATTGAGAAACCAGTAGATTGTCACATTTTCAGCTCCTCTATGCCCTCCATTGAAATTGCATCTGGTTTTCCCATTTAGGGAGAGAGGGGGGGGGGGGGGGGGGGGAGAGAGAGAGAGAGAGAGAGAGAGAGAGAGAGAGAGACGTTGAATCGCGATGGGGTGATGGAGTGGGGTTTGGATCTTGAGATTGCAAAAGAGGAGGGTTCTAGAATGAGATTAGAATGGGGTAAAGAAGGGTAAAACAATAAGTTTATTTATGTTGCCATGTTTCCGTTACCATTATTTATTGTTATCATCTTTTCAGTAATTTCAAAACCGAGCATCATGAAAATAGAATTATTCTTAGTAAATGTCATTGAACTGTAATTTTTCTAAATTAAATACAAAATAAATTACAAAACAAGGGCGTGAACTTAAAATAATCTCTATAATCATGGTCTGCAGTTTTGAAATTATCAAAACATGGTCCTAAAAAATAATTCTTAAAATATGATGATTATGATAAATATTTATGACCATAATATCCTTTTGATGGCATTGGTGTGCACCGTGACACAAAGTGACTTGCACTTTGAAAGTGAACAACTTGCAATCTATTAGAATAACGACTTGCATGCTATTGTTTGATAATTCGCCCTATAGTGTAAGTCATTCATTTTTAGTGTGCAAGTCAATAATGTCAGAAGAATAATATGGTCATATATGTATATGGTCATCCTATTTTAGGATTACATTTTTAAAGATTATCAAAAACCATAATTATGGAAATTAGTTTCGGTCAACGCCACTCTTTCGTAATTCCTCTTCCAATATACACAAAAGCTGACATTGAATACCTTAAATTAATTAAAATGATGCAGTACTAAAAACGTCACAATTTCAATCAGTAAGTTGTGAGGGTACGAGGTTAGCTTACAACACTCGCTTTCATGAATAGAAGCTAGACTACGCGCTCTTATGTCTCCTCTCATCTGCATCTGCTTCCACTGTCCTTACGTGAACTTCACCCGTGAAACAAGAAGTCAGCGTATTACCATTTTCTCTCTCCCCCTTTTTTTAATTTTTTATTTAAAAGAGCGCTACAAATTAATAAAACTTATACAAAAACTTTTCCAAATTTAAAAATTAATAATTATGATTCATTTAAATTAGTGAATTTTTTTTTTTTTTTGGGCTCATCCGCTTTGTTTACCATTTCTTATAAAGCAAGAAATGCACCAGAAGCCAATCACTTTCGCCCAAGGTCCGATACCCAGTAATCTCTCTCTCTCTCTCTCCCCAGTGCAATACCATCTAGCTCAAATTTGGAGTTTATGAGCTGTTTAATTAGACTGTATTACATATATGGGTGTGTGGATCTAGCAGGAAAATAAAGAAGGAACGAGTGGGGGAAGAAAGGGTGGGTAGGAAATTGAGAGAGAGAGAGAGAGAGAGATGGGAAGAGGGAAAATAGTAATAAGAAGAATAGAGGATACAACAAGCAGGCAAGTTACTTTCTCAAAGCGCAGAAATGGTTTACTTAAGAAGGCCAAGGAGCTTTCTATTCTCTGTGATTCCCAAGTTGGAGTCATCGTCATCTCCAGCACTGGCAGGCTTTATGAATTTGCAAGCACCAGGTCAGATCTCTCTCTCTCTCTCTCTCATTAATCAGGTCTGCATCTTCGGAATACCTGTATTCACTGTTTATGTTTTCGGTGAACTCGTCCCCGACTCCGCCGGAGACGGCGAGGAACTTATCGGATGAGGACGTCACTCTCCGGAGGCGGATTCTAGCGGATGGGCCACCGCTTGGATCCATCTCAGAACGCGCTCAATCCATGAGATAAAGACGACTGACTATATGTAGTGGCGTGTGTACATATCGAGAGCATCTCAAATTGTGTAGAGAGAGAGAGTGTGTGTGTGAAAACACTGTTTATGTTGTGCCCCAATAGTTTTTTTTTTCTTTTTGCTTTTGATTGTTTTGTAGCAACAGGAAATTAAAGCAATACTTCAAAGATTTTTAGGGTTTAAAATGTAAAATTATCCTTGCATCAGACCACCTACATCTACTATAAGGTGAACAATGAGATTGATTCTACGAAATTTGTAGCGATACACGTTGACTGAACCGAACATCTTCAATTTTTATAAAAAGTTACTTCATTTATGTAGATCTTATTAACGTCCCTAGTGGAAACATCTCGTGCAGCTTTCATGATTTTTTCTACCTAATCATATGTTAAACAATTTATACTGTGCTAAGTCCAACTCATCTTATCAGTAAAGGGTATTAATTTCTTCTTCCTAAGAACTGGATTTGCAATTACACAACAAAAGGGCTAATGGGCGGAAGTCTAAAACTTTGTACAAGATAGGATTTGCAGCAAAATTAGAGGAGTGCACACACTTAGTTAGTTGTCGTGGGGTTGAGAATTTTCCAGTACTAGAAGTAATTCTAACTAATTACTTTCTTTTACCATTACCATCGTCAATGGAGGAACTAAGAATTTATTTTATCCTGGGTTAAAAATGAACTGGACTAAAAAATATATAATCTCCAAATAATAGGACAGGCTAATATTATTTTAACGAAATATTTACATGTAAAAAAGAACAAATTAAAAAAAAAAAATTCACCAGGGCTATAGCCTAGTAGAAGACATACATACTTCTGCCCTTGACCATCTTTATGATTATGATGGTAAAGTTTTAAGCTTGTACGATCGAGAATACTAATATGAATTTATGCCAGTGTGTGTATATATATATATATATATATATATATATATATATATATATATATATATAATACATGTGTGTGTGTGTGGGGAAATAGGAAAGAAACTGTTTAAAGATCTATTTCTCCACATTCATTATCTGATAACTTCCTTCTAATTTCTATATATATAAAAAAAAAAAGTGAAGCACAAAAATGAAAAAGTGCATGCATAATTGTAATGATCAATCATGAAGCAAAAGTACCAAAAAGAAACACTAGTCTCATGCATAGCTACTATGGAGTGAGCTTTTAGTTATTTTGTGGTACCATCACATACTGTTTTAACATCTTTTATGGCCATCAGAGTCCTAAATTATGTTATTTGAACATCTTTTATGGCCCATATGGAAGTGTACCGATGGATACATAGGCAACTTGAGTTCTAAATTATAGAGTTTGATGTGAGAGCTCCATGCCCTCATCACTTCAGCAAATAGCTTTTGGGATTGAAAAGAAATTGTAAACTCGATCGAAAAGAAACCTATTCTAGCCCGTACAACCAAAGAATGAAAGCAATAAAAAATAAACAGATTTTGAGCGATATCCATATTCTCGTCGTCTACCTAGAATCCTTCTCACATATTTAGAGATCTGACTGCTTGAAAGTTCCAGATAAAGTCTTCGATTGCCATGCTTGAGATATTGGTTTTACCTTTCATCGACATGGCTGGTTTAGCAATTGCTTGATCCTCTATAACCTCTTGAAGAAATGGAACCACCTTGAATACTAACTCATTTCTTACTATCCAGATGGACCATAAGGTAGCGTAGAGAGTTGTTTACCAAAATTTTCTTTCTAAATTGTGATATTTCGAGTTGATCAACCAGTAGATCACCAGAGATTGAATGTCGACTAGAGCCACCCATGATCCTCCCCACCACTGAATGGTAGTAGACCACACCCTCTCCATGTAATCACGCAGATTGCTGAGGGCATTGTTCAATCTTAAGAGTTTATAATTTGATGGGATCTTCCTCTAGGCTTTTGCACTTCTGCTGGTGTAACGACTTTGCTCTCTTGGTGAGTGAGTCCACATGATTGGTTAGGAGAGTCGATACCAAATTAGTTAGAATGTGCTCTCTTTCTAACAGTGCTGACACTTTTCCTCTCTCCCTTTAATTTATTGAAATTTTTGAGAATTGGCTTGCCTTCTCCCCCTTTAGAATTTGTTTGAACAACGCGCGTGAGGGCATGCTCACCTCAACAACTAACATTAATTAGGATTAAGTTATACCCAAGACGGCAAGACCGTATGGTTTGAGAGCTAGGTACTAGTGATGGATATAGCTAGGGTGCATGTCTTTATCCAGACTGATATTGGAGTGTACCCAGTACTGTTTTTCTTCCAACATGATTTGAGGTTTCTGTGTGAATCTGAGGAAAGGATGTTTGGTTGAGGATGAGGATGTGGATGTGGAAGAGGTTGATGTTTTGTGGTTGTTTGAGGCTTGAGGTGGGTGATGGGCTGAGTATATCAGCAACACCCAAAGTGATCGAGGATTTCAAAGCATTGCTGGGCAAGAGGGCAAGAGAGCAAGAGAAGGCAACTCCAAGGAGTTGTTCGAGTGGAGATCGGAGCAAGCCGTAAATCCGGACGTCTCAAGGTCGAAACTCAGCGATAACACTTGATACCACTGGAAATTTGCTTAGTTGTTAATTTTAGGATCTCGAGGACTAGTCAGCATTAGGTGGGGACTATCCTATACTTACCTTGACTTAGTCTCAAATTGACCGTATATCTCAATTACAAAAAAAAAAAAAAAAAAAAAAACAGGAGAAGGCGTTTGGAAAAAGAAGAATCGTGAAGCTTAGTTTGGTGATGTTGGAAGCTGATGATCAGAGGAGGTGGGAGCATGAGGGGCATAGGTAGATAGTTTGTGCAATGTGTGTGTGTGTGTAGTGTGTGTGTGTGTGTTTTTTTTTTTTTTTTTTTTTTCGAGTTATTTGGAGTTGATGCCTTGTCAAATTTTCTATGTTTTTATTTTTTAAAACAAGAGGATGAGACATAGGTGGAGTACTCGCGAGCAGTAGCACTAGAAAAATATAAGATTTGTCTCCGAAACTCTTTCAATACTTTGCTCTTTTTCGTATATTAATTTTATATTTTTTTTATCTTTATGATATATGAAATTTTTGTTACGAATAAAGAAAAAAAACAAATGCTACCAAGTGGTGCACGATGTGTGTGGGGAAGGCTGTGAAATGAAGTCCCTCACCACCTGAACACCAAGGTACGTACAATGAAGTATACAAGCATGAGAGCATCTTTATTATTTTTTTCTCGGCAAAAGAAAATTTATTAATTATTGAAATCGAGTGTTACGATGACTAAAAGGATATGCAGTATGAGATGTCAAACCGATGACGAGACCCAACTCTGTTAGTCCTCGACCGCATGGTGATTTGGCGATTCTATTTTATTCAACACCCATGCACTCCAACAAGCTGACCGTTCTTTCATCGTTACGCTAGGAAAAGAAGCAAAACAAAAGAACATTATATGTAAGACTTCATACTAAAATGTTATGTCTGCATATTCAATTCATAATAGTCAGGGGACTTTGAAAGGATGTCCCGACAAATACTGTTCCAAAAACTCAAGGATTTCTCTTATACGTATACTGTGCCACCCATATTGGATACCGGCCATCGGCTGGCCTAATGGCACAAGCTTCTTGCTCACATTTGTTTGCTTTCTTTTTTCGCCTAAGAAATCAATAACGTATTGTAGTTTCTTTTCATCTACAATTGAGAACCATGTATTGATGTTCTACTAATTTATAAAGTCAGAAATTGATTAAAAAGACAAGGTTTGGCATCTTTATGTATGTTTATAATGACCTCTTCACACTGATAATTTGATGATCTAATCTGATAAAGTTCTGAGAGACTGACGTTGTTTTGGGTTATTACCTTATAAGCATGAGATCAATATTGGAACGATACAACAAAGAGCAAGAGGATAATCAGCTGATGAGTCCTACTTCAGAAGCCAAGGTATTGTTCATCCTTCATTATCAGCTGATGAGTCTGTTTCAATGTATCTAGACAAATTTTTAGTAGATTGATCTCAGCATCTACTAGCAAGGAACCCATTTAAAATATTGTGTGAATTGACATTATAAGAGATGACAATACATGAAAGACTTTGAGGTTAAGACCTAAGATAGAGCTAACTTCTGAGTTCCAAGTATTGACTAACAAATTTCTTGAGGTTAATGAGTAGTATCATACCAACCATGCTCTTTGGATTTGAGATATATACAAAATAAATTTGTTTAAGTATACACCTGTCATGCTGAATTTCTGCAATGAGGTAGCCCCAATTAGAATATATCGAATTTGTGTTTGTGTAGCATATAAAAATGTATGTGATTATGTACTCAGTGAGTTGAGTTTGAGGAACCCATTTAGTCATGTTTTACTACTAACTTTCATTATATGAGAATTTAGGACTATAAATCCCTCCTGTTTCATTAGAGAGACATTCTATTAATTAATTTATTTTGTATATATTTGCTAGTTTTGGCAAAGGGAAGCAGAAACCTTAAGACAAGAGCTGAACTACTTGCAACAAAGTCAAAGGTATAGCTTTTAATTTCTCTGTCTTTTTTTTTTTGTGGGTTTATATATGATAAGGATCCTTAATGTTGAACAGCATTTGGTGCATTGTTTATGAAGCACGGACACTTTTTCGTCATGTCGTTTATTGTTTTGGATACTTACCAAACACCAACATTATAAGGACACTAAAAAGCACACTATGGACACTCACGGGACATTTATGGATGCACAATTTGGAGAATTCTTATCTTTTGTGTGATAGATATATAATAGTTACTGATGATAGAGATAAAATACTTTTGTTTGAACACATTCATATTCAACGTAATGATAATGACAATATAGTTACATATAGTATTTTAATTTTAATTACAGCCTTATTTTTTGTATTTATTGCACACACGTGGAATTGTGTGGATATATAAGAAAATATAGTTTTTTTTTTTTAAAGCAACCGCAATGTGTCGTGTTTTCAAATTTTCAAAAATTTGCACGTCAAAATATCACGTTGTCTCCACATTTTTGTTAGTGTCACGGTGTACGACATCCGAAGTACCACTTACGTGGTGCCATGTATTATTGGGAGTTTAGTTGTCAAATTAATTTGAATATTTGTTTCTTCCGTTGTGATGCTATTATGTCCGTAATTCCTTTAATGTTCATACCTTGAGTTCCCAAAAAAAAAAAATTCACGGGAACAAAACAAAAAAAAAATAAGAAGAAAGAATCGCCGTGCATTTTGTTTTTTTTTGTTTTTTACTTACCTACACGTCAACTGTCATAACAATTTCAGACAATTGAAGGGGGAAGAACTCCATGGTTTGAGCATCAAAGATCTGGAAAATCTTGAAAGCAAATTGGAAACAAGCTTGAAGCTTATTCGAACCAAGAAGGTGCAAAATAAAATATCCGTAATAATATAATTATTACATGTTCTTCGGCGACGTGATGCCTCAGGACTTTAATCACCAAAGAAATTTGGGAAGTCTATATCTAAGTGTATCGATCACTACACGAGTTGGTTATGGATATTAGAACACAACGTGCACCATTTTTCAGGAGTACCACTGAATAATTACTCGTATTATGCATATGGTACCCGTATTACGGTTAATATTTTATTATTTTATTTTGCAGGAACAACTTTTAACTGATCAAATACAAGAATTAAATAGCCAGGTCTTTTTAAAATTTGGCTACAAAGATTATGGGCTGCTTTTTTGTGTTAGAGAAGCTAACATCAATTGATTCAACTGCAGGGTGTTCTTCTTCATCAAGAGAATATGAAATTGTTTAAGGAGGTTAATGTTCTGCTAAAAGAAAATTCACAATTGCAAAAGAAGGTACAAAGTATTTGTATAGTGTCAGAATATATATATATATATATATATATATATATATATATATATATATATATTATATTCCTATTTGAACATGTACGATATGCACCCATTTGAAATTTTTCATTGTTCTAAATTTTGTATATTAAATCAAAATATTAAGACAAAAAACACATAACATGCAGATGTTTGCAGTCCAAAGTTGATGATTATTTACAAAGATTATGAATTTTTACACAAAAGTTATGAACTAGGGGTTCATGTTTTAAGTTTTTACGCGATTGAAGCGGTGCATACTGTATTCATCCAAATAAATAACATAGTTGCATACATTATTTCACCTACCAATTTATGTAATCTAAAAGTTTTTTGATGCTAAGTACAAGTTTGGCTAAACTCTTATAGTACTTTTGACATTGTCCTTTTAAATGTCTCTCTAAATTTTGTTAAGTTTTATTTCAAATTATATTAGTTAGAACAATCATTCAAAAATCTTATATAATTTTTTTTCCATCTTTATTGGAACACTAGTTATTAAATACTCATTATTTTTGGAAAAAAATTAATTTAGGTCAAAGTCAAGCTAAGACTAAAAAGCGCTCGTGTCAGGTTTACAGAGCAAATGACCTCCAACCACAAGGAACTATCACTGGTTGTGACTTAGATGAACATATAGATCTGCAGCTACGCCAACCCTTATGAAACACCAGAAAAGGCCGACAATCCCTACGGTAATCTTTTTCCTAACCCACTTCCACTTTATTTAGAAAATATTATACTGCACATGTTTATTCAGACGTATAGACATGCACTTTTTGTATTATTTTGAAATTATTAATATATTTTAAGTAAAAATTCATAACTCAGTCCTAAATTCATGTTTGATAGGAATCCACAAGATTTGGGTTCGTTGGAGTACTTCAGAAGATTCTAATGTTTCCTAGACAAATATGAAAGCTTGAAGGATTATAGAGATATTCTAGAAGTATTCTTGAAATTCTCTAGATTGTTGTACACAATTTTAGCATTTGTGAAGCGTATTGTAGATTGTTCTAAATTTGATTAGTTGGGAAACTTCTGGACAATGTTCTAGAGTTCTCTCTCGGTGTATAAATAAGTGATCAGGGTCTTATTTGCCCAAACTACATTAAAATCATTGTATTCTTGAAGTTCTATAGTAAAAGTTCTTTTCTCCAAACTCTTGTGCTCTCTACTTATTCTTCTTTGGCTTACTTAGCAAGTTTGGGCATATCATCTAAAGTCGCACAATTGGCTTGGATAATTCTAAGGCTATGACAAAAGACAGAAGTGACGAGCCTAAGTTTTTATGTTGAAACTTGTAGTCTGTAGAGGAAAAATTTGGCTGCTGCAAAATAGTGAGAGAGATGGAAAGATAGAGGCAGTGTTCGGTTCGGTTTTTCAGAACCGGGTTTTAAGAAACAAAACCCAAAACATCTGTTCGGTTAACCCGAACTGAAAACTGGAGTTTGCAAAATGAAAACCCAGATTCGCGAATTCGAATTTCTCTCATCATCTGGGGACTTAAAGACCTCTCTTCCGCGCCGCTTGTGGTTGACAACGTAAGGAGAAGGGGAGACTGGATCGGAGGAGGAGTCTGGAATCGGAGCTGGAACCGGAGTTATATACAGAGCCGGAGATATGAATATATGATTCGGAGTCTGAGCTCTCCTCTTCTCCAACTTTAGGGCTGGGTAATTTTAGGGCTGGGTCCCTGAGCCTGCTCATAACAGGCGAACACAACGGGGGCCTTATTACTCCGATGTTAGTTTGCCGGTCGAGTCTGTGGTGAGCTCCACCGAGACTGAGAGTGACGAGGAAGAGTTACTTGCTGGGTTGACTCGGAAAATGGCTAACTCATCTCTTTTAGACGATTTGCTAAAAGCCGACTCTAGTTTCGGCTATGAAAACCAGAAGGTATTGTGCTAAACTGTTTTTTTTGTGTGGGTTTTCTGCAATAACTCTGTTGTTTCCCCTTGTAATTTTTGTTTCGGGTTGTGGTTAACAGACTTGGGCTATGGCCGGTTCGCCTCAATCCACACTTTCCAGTTTCATGGGTGGCCCCGGTTGCAAAGATGGTTCGAGCAGGGGAAGCCCAAATGTACACAATTTACAATTTTGAACGTACAAGTTGCGTTCCAATACAAATTTTTTTGGAATTCAAAACACGAAAATCAAAACGATCTAAGTTTCTGAATTTTAAAATCAAACAAATGTCAAAACGAACACAATTTCTCAGCTAATTTCAGAACTCAGTTTCTGAGAAAATTTTACAATTTCTTCCCAGAACCACCAAACGAACACAGCCAGAGTGTCCTGATTGCAGAGGCATTCAGGATGGTATCCTGATTGCCAATGAGGTGGTGCATCATTGGAAATTAAGAAGAAAGAAGGGAATAATAATTAAGCTAGATTTTGAGAAGGCATATGATAATCTAAATTGGAATTTTGCCTTGTCCATGATGGAAAGTTTGGGTCTCCCCTCGAGATGGATTTTATGGATGAAAGAGTGTTTATCTTCCTCTAGCCTATCTGTTCTAGTAAATGGGTCTCCTACTGCCCAATTTAGAATGGAAAAAGGGGTGAGGCAAGGGGATCCCATATCTCCTTTTCTATACGTCATGGCAGCTGAGGGTCTCAGTGCTATGCTTATCAAAGCCAGGGACCTACAATTGATTAAGGGGGCATCAGTAGGTCCATTGTCTGGAAATCTTACACATCTACAATTCGCGGATGATACCATTCTGTTTTTGGAGGGGGAGGTGGAGGAAGTGTCTATTATCAAGAGGTTACTAAGAGGTTTTGAGGCAATTTCTGGATTGAAGATCAACTACCATAAGTCCACGGTATGCGGTATTGGAAGGGATGCGGCTTTGTTTCACAGTGTGCTCACATTTTAAAATGTAAAGAGGCTTCCCTTCCTTTCAATTACTTGGGGCTTCCTCTTGGAGCAAACCCAGGAAGATGTGGTACTTGGAAACTAGTAATCGACAAAATCAAGCAGAGGCTAGCCGGCTGGAAAAGGAAATTCCTATCGTTTGCAGGGAGACTGGTCCTAATCAAAGATGTGCTCAGCAATCTCCCTATATACTATCTATCCTTATTCAAAATGCCGGCTAAAGTGGCGAAGGAGGTTTCAAAATTACAAAGAAACTTCCTCTGGGGAGGATCTGAGGGGGAAAGGAAACTTAATCTAGTCAAATGGGAGAGGTTAATTTCCAGAAAGGATCAGGGGGGGCTAGGCATCAGAGATGGTAAAGTTGTGAACTCTGCCCTCTTATTCAAGTGGTGGTGGAGGTTTGCTAGAGAACAAGACAGTCTGTGGAAACATGTGGTATGTGATTCCAACAAACAAGAGCTGGATTCGTGGCTACCTAATGCAGAGGGCTTAGCTGTGGCTTCCCCGGTCTGGAGAGGTATCTTAAACTTACAGAACTCAGAAACTAGGGCAGCATAGGTCTTTAGGAGGCATTTTGGTCTCAAAGTTGGGAATGGGGAGAGGATTGCTTTTTGGAAGGACTCTTGGATTGGGAATGATCATCCTTTCTCTCTTAGATTCCCTAGGATTTTCCGGATCATGGTTAACAAGAATGCTAAATTATCAACTATCATTACAGCTCCAAGTCTAAGGGAGGGAATTACCTGCATGCGCAGATTGTACTCCTGGGAAGAGGAAGAATTTGCAGCCCTGGCCGCAGTCTGGGAGGAGCTTCATCCCCATAGAAGAGATATCTCAGACTCTGTAGTTTGGAGAGATGCCCCAGATGAAGTGTTCACGGTCAAATCCTTCTGTCTGTTACTCGGTAACTTGGATCCTCCTGCCACACCCATGATCCCTCCAACATGCGTATGGTTTAAGAGGTGCTCTCCTAAGCATCAGTGGTTTTCCTGGCTCGCGTGGTGTGGTAGGGTGAAGTCAGCTGAGATGCTATATGCATTAGGGGGATCATTGCTCCAAGTCAGGCTCTTTGTTCCTTCTGTGGATCTGAGGTGAATCCCAAGACCACCTACTTATTCATTGTCACCAGATTTGGGTAATATGGAGTAGAGTATTATCCTGGTGGGGGGTCTATTGGGTGGCTCCCGCTTCAGTGGCTGGTCTATTGCTATGGTGGTCAGATTGGGGGAATTCTATCCAGCTCAACAAGCTTGCAAAGGATCTATGGTTAGCAATCCCGGGGCTGATACTAGGTTCTGTGTGGAGGGCCAGGAATCAAGCACGGTTCAACAGATCTGCGACAAATTGGGACAAGTTTATGGATAATTTAAAGTTCAGATGGGTGATGGGGGTCGATCCGCTCCATAAGCAAGTCTTCAGCAACTTCAATCAGATCCTATTCAACTTCGAGGGTTTCATCCAGAGCTTCGCGCAGCCGCATCATTCCTAGTTAACTGGTGGCTCGGGAGAGATGGCTGTGGGTGGGATGGTGGAATCAGGCGGGATGCATCAATTGGAAATCCAGTCGGACGAAGTGAGGAGTGAGGTTTAGGTTTAGGAAAAGTATAGGTGTGGGCGGGGTTGGTTCACCAACTCTGGAGCCATTTATTTTGTGGGGTTTTCTCACTTGTGCCCGTGTTGGAACCTCTCCAACAGGGGCTTTTTGTATCTGTGGAATTGCGTGGATATATAAGAAAATATATATATATTTTTTAAAGCAACAGCAATGTGTCGTGTTTTCAAATTTTCAAAAATTTGCACGTCAAAATATCACATTGTCTCCACATTTTTGTCAGTGTGTCACGGTGTACGACATCCGAAGTACCACTTACGTGGTGTTAGAAGAAGAATCGCCATGTATTATTGGGAGTTTAGTTGTCAAATTAATTTGAATATTTGTTTCTTCCATTGTGATGCTATTATGTCCGTAATTCCTTTAATTTTCATACCTTGAGTTCCCAAAAAAGAAAACAAATTCACGGAAACAAAACAAAAAAAATAAGAAGAAAGAATCGCCGTGTTTTTTTTTTACTTACCTACACTTCAACTGTCATAACAATTTCAGACAATTGAAGGGGGAAGAACTCCATGGTTTGAGCATCAATGATCTGGAAAATCTTGAAAGCAAATTGGAAACAAGCTTGAAGCTTATCCGAACCAAGAAGGTACAAAAAAAATATCCTTAATAATATTATTATTACACGTTCTTTTTTTTTGATCGGCAAAAGAATTTTATTGAATAGAAAGGCTTAGTACAAACCCACTCCTAATTGTTTTGAGGAGGGGCAACAAGAGGTCAGCCCAATCAAAACAAAACCTTAGCCTAAGATAAGGAAACCAGGGAAAAACTCAACCCAACTAGAACTACATTACAACAAAGATAAAACCAATGGGAGAGTAGAATTCCTAATATCAGGTTAGCCTGCTTCAGACCACTGCGCCATTCCACTTCATGACCATCAGTTCGCAAACTGCTCCAAGAGCTAAACCATACAAGATCGCTTCAACTGCTTCAGCTTAAGCTTCCTAATAGTTCCAAAGTGTCTAATGAATTCTTCCAATGAATAGTCTGCTATGTTGAACTTGTGTTTGACCCATAGGATGATACTCATTTTGATAAGATCTACGACAGAATGGGGGGAGGGGGAGGAGTGATTAAATAAGCAATCATTCCTAGAGAGCCAAAGAGACCAGAGAACTGCCAACAGAGTTGCATTCCAGCAGTGTTGTTCAAGGCCACGGAAAGGAGACTGAAACCAAAGCTGCATAAGGGCCGGCAGGGAGGACGGGAAGACCCAGGGGATCTCCCACCAAACTAGGATCAAAGACCAGACTTGGGTGGAGAAGGAGCAATGGATAAAGAGATGGTCTGAGGATTCTAATGAAGTGGAGCAAAGGACACAAAGGGTGGAGTCAAATTGGAAAAAATGCAAGATGTTCCGTTTAGCTAGTTCTTCTTTGGTAGGAATGCCTTGCTGTACTGCTTGCCAAAGAAATATTTCCACCTTTGGAGGGCAGACCCCTTTCAAAATAGAGTAGAGGCCAGGATTGGAGGGGAAGGAGTCTTCCCATTTGGAGTAGGCTGACTTTGGAGAGTAGATTTTGGAAGAGCCCCAGGCCCAGGAAAGGCAATCAGGCTTGGAGGGAAGGAGATGGTAGGGACCAATGAAAGAAACCAAGGATGAAAGAGAGTCTGTTTCCCATTGGAAAAGATTTCTCCGGAAGAGAAGGGTAGAGCTAAGCCCGTGGGAGGAGGAGAGGACATCAGCGACTAGGATGTCTTTGAGAAGGGAAATGGAGTAAAGCCTTGGGAAAAGGGCACGGAGGGGAGATGAACCAGCCCAAGGATGATCCCAAAATTTGGAGGACATGCCAGAATGAAGGGAGATTGTCATGCCCTTGAGAATGACTTCTTTGAATGAAGGACAATCATTAAAGCAGCAGCAAATATTTTTCCAAGTAGATGAAGGCTTGCCAGAGGATGAGAGTTGAGGGAACCAAGCCAAAGCTGGTATGTCGTATTTTTTGGAGATTACCCGCCCCCATAGAGAGTTCCTATCAGAGTGAAACCTCCACCACCACTTCCCTAACAATGCCTGGTTTTGAATTGTTAGTCTTTTGATTCCCAGACCCCCTTTAGTTCTAGATGTTGTTGCTTTTGACCACCTAATAAGATGCAATTTGCGCTTGACTGCAGAACTGCCCCAGAGGAAGTTCCGTTGAAGCCTTTCAATGGAATTGGCTACTTGAACTGGAATTTTATAGAGGGACATGTAATAAGTGGGAAGGCTAGCTAGAGAGGACTTGACAAGGGTGAGTCTCCCACCTATCGAAAGATACTTTGATTTCCACAGAGAGAGTTTTTTATGAATTCGATCAATGACAGGCTGCCAAGAACTTGCTTTCCTTGGGTTAGCACCAATGGGCATCCCTAGGTATTTTAGGGGAAGAGATTCCTTTTTGCAGCCCAGGATTGAAATCATTTCTGAAGAGTCTAGTTCAGATATGAGGACAGGGCAAAGAACACTCTTATGGAAGTTGATTTTGAGACCGGACATAATCTGAAAGCACCTTAGAAGCCTTTTGATGACAGTAACTTCCTCTATGCTATTGTTACAGAAAATCACTGTGTCGTCTGCAAACTGCAGATGCGAAACAGTGTGACCATTTGCACCCACTTTGATACCATTAATAAGGCCCAACGTCCTAGCTCTTTCCAGCAAGATGTTGAGGCCTTCAGCTACAATATTAAATAGAAAGGGGGAAAGGGGGTCACCTTGCCTCAGACCTCTCTGTGGTTGGATTTCAGAAGTAGGAGAGCCATTGACTAGAATGGAGAGCTTAGAGGTGGAGATGCATTGTTTGATCCAAGAGCACCATTTGGACCCAAACCCCATCTTCTTCATCATGTGCAGCAGGCATGCCCAGTTGACACTATCGAAGGCTTTTTCGAAATCCAGTTTAAGGATTACCCCTCCTGATCTTGATCTTTTCCAGTGATGAATAATCTCATTTGAGATTAGGATACCATCTATAATTTGCTTGCCGCCAATGAATCCTGCTTGTGCCTCCCCAATGATTGAAGAAAGGGTAGGCTTTAATCTGTTAGCCAATACTTTGGCCAGTATTTTGTAGATGCAGCCTACCATGCTTATAGGCCTGAAGTCCCTGAAGGAGGAGGGGTTATCAAGTTTAGGAACCAACGCCATGAATGAAGAATTAATTCCAACAGCAAGCTTGGAGTTAGAGTGGAATTCATTGAAGAATAGGAGAACATCATCTTCCATGAAGCTCCAGGCCTTTTTAATGAAGGAGAAGGAGAATCCATCAGGACCAGGGGATTTAAGGTTGTTACAGCTATTAAGGGCAGACAAGATTTCATCTTTCTGGAATACCCTTTCCAAGGCAATGCTGGAATCAGAGGAGAGACGCCTGGGGAAGGGGCCTTCTAGTTTAGGCCTGAGATATGGGGTTTCAGAGAATAAGGAAGAAAAGTAGGAGACGGCTGCAGATTTAATATGATTGGGGCAGGTGAGAGATCTCCCTCCAAAGGAGATTGCTGCAATGCTATTCCTTCTATATCTGAGATTGGCAATCATATGGAAGAATTTGGTGTTCTTATCCCCCAAGTTAAGCCATTGTGATCTAGACTTTTGCCTCCAAAAAGACTCAACCATTCTAGAAGTGGACCAGAAGGCCATTTTTGTGTTTTTCCTCTCAATTGATTCCTCCTGAGTTAGAGCTCTTGATTCCCCTAGGATGTCCCATTGATGTACTTTGTCTTCTAGTGATCTGAGCACAGTGTTGATGTTGCCAAACTGAGATGAGTTCCAGGATTTTAGAGTTGTTTTCATTGCTTGCAATTGTTTGACCAGTCTGATTCCTGCCCAACCTGGTACTGAACAGAGGAGCCAAGCATCCTTTGGTACTTTGAGGCATGACTTGTCTTCCAGCCACATTTCCATGAATCTAAAGGGTTTTGGGCCTTAGTCCCTGTTATCATCTGTAATTAGGATTGGGCAATGATCCGAGGTTAGTCTGGGGAGACCAATTGCGATATTTTAAAATGTTGGATGAATGGTTGGCCTAGGAGGAATCTGTCAAGCCGGCTTTGAGATGGAGGGGATTGGAAGTTGGACCACGTAAAGGATCTACCTATCATCTGAACATTGATTACCTCCATGGAGGAGATGAAATTTTGGAACTCCCTCGATCCCCTGCCAGAGGATTGGCCACTGCCCGTTGAGAGATTGCCGGATCTTTCTTCCATAGAGAGGACTTCATTGAAGTCTCCTCCCAGACACCAAGGGAGAGGAGAGGATTCCTTAAGAGTGCAGAGTTCTTCCCAGATATGGAGCCTTTCCCTTCTGTCATTGGGGGCATAAACATTCACCAAAACAGAGGGAAATCCCAACAGAGAGCCTGAGATAGCCAGAAAGTTTTTGTGGGATTGCAAGACTTGAAAATTGGATGAGGAGTTATCCCACATGGAGAGCAATCCACCCGAAGCTCCTTCAGAAGGGGAGAAGAAGAATGAGACATTGGCATTGCCCCACAACCTGTCAACTAGAATTTTAGGGATTAGGTCCAACTTGGTCTCTTGAAGGAGGATGAAGTCTGGCTTATGTTTCTTGATGAGCTTAGACACAAAAGCTTTCTTTGATCTAGAGCCCAGACCTCTGATGTTCCAGGAGAGTGCTTTCATTGAGAAATAGTAGCAGCCCTTAAAGACCCCTTCATCAAGAGGTGGTTAGACCCCCTCTTCCACCCTCCTGGCCTCACGAAGCTGTTCCATTAGTTCTGCTTCTATTAGCTCTGCGAGGTTCATTTCATCCTGTGTGGAGAAGGAGAGGCCAACTTGTTCTCCAATTTGAATTGTTGCTGCAGCTTCCAAAGAGGTAGTTGGGTTCGGTTGGGCCAGGGAGTTAAGGTGGACAGAGGGGTTTGGTTGCAATAGGTTAGGGAGAGTTGGGTTATCATGGAAGCCCTGGGGTGTATTTGGGTTAAGGGTTGGGTCAATAGGAAGCGTAAGGGAGGGAAGTTGGACTGGTTGAGGAGGTTGGAGGGCTAGGTCCAGGTCAACCAAGAGTTGGATACCTGGGTTGAGAATGGGCTGTGAGTTCAAAATTGGGCTGGTAATGGTGGGCTGGGGATCTGGGTTAGCCAAGTTGATAGGACAAGAGTGGGTTAAGTGGGCCGGGTTGGAGGATGACTGGTAAGGGCTTCCTGGTTGTTGGAGGTTGTTCAAATTGGTTGGAGGCGTGTTACCAGTCGTTGACTTGCCGTGTCTTGAAGATTGCGTTTCCTGCACCATAGACAGGTCTGGCGAAATGGAGGGGGTAGGGCTTGATTCAGTTGGCAGGTTGTCTTGAGCCTGGTGTAGGGTTGCTCCAATTTGGTGAAAGTTGGTTTCGGCTGTCCCCCCTGTCTCTGACATTGCTTCCCTTGGGAGTTCCTTCATGTCAGGTGCCGGCCATGCCACGTGTCCTTCCTCCCCAAACTGATCGGAAAAATCTGGTATGGGTCCAACCGCCACTGTGGGTGGCGTCCGAAGGTAATTCCGGTCATCTTCTTCTAGTACTTTGACCTGGTATGCTTTCCCCTTCACTTCCAGGTTGATCCATTGATTGATTCTTTCTGGGTAGGTAGTGGCTAAGAGGAATCTCCCTCTGGCGAAAGAAGTCATCTTCAAGGTTGATTCATCTAGGGACATGAATGTCCCCCACCTGTTTGCTATATTGACAAAGGTTTGGTGATGCCAAACCTGAAGGGGAATGCCCAAGCAGGTGACCCAAGTTAGCCTTTCCAGGCTGGCTGCATGCCCGTTCCAAGGCTCAATACTGGAAAAAAGTCTCTGAAGACAGGGTTTGGAGATGAGCTCCATAAGAAGGGTTTTGTTTTTGCAGGATAGGAGAACCCCCCGACCTCCCATTTCACGCACCTGAACATCACTAATGTTGTCCTTTGCCAAGCTTGCATTTACCATATTAACGTCCTGTAAGGACCCGGAAAATTTGAGTTTTAAAAATAACTATTTGAAAGTTTATTTTGGATAAATAAACTTAAGAAAGTGTGTTATGTATTGGATTATAATCATAGGACCTGAGCCCGGAGTCTCTCGTTTTATTTCGCGCGCGCGTCTTTACGTGGCTTATTGCGTGGGAGCCCCTTTGGGCCTTAAAAATCAGATTGTTGGGGCTTAGGGGAGGAGAAACCCCATTTCCCCCTTCTCACTCTCTCTCTAACCATGGCTCTCTCCTCTCTCTACCATCTCCACCCATCCAAGCCACCATTTTCAAATTCCTTGGAGGTTTAGGAAGCTTGCATTGTGCTAGGCAAGGAACCGATGCCGGATTGAGGTTGGGAGCTTGGGAGATGCGGATTCAAGCTTTGGAGCACCATCAAGGCTAGGGTTTTCACCCTTGGACCAAATCATCCACTTTGAAGCTCGAGGTAGGGATTTCTACCTTCTATTATGTGTATATGATGTGTTATGGTCTTTGTTTCGTGTATATTTCGATGTTTGGAAAGGATTTGGACCATTTGCGAAATCTGCGATAGCACAGTTTTTCTGCAGATCGCGTTCGGGCGTCCAGACGGGAACCATGGGCGTCCGAATGGCTGGCCCAGGAATTCGGACAGAGAGGTGGTAGAATTGGCGTCCGGACGGGAAGCCCGGCGTCCGGACGGGACCGGACGGTGACCGGGCGGCCATGAGTTTTGTTTGCTGAGTTTGTTTCTGTTTCATTTTATGCCGTGGAACGTCGTTATTTGGTGGTTTGATGTGAATATAGATTACTTGGGATTGGTTGTGTATGAATGAAATTATCGAACGTGATATGGATTTCTTGACTTGTCATATGTTGTTGCGAACGAAATGCGTAATGTCTAGCCTCCTTCGGGAGTGGTGCTAGGAGAACGATGAGACTAGCTCCCGGTGGGAAATGTGCTAGGAGAACGATGAGACTAGCTCCCGGTCGGGAATGTGCTAGGAGACGCCATGAATCGGCATTGGCTAGCCTCCTTTGGGAGATGTGCTAGGACTTGCTTATGATAATGGTTTGGCACAGCTTGGTGCATTGTCTAGCCTCCGTTGGGAGAAGTGCTAGGATATAATTCATCTTAACTTGGTGAAATTGGGATTGATGGGCATAGGATGTGAGAAATGGGTGAATTGCGAGGTATGGTTGTTGTATGTGTATTGGCGAACGGTTGATTGTTATTCGTGAGGTTGTGTATGATGTATGAAAAGGATGCATTGCTATACCATGGTCACTGTGCATACCATGTATCTCACATGCGCACAATCTTGACATAGATTTTCTCATTGGGCTCGTAGTTCAATCTCTTGTACATCACGTCAAGTTTATGAGTTCGGGCTAGTTGTGCATGATTAGAGAGTGTCGTAGGACATGTGCTCGGTATAACTTGTGAATGGAAGAAATTGTACAACGGACCATGAGTGATTGGAAGAATTCAATAACATCTTGAGGATGGTTGGGTTGAGTTGGGAGTCGGGTGAGGACAATGTTTTGACCTACGAGATGAAAGTTATTTTGGAGTTTTAAACAAGAATCAATGGTGCTTTATTGATAGAAAATCTTATATCTTGTGAAGTTATCGGGTAATGCTAGAATTGGATGTGAATCACATTTTGACGGGCTACAAGTAGGCCCTTGTATTGAGGTGAACCTGCATCGAGATTACTATCACCCTTGTGTCCCTCATAGGAAAGTTGTCTACCTATCCTCAGACCTAGACTTGCTTGAGAGGTACCGTATCATTGACTGAGGGCTGGATCGGGTTGTGAGATGTTCGTGGGAGAGATTCTTCTTCCTCGAGTTTATACTCCATGTTATCATGTCTGAAGATGATCCACTATGCCTTAGTATTGTGAAGGGTTCTTTGGTTCCGTGAAAGAATGAGAAACCTTGGAGTGCCTTGAGACTTTAGAATGATTGGGGCTCGGAGTAGAGTACGGTTGACAGTCCGGTATGTTGATGTGCCTTGTCTGTCGAGGTTGACACGCTTGTGTGAGTTGATAATGGGTTCTAACGGAACGACTTGATTGTGAAACGTGTTATGAGGATTCGGCTTGAAAGTGATGTTAGTTTGTCGACGAATGACGTGTGGTGCACGGTTGCTATTACGTGCTTTGACGTTCATTTTCTTTATTGCTAGAACGGATAATCGTGTGGATATCGTAGAGTGTTGTTTCCCTTGACTTGCTGAACCGCATGGGATTGATAGACCGTTCTTGTGTGACCTTGGACATTGGATGGTAAAGTATGAATGAAGGAAATTAAATGGGAAATGTGTACTAGCTTTGACTAGCCTCCGGATGGAAATGTGCTAGGTGAATCTTAATATGATTAGCCCCTGGTGGGAGATGTGTTTGCTAAATCTTAATATTGTTTGGCTTCCATTCGGATACGTGCCAGTTATCTTTCGATGTTTCCTAGCCACCGTGGGGTGAGGTGCTGGTTGGAGAGATAATCTTCGAATCGATGCGAGTGGTGAGAATTGAGTAACGTGAAATAATTAGCACGAGAACGTCCTGAGTTTATGAAAGGAATGGGTGATAAAGTTTTAAAGGATGAGATCCTGAAAGTTTTGGGTGGACATTGAGTGGAGCACTGGTTGGGTTGATGAGGAGATGTGTGGATAGGGTGTACATGCATAATTTAAGATATAATGTGCAAGTTCATACTTATGTGATCATTGAGTATTGGGTGGCATGCCATTTCATTTCATATGTTCATAATATTTGTGTAGATTTTCCTACTGGGCTGTGTAGCTCAACCCCTCCATTTCAGGTACCATAGCGGAGGAGTAGCATGGATTGCTTGGCGGGGCATCTTTGACTAGACTAATGGAGGAGTTATTTAGCATCTGCACGGGCAATATCTTTGGGGTAGAAGTATTACAACTCCAACATGTATTTTGTTAAAGCAAGTAAAACTTCGAATCTTTTGGAAATCATGATTTTGTACTTGGGCCGGTAGTGCCCCTTGACCTTTAATGATAATTGATGGAAATATGAATATTATTTTGTGATTTAATTATATGGAAAATTCGGGGCGTGACACATCCATTTTCCTGTTAAGTTGTGCTACAGCACTAACAGTAAGCCAGTCATTGCCCATTGGAGTGGCGCGGATGGTAGGCAGTTGTTGTATTGGGGTTTCACCAGTAAGCACTTCCACGAAGGACCTGGGTGCATATCCAGGCTTGTTGATTCCTCCTCTGGAGGTTTCCGGAAAAGATTTGGGTGATGATGGGTAGTGGGTGTTAGAGTAAGTGTTTGGTATGCTGTGTAAAGGTGGCTGGGGAAAAGCTGGTTTTGGTTTGGGTTGGGTGTGTAGATTGTTGTGCTTGTTCTGGAATGCGGCTTCTTTGACGCGTATCTGCTTCTGGTCAATCCAAAGGCCATTTGCTTTGCGGATAGCCATTTGGGAGGCTGCCCTGCAATCATACCTGATGAATCGGCGATGTGATGCATGCCCCAGGACTTTAATCACCAAAGAAATTTGGGAAGTCAATATCTAAGTGTATCGATCACTACACGAGTTGGTTACGGATATTAGAACACAACGTGCACCATGTTTCAGGAGTACCACTGGATAGTTACTCGTATTATGCATATGGTACCCATATTACGGTTAATATTTTATTATTTTACTCGAATTAAATAGCCAGGTCTTTTTAAAATTTGGCTACAAAGATTATGGGATGCTTTTTTTATATTAGAGTCGCTAACATCAATTGATTCAACTGCAGGGTGTTCTTCTTCATCAAGAGAATATGAAATTGTTTAAGGAGGTTAATGTGCTGCTAAAAGAAAATTCACAATTGAGAAAGAAGGTACAAAGTATTTGTATAGTGTCAGAATATATATACATTCCTATTTGAACATGTACGATATGCACCCATTTGAATCGTAATTTTTAAATGTTCTAAATTTTGTATATTAAATCAAAATATTAAGACAAAAAACACATAACATGCAAATGTTTGCAGTCCAAAGTTGATGATTATTTACAAAGATTATGAATTTTTACACAAAAGTTATGAACTAGGGGTTCATGTTTTAAGTTTTTACGCGATTGAAGCGGTGCATACTGTATTCGTCCAAATAAATAACATAGTTGCATACATTATTTCACCTACCAATTTATGTAATCTAAAAGTTTTTTGATGCTAAGTACCAGTTTGGCTAAACTCTTATAGTACTTTTGACATTGTCCTTTTAAATGTCTCTCTAAATTTTTTTAAATTTATTTCAAATTAGTTAAAACAATCATTCAAAAATCTTATATAATTTTTTTCCCATCTTTATAGGAACACTAGTTATTAAATACTCATTATTTTTGGAAAAAAAATTAATTTAGGTCAAAGTCAAGCTAAGACTAAAAAGCACACGTGTCAGGTTTACGGAGCAAATGACCTCCAACCACAAGGAACTATCACCGGTTGTGACTTAGATGAACATATAGATCTGCAGCTACGCCAACCCTTATGAAACACCAGAAAAAGGCTGACAATCCCTGCGGTAATCTTTTTCCTAACCCACTTCCACTTTATTTAGAAAATATTATACTACACATGATTATTCAGACGTATAGACATGCACTTTTTGAATTATTTTGAAATTATTATAGTTTAAATAAAAATTCATAACTCAGTCCTAAATTCATGTTTGATAGGAATCCACAAGATTTGGGTTCCTTGGAGTACTTCAGAAGATTCTAATGTTTCCTAGACAAATATGAAAGCTTGGAGGATTATATAGATATTCCAGAAGTATTCTTGAAATTCTCTAGATTGTTGTACACAATTTTAGCATTTGTGAAGCTTATTGTAGATTGTTCTAAATTTGATTAGTTGGGAAACTTCTAGACAATGTTCTAGAGTTCTCTCTCGGTGTATAAATAGGTGATCAGGGTCTTATTTGCCCAAACTACATTAAAATCATTGTATTTTTGAAGTTCTATAGTAAAAGCTCTTTTCTCCAAACTCCTGTGCTCTCTATTTATTCTTCTTTGGCTTATTTAGCAAGTGTGTGCATATCATCTAAGGTCGCACAATTGGCTTGGATAATTCTAAGGCTGTGACAAAAGACAGAAGTGACGAGCCTAAGTTTTTATGTTGAAACTTGTAGTCTGTAGAGGAAAAGTTTGATTGCTGAAAAATAGTGAGGGAGATGGATGGACAGAGAGAGAAAGAGAGAGAGAGAGAGAGAGAGAGAGTATAGTTGGTATTTATATTGGGAGAGCATGCACCAGATAATAACAATATGTAAATAAAAAATTAACAAACTAATAGGCAACCCTTTTGTTATTCCATTTGTGGGCCCATTTTTATGGTAAATGAAATACCATTTACTATATGAAGAAAACATTAATGTGACAACATTTCAAAGAAAGGAACATAAGAAAATAAAATAGTTTATGTTCCTCAACTCTTCATCTTAGTTCAAATTGAGAAACTTACTCTTTGTGCTCTGGCTTTTTGCTCGGAGCTTTCTCTCTTTCTTTGATTCGTGCTTTCTTCTCCAAGGTGTTTGTAAAGATAATTGTTGGTGATTTTCTCAAAGACATCCCTTCCTTGTATTGGCAATAGGAGACTATTCAAGTGCCAAAAGTAATTGGGAACTCACATAACTCTATGTTGTTATGCAGAAATTGCCTTTTTTCAACCTGGCTGTCGCAACATTTGACTTTTTAGGTGACGTGGTTGACTTTGTAGTCGCAGCTTGTTCGGTCCTTATCGAATCTTCAAAATTTGTCAGCGCATTGTGGCGGCTATGATGTTTGACCTAGTGGCCGCAACTTTGACCTGGCGGCCGCAACCTACCCTGGCCCATAATGGTTCATGTAGAGGGTGTCGGTGGCCACCATGTTCACCTAGCGGCCGTGACATTTTTTTCGGAGCCCGATCGGTTGCAATTTAATTAGGATATGAGTTAGGCAATTAGGCTTTCAATATTTTTTTCTACATTTTGAAAATGTTGAACATTGCCCTAATCACCGAAGTGGGACTAAAATCAATGTGAGGCATTTCAAGATTGCAATCTAAATTCTTTGAATATCTTGAAGTATTAATTGGCTCCACTCCTTTTTTTTTTTTTGTCTAACGTTATTAGCTGTGTAAATCACAGCCTTCTTGATTCTCTGAGTAGTGAGACAAATAGCATATCAACATTCTTGATTAAGTTTCTCTCAAAAAGTAGGTTCTTTAAATTCTTCTAATTCTAGGGATGTCCTTTAATGAAGGAGTTCAGAGCCATCTTTGTGTATAATGTGTCTGTAATCCTCTAATGTACGTGAATCTCACATGAACTTGTGTAACTTATACAAATTAAACGATTGTAGTTATTAAATTAAACAACTATACAAAATTAAATTAAATAATTGTAGACACAATTGTGTATTCGAATCTGTCTCGAAATATTTTAGAAACTACACCCAGCAGTCTAGCCTATAAACATCAAATTAGAAGCCTTCTCCTAAACCTAAATTTCAAAACCCGTACAATAAATATTTTTTTTTAACACATTTAAATTCCAGCTCCCTAGTGTGAACCCAAATTTAAATAATCATCCCCATGATCATCATACTGACAGACCACTACTAATTTCAACAATTAAAAAATAAAAGTCTAAAGTGTGAACACAACTTTAAATAATCCCTTTGATCCTTTTTAAATTAATCCACATTAGTACAATCAAAACTCGAATAACAACATTAATCTTTCAGAACTTTGCTTTTGGATCTTGTCGTTGTGAACGAACAGCTTTTAGTGTTTCTTACCCAATTTGAGATATCTAACAAACAACCATTATCTTCAATGTGACTTTTTCGCCTACATGTTCTGCACAATTAGTACTGTAAAGATTTTCATGGTTGGAAAACAGATCATAATTACACATATACTTTATATATTTTCCAAGGAGTATTATTTTCAATACTATATGATCATCTGTAGTGGATCTCACCACAGTTGTATCGGGACTGAAGCTATGTGTTAAGAGCGCTAAATCTAATCATGTGACTATAGTGACTTGAATTTAAGAATCGAACAATGTGGTGACATCTTGTCCCATATTGGAAGTTTACATGGGTGATCTTAGGTATATAACGAGTTATGTATTCTACTACTAGTAACATAAGCTTAAGCATTTTGGGCCATATAGTTAGACTCAAACAAGTTATTAAGTCAACGATATACATGGAGCGTTACATATGAAATTAACTAGTTATTGGAATAGGGGTTTACATGGGGCGTTATAAACGAGCCGCTCAATTATTTACCCATTAAACTAACCAATTAATTAGATGATAGGGAAATAACTTTATTAGCCAACTTGGTTCACTTCTATTTCCAACCCACCAAATGGGCCTCAGAAGTTTGTTTTTGTTCTGAATTAAGTTTGGACTCTAACCCGATAAGTATCGATTGTTGGGCTTTGTTCATATACCAAGTGACGTGGCTAGCTGGAATGTTGCCTTAACGAGGAAGACTATATAAACTACAACTCAAGAAATTAAAATAAAAAAATTACTGAAAAGAACAAATGTGGGGTGAATTAGCTCATTAACTCTTAATTAACTTAATTTTTGAGTTAGAATTTATTATTTAAAAAGTGTTAAAAGTTAGAGTCCTTTATTTTAAAAGTATTAATTGTTAAGTCCTTTAATGGACGAAATTGCCATTACTGATTTACAATGTTATCGATACCGTACCGTACCGGCCGGTACGTACCGTTTTGGTAAAAAAACGGTACCAAGTACCTCTAGTACTGTACCGTTCTCAATACCGGCCGGTACCGGCGAATACCGGCCGGTACCGGATTTGTTTTTTTTTTAATTTTTTTAAGAATTGCGGAAAAAATTAATTTTTTTTGGCTTTCTCTCTATAATTTATATATATATTGATAGTTGCGATAAATCCGGTACGGTACCCGGTACATGACCGGTACCGGTACGTACCGTACCAGTAGGAAAACCGGTACCCAAACCGATACGGTATTCAGAACATTGACTGATTTACCTTCATTTTTTTTAATGTTTTTCTTTCCTCACTTTCTTCCTAACGATTTCTCTCGCCATCTTCTCCATCTTCTTCACCATCAGATCCACTATAAGAAAAATGTGATATTGTGACGAAATTCCCATGACGAATGTAAAATTCGTGAATTTTTTTTTATTTTGTCACCAATTAGGAAGGAATAAATATTTAAGCTAAAAAAAATTGTATTTTGTCACAATATATTATCCATTAGTAGCAAAAATATAAATATCATCACAGGACGAGTGGACAAATAAAAGTTTAAGTGATGAATCGTGTTGTTTCCTCATTAATATATTCCCTCTATTTTGCAATTTTGTCACAAAAGAAAACTTTATGCGTGAAAAAATTTATTTCATTCACCCAATTTATTTGAAACAATAGGTGACAAAAATAATTCCTAACAAAAAGAAAAATTTTGCGCAGGAAAATTTATTTCGTCACCAAATTTATTAAAAGAAAAGTTGTAAGGATTCAACTTATTTTAATGTCTAAAAATATTTTACGGTGAATAAAATAGGTGTGGATACGGGTTGGACGAGACAAATGATCATTTAGATGAGTTTTGATGAAGAGAAGAAGGGTAAATAAATAAATAAATAAAAGAAGGTGACAATTTTTTATCAGTAGCACCCCAGTGACTGGTCACGCGGGTGTGGCTTCTTTTCAAAATTTGCTCAATCGCTCCGCTTGACTGGTCAGGCTCTCTGGCCTTTTTATCCTGACTGGTCAGGCGGGTAAACGAGTGTTTTTTAAAGGGACAAACCAAAAAATTTTTGTACACAACTCTTTCACCCCAAATCAGATTTTTACCACTTCTCTCTCTAGAAAACCCTATTTTTCATGTCTCCATCCAAAATACTTGATGAAACCTCATTATCCCTCAAATTCCTCCATGGATCCTTCATTTTCCCTTTGATTTCAAGCTTTTGGAGATGAGTTTTGCTTGGAGAGGACTTCATTGAGCATCCTTCCACCATTAAAGCTAGGGCTTCACCATTTTGAGTTCAAAGTTTGAATTTTCTTCTTGAGGTAGGGATTTTCTTGCTTCTCTTACTTGATTATGGCTTATTATTGGTGTATGATGCGTTTGCCCCTTGTGTCAAGGGTTTGGGTATGCTTGAGTGTGTGTAGGGTGTGTTTTGCTTGAAAGTGCTCACCATGAATAGGCTAGATATTATGTTTGTTGTTTGAAAGAGTTGTCGAATCACACCCTTAATAGAAGTGATGCATCGTATCATTCGATATCAATTTAAAATCAATACATTGAAGTAATGGTAGCAATTACGGTTCATGTGGTGAACTAGACTTCCGGGTGTGAAGGCTAGGTGTATTGTGAACTAGACTTCCAAGTATGAAGGCTAGGTGTATTATGGACTAAACTTCCGAACGTGAAGGGTAGGTGTATTGGGAACTAGACTCCCCAACGGGATTGCTAGGAATTGAGACTAGGATTCCATGAGAATACTAGGCAAGAGATATCGTTAATGCGGATTCGAAAGTATCACTTGATAATGAGAACAACTATATGAGATGAGTTTCTGATGAGTAGATTCAGAATTGGGAGTGATTCGGTCGAAATCAAATTTATCTAATTATATTACATTGAAGTTACGCATTGTTGTTACCTTCTATGTCATGACATTTCATATTCACGTAAGATTTGCATTGAATTTCTCTACTAGGCTCGTCAGCTTACCCTTATTTGTTTTCAGGTCCAGTTCCTGACGTTTAGCTTGAAGTTGGCATGGAATGCTTGGAATGTTTTGCATGGCATCCTATAACCCGCATCCATGGAGTTATCTAACATCTTTTTATCCGTTTTTGAAAAGGATGTATCATAACTCAATTCTTAATTTGAATGTTTTTCTTTGTTTCAACGTAATCTTGACGTGACTTTGTAAGCCGATAAGACTTGAAACTTTTGGGTTATCGATCAATAATTTATGGGGTGGTTAATGTCTTACTTGTGAGGACTTTAGTTAGTTAAGAGTTTTATTTATGTTAAAAATTGAGAGCGTGACAAAGATTTTTACGTGAAGAAACTTATTTCGTCACGCACGCAAAATTACTCCTTATAATTAATTCGTCACTAAATACTAAAATTCTTATAGGTGACTCACCTCCCTCAAACGGTTTGGTCTGCCCTCGGGGCCCCACCGCTCCTCCTCCTCTTCCTCCTTGTTGCTTTCCTCTGCCTCACCGCCCTCCATTTTTTAAGCGCTCTCTCCCACTCTCTCTGTTCTTTAGATTATTTTTGCTTAATTGTTCAATTTGGTATGACGTGGAGATAAACTAGCCGTCAGATATTTGGTCAAGATGTGAAGAAATTAAAAAGATAACATTAGTAATGTACGTGTGCAATATTTTGTTCTATTTTAGCAATTTAGTTGATTGGGCATTTGATCAAATAGGTGGAGAAAATTTTGTTTCAGACGAAAATTATTGCAAGTTCTTTTTTATGTTTCTTTCTCTTTGTTCTATTATTAAATAATATTAGATAACATTATTAAATAATGTTATCTATTACATTATCTAAAACTTTATCTGTTAATGTAACAGATAATTTTTATTTTTGTTTTTGTTTTAACAGATAACTTTATTTGTTTGTAATATTCATGTTTTTAACTTAACAAAAATAAAATAATTTGAACAAATATATTATCTATCATTTAGAAATGTTTATCTATGTTATCCGGTTTTTTTTTTTTAATAAGCAAAAAGCTTGTAATGATATAAATGTAGAAAGGGGATCATTGCCCCAAATCAGGCAAACTGTGTATTCTGCGAAGGCGAAGTGGAAACCCAAGATCATCTGCTTATTCATTGCCATCAGGTGTGGGCCGTGTGGTGCAAAGTAGTTTCCTGGTGGGGGTTGTCTTGGGTGGTCCCTGTTTCAGTGGCTGCTCTCCTGCAATGGTGGTCTGATTGGGGCAATCGTATCTCTTCCAGCAAGCTCGCAAAAGAATTATGGCTAGCCATCCCTGGGCTGGTAATGGGTTCGGTGTAGATGGCCAGGAATCAAGCCAAATTCAACAGATCCGCAACCAATTGGGTTAGGTTTGTGGAGAACCTGAAGTTCAAATGGGTGATGGGGGCTGCCACCTACCATAACCAGATTTCCAACAACACCAATTAGATCCTCTATAACATAGAAGGTTTCATACAGGGTATCTGCAATCCGAACCTTACCTAGTTAACCGGGGCTCTGGGGAGATGGTGATGGGAGGCGCGGTGCAATCAGTAGATTTCCAGGCGATCCAGAATGCTGGGGAGCATTTGGGGGTCTCCTTGTAGATCCATTCGTCTCTGACTGGTACTAGAGGAGTGCGGTCGGGTTAGGGGATGTAAATAGAGGGGACGGGGTTTGGTATAACTACCAGGTGTCTTTAATTTGTTAGAGTTGTTTTTCCTCCCTCCACGTTGGGTTATCTCCAACAGGAGTAATTTGTATCCGGTTCTTCTTTCCATTTAATATATCTTTTGCCTTCCAAAAAAAAGATATAAATGTTGAAAATCCTCTCAATATAAGAGAATTTCATGGGCCAAAGCCCAGTTGGCAAGAGGCCGACAACAAAACTACCAAACTACTGAGATTCAAGAACCAACTCAATCAATATAGCATTTGTTTGAACGTTGTGAGATAATATTCTATGCAAAGGCCATAGGTAACATTATTGAATAATGTTATCTGATAACACTATCAAATAGTATTATATTCAAAGGTCAGATAATGTTATCTGCAATAGTTATAGATAACATTATCAGATAATGTTATGTGTTGGTTTATATGCAAAGGTATTTTTAAAACCATGTGCACTAATGGAAAAAATATTTTTTGTGACTAAGAATTTGATCACTAAAAGGCCGTATTTAGTCAGTAAAAGTAAACCGTGACCAACAATATTTTGGTCACCTAACCCTAGTCACAGAAAGGTATTTGTAACTAAATTAAAATTCTTCGGCCACAAAGTATATCATTTAGCAACTAAAACGTGATCACTAAATATTCTTTTCGGTGACCAAATTGGTTTGTCACTTATAGTTGGTGGTCATTGAATGATTTTTTTAGTGACCAAAAAGTGGTCACTGTTGGTATCCTATAGTGACTAACTATGTAAATCGCAAAACTTCTTGCCACTAAAGACAATTTTTCAATGACAAAAAAACACTTTTTATTAACCACAATTATGACTGATCTCAACAATTTAGATTTCACGTCTCGCTAATTCATTTAGTGTCACTAAAAGTACTGGAGATAATCAAAAATCGAATAAGATGTGATCATATCATATTAATTGCATTATAATTAGTCAGGAAAAAAGTTAGTCAGATATCGCTATATACTAGAAATGACAAAAAAACTTATGTTCTATATGAAATTGTGTCCTAATTCACGAGCTTTCTAAATCCAATTGAGGCAAAATTTGATACTTATGATATAATTACTATGCTCAACAAAATCAACGGTGTTGATCATCATGATTGTGTAATGGTTCCATAGCTACTGTATATTAAATTATAGCACAATAGTTAGTTCATAATTCATTACCAACTCAATTTTGACAATAGCTGATGTGAACCATTAATACTTCATCACGTCTCGCTAATTTATTTAGGGTCATCAAAAAATGTAGATCATCGGATATCAGATATGGCATGATTAGTTCACATTAAATGCATCCAAAGCGCCAAAATTTTATGTGACCAACAAAAATTTTACTCACTAAATGTCCGATATTTGGTGATTATATACAATTTGGTCACCAATTATATCATTTTCCGTGAACAAAATACGGTTGATCACCAATTGTGTAATGTTTCGTGACCAAAACACAGTTGGTCATGGAAAGTGATGACCCAAAGTGTAATTTATCCAATTAAATTATTTTTGGTGACTAAACAAGTGGTCACAAAATGTATTGGACGTATCTTTGGTGACCAAAAGTAATTAATATCCGAAAGTATACTTTTTGTCACCAACACTACTTTCATAAAGATCTTCCGTGACCAAAAAATTTAGTCAATAAAAAGTCTGGCGTTAGTAATAACAAAAATTTTAGTCACTAATTGTTCTATAAACACTAGTCACAAATTTTGTACATTTCAGTGACCAAAATGCATTTGGTCACAAAAATTGTAATTTCTAGTAAAGGTGCCAAAAGCCCAAAAGAATTTTCGGCTCTAGTTTACTGTTAGATGGACTAATTGCATTACAAGTTCTTTGGTTTTGATCTTTTGACCAAGAACCCCAAATTTAAATAAACAATGATGAGTTTCCTAATGGTGTAATGCACAAAAACTTAATACCTAAGTGCACGAGTCCTGAGTAATTTTTGCAGTGAGCAATGGCATAGTCAAGATGTTGTGTCAGTTCGAACTACTATGTATTATTAACTTTCAAAACAAAAATAATATTAAACATGTGAATTAAGAGATTCCTCTAAAAAAATATTAACAAAAATAATATTAAAGATATACGTGCATGAATCTTTAGAGCAAGCAAGGTATATATACCGTGCGCATTAGTGCAGACGATTTGTAATACAACGAAAACATTTGAATGAACAATGAATTTAGAAATCCACTCTTGGTGTAACATGGCATACGCACATAGATATACACACACACACACACACAAATGGGAAAGAGTATAATGAACCAACATTTTTTTAGACCTATATTAGACCAACATCTAAACTTTTCATTCTTGATTAAATTTTAGTGATCCGAACCGTTCAATGTGTTTAAAACATATTTTTAAGACTACTCGTGAGAAATCAACTCAAAATATTACTGGAAAGGACTTGATCTAAGCAGTAGTTCATAAAACAGTTCTTGTTAGCATTTTAAATCACTATTTAGATCAAGTCTTTTTCGGTAATATTTTGAGCTGATTTCTTGTGGGTACCCTTAAAAACATGTTTTAAAAACATTGAACGGTTTGGATAATTAAAATTTAATCAGGAATGAAGAGTTTGGATGTTGGTCTAATATTAGTCTAAAAATGTATTGGTCTATTTTGATGTGAACTATTTTTTGAAGCCGACTCACACTTTTATTTTTCATAAATATCCTTTACAAATCTTCTTCCATCCTAATAACCATAGGGATATTTACTCAAAAAACTGTTCTAAAAAACTTGTTCCCAAAAATTGCATAGAAAAAAACTGTTACGAAAAAACTATTCTACAAAAACTGATTCAATCCAATAACTGTTTGAGAAAAAAATTATTCTTCGTAACAACTATAAAAATTATCAAATCGTATTTGTAATTAAACGTATCGTGTTTATCCATGTGTATGCTACAAAAGCTAGTATGCACATAGGAAGGGCATGGTGACTCAAATAAGCCTGCCTCAATGAAGAAAATGACCCTGACACTAACATTAAACCCAATGCAAAGTGAGTTTGGTGGGCCTTATGTATCCACACATATGAATGGAATACTATTTATAACTTGTATTGCGCCAAGTGACACTATATATATATTAACTAGTAATATCCTCCAAAACCACAATGTAAAACTATACATAAATATGATCCATATATAGTAAAGTGTGTTGATTTCTAATGCAACAAGTTTTCCACATGGGTTGAACCTGGGGGTACAACCTTGATGAAGACAAAACTTTTGATCATGATAATATTAAGAAAACATATCATGACGGGAAAAAAAGATATTGATATTTGCAAAATTACGAGGAACATAAAAGTACAAGTCCACCGTATCTCGAATACAATGTGATAAGAGTACTGACATGGCCAAAACACGAATACGATGTGATATAGATATATATACACGTTATTTTTTTTATAACTAGAGTACGAACATGGTGTGGAAAAAAATGTCGAATAAAAAATAAAAGGGTATTATAGATGTATCTAATGAATTCATATGAAAAATAAAAGATATTATTTCTATGGATTAAGACAAAGTTGATAAATAACATTCTCAATCGGAAGATACAAACTAACACTCAATATATTAAGTGATCAGCATGAAGAACAATATTCAGGAAAATTCTGAATTTGGTCAAGTTTTATAGATAATATTTTTACCTCTTAATTAATGTGTTTATAATCTGTTCTTAATGTGTCTTAAACTGAGCTTCACATGCCGTTGAGTGTTCACAATGTGTACGAATGGAAAAACATAACAAAAAAATTATGCACGTATGTGGGTGAGTTCGACACGTGTCTGAAGGATATCAAGTTAATTGTGTAAATGTCGAACAGAGATAAATGAACAGTCTCGTGAGTTGAGATCTGCTTTAATTTCTCCACGACTTTATCTGTTGGGTTCTCCTGACATCTTTTAGGACGTATTAATCTAAAACTTGTGGAGACTTGACCTACTCAGCGGTCGGCTTATGTTTTATTGAAGCCACAGAATAGCTTCTCGATATTTTCTAGTTTTCCCGAACACGTTCGATGCTCTTTGGTCCCTGAAATTGTATAACCTAATGATAGATGAAAGGTCAGCTTATTACGGGTGAACTTTGCCCTGGCATCTGTTTCCACTTTGGTGAACTTCACCCGTAAAACAAGAAGTCAGCTTATTACCATTTCTTTTTCTCTCTCCTTTGTTTTTTCCTCATCTTCTTTGTTAGCATTTTCCTTCTTATAAAGCAAGAAATGCACCAGAAGACAATCACTTTTGCCCAAGGTCCAATAACCAGTAATCTCTCTCTCTCTCTCTCTATCTCTCTCCGTGCAATAACGTTTAGTTCAAATCTGGAGTTTATGAGCTGTTTAACTAAAGTACTGTAGTATATTTATTTGTGTGTGTGTGTGTGGATCTAGCAGGACAAGAAAGAAGGAACAAGTGGGGGAAGAAAGGGTGGGTAGGAAATTGAGAGAGAGCGAGAGAGAGATGGGAAGAGGGAAAATAGTAATAAGAAGAATAGAGGATACAACAAGCAGGCAAGTTACTTTCTCAAAGCGCAGAAGTGGTTTGCTTAAGAAGGCCAAACAGCTTTCTATTCTTTTTTTTGCTAAGCAAAAGGATCATTAATCAATATAAAAGTTTACAAAGATTAATGAGGGGGAAACAAACTTCTGTTGGTAAGGAACCAACTGAAGCAAGGGAAGAGGGGAAAGTTTAAACTAACAAAACAGAGGCATATAACAAAACAGAGACATATAACAGGTAACAAGAAATCAGCCTTGATTTCTTCTACATTTCAGCGCCTCAACAGACGTAGATTGAGCTTTCGAATCTCGTCTAACCTTCTCACCATTTCCTCCACCGTATAGAACTTTATGTCAAGCTTAATCTTGACCCAAAGGGCTGCTCTGTATTTTATCAAATCACCAATTTCTCCAGTCGATTTCCTTTCTGATTTGAAAATGAGGTTGTTCCTTGCGATCCAAATGGACCAAATAGTAGAGTAGACTGAAGCCCACCACAGAGTTTTCTCGAAGGAATTGAGTCTTGGCCCAGGGAAGCCATCCAGGAGCTGTGGGATCTCTGCCGGAATAACCCATGTAAAGTTCCACCATGTTATGACGTGATTCCACACTTCCCAAGCAAAGGGGCAGTGTAACAAAAGGTGGTTTGTGGTCTCCTCCTCTTCTACACAGAAAATGCAGGTATGGCTGCTATCTAAATTGAAATGAATGCCTCTATGGATGAGAACAGATTTAACCCCAATGGAGTTTTGACATGCCAGCCAATAAAACAATTCAACCTTTGGAGGTGTAATACCTTTCCAGACTCTGGATAATTTGTAAGAAATTGTGAATTTGGCTTCCTCCCATCTAGCATAAGCTGAGGATACGGAGAAAGTGTGGCCTTTACTCCAAATCCAGGTCATAGTATCTTGGTCTGAGGTAGGAGAAAGTAGATGATTGATTCTTTGAAATAGCTCCTGTAGAAGGTCAGACTCCCATACGAATAGAGTTCTTCTGAACTTAAGATTCCAGCACATAGAGTCCAACATATTCGAGATGAAAGCCTCCTTTTGGATTGACAATTGGTATAACCTCTGATATTCATCTTTAAGGCTTCTATCTCCCAACCATATATGGTCCCAAAATTTGGTTTTATTTCCTCTTTTAACAAGAACTTTAAAGCCCGTCTGAATTACCCTACCAAAATCTTTATCTCTATTTCCATCCCCCACTGCACATATATCTCTCCAAGTCTGAGATGTTCTGCGTGAATTTCCTTTAGATGGCAACCAGGATGTGGAGTCTAATTTGTATTTCTTGGATAACACTCTATGCCACAAACTCTCCTTTTCTTGGCTATATCTCCACCACCATTTAGCCAAGAGAGCCATGTTTTGTTGTTTGATTCTTTTGATGCCCAGTCCACCATATTTCTTTGCTTTAGTAAGAGTGTCCCACTTGACATAATGCATCTTTCTCTTGACATCCGAATCTCCCCAGAAAAAATTCCTTTGGATCCTTTCTATCTTGTGTGCCACCGAGGTAGGGATTTTGTAGAGAGACATGAGGTAGATAGGTAGATTGGCTAGAGTGGATTTGATAAGTGTGAGGCGCCCAGCTTGAGATAATATCCCCCTTTGCCAGTTGGCCAATCTTTTCTTAGCTCTGTCTATGACTGAGTTCCAGACCTCTTTCTTCTTGGGGTTTACTCCAAGGGGCATTCCCAGGTAATTTATAGGTAGAGAGGCCCTCTTGCAGTTCATGACCTTGGCTAATTCAGAAGTTGCAGAGTCAGGAATTCCCATCCCACATAGGGTAGTCTTCTGGAAATTGATTTTGAGTCCGGAGAGAAGATTGAAGCATCTAAGGATCCTCTTAATTGATCTTAATTCTTCCACATCAGCTCTAGCAAAAACTATGGTGTCATCTGCAAATTGGAGGTGAGTAATTGTTTCTCCATTGAGGCCAACTTGAACTCCTGATATTAGACCTGCTGTATATGCCCTTTGGAAAAGAATATTTAAAGCCTCCACCACCATGTTGAAGAGGAATGGTGAGAGAGGATCACCTTGCCTCAACCCTTTACTGGGTCTAAACTGTCTTGTTGGCGAGCCATTGATCAGAATAGAGATAGAGGAGGAGGAGATACATGCTTTGATCCATTTGCACCATTTGTTCTTGAACCCCATATTATGCATCATAGAAAGAAGAAAATCCCAGTTAACACAATCAAAGGCTTTCTCAAAATCTAATTTGATTATCACTCCTGGTTTCTTAGAAATTTTCCACCAATGGATAATTTCGTTTGCAATAAGGATGGAGTCCAAGATTTGCCTATTACCCGTGAAAGCACTCTGTGAAGGACCAATAACCTTGTGCATGAGAGGCTTGAGTCTGTTGGCTAAAACCTTAGATAGTAGCTTGTAGATGCATCCCACAAGGCTAATGGGTCTGAAATTTTTAAGGTCAGTAGCCCCAGGGATCTTAGGGATTAGAGCAACAAAGGTAGAGTTTAAGGGAGGATGAATGTAGCTATTTAGATAGAACTCCTGAAAAAATTGCAATACCTCCACCTTCATGAAAGACCAAGCCTTTCTGATGAAATTAAAGTTGAATCCATCAGGACCAGGAGCTTTGTGGCTGTTGCAATTGTCTAGAGCTTGAGAGATCTCCTCAGGAGTGAAGCAATTCTCTAGAGTGGATGCATCAGAGGTTGAGATGCAGTTGGTGAAGGGTCCGGACAGTGAAGGTCTTTGGGATATTTGTTCTTTGAATTTCTTCTCAAAGAAAGAGGCTGTATATTCCTTAATTAGAATAGGATCTGTAATCATAGAACCAGAAGAAGAGATAGCAGCAATAGAGTTGGCCTGGTGTCTGCGATTGGCAGTGGTTTGGAAGAACTTTGTGTTTCTGTCCCCATCTTTGAGCCACGAAATCCTGGATTTTTGTTTCCAAAAGGTTTCAGCCAGCCTTGAGGAATGCATCAGATCAGCAAGAGCTGTGTTTCTTTCATCCCTTTCCATAGGAGATAGGGATCTTTGCTCACTTAGGATATCCAATCTGTGAATCCTTTCTTCAGCCTCCTTGATTTTAGTATTTAGATCACCAAAATCAGACTTGCTCCAAGATCTGATTTTATCTTTCATTGCAAGGAGTTTCCTTGCAATCCTAAAGCCTGCCCACCCCTGCTCCTGGCAGCTTAACCAAGCTTCTTCAGCCACTTTCAAACAATCAGAAGAGGAGAACCATATATCATAAAATTTAAAGGGCTTGGGGCCCCAGTTGGTGGGAATATCAGTTAGTACAATGGGACAGTGGTCTGAAGTTGATCTGGGGAGACCCCACTGAGTGAGCTTGAAAGAATTTAGGAATTCCTGGGTGCAAAGGAACCTATCCAATCTGGCAAGAGCAGGGGTCTCTTGAAGATTTGACCAAGTGAAACACCTACCATGTAATGGCAAGTCAATCAATCCCATAAGGTTAATAAAATCTTGGAAATCCCTCATACCTCTTGACATAAGACTGCACCCTCTTCGTTCTGCTATGGCTGTTACCTCATTGAAATCTCCTCCAAGGAGCCATGGTAGTGCATGATTGGACTTGATGGAAAGTAAAGAAGACCACAAATGTTTCCTGTCTGGGGGTATATTTGGGGCGTAAATATTTGCAATACAACATTCCCAATTGTTAATGAAGGATCCATTTAGAATGACAAAATTCCTGTGGCATTGATCAGAGGAGAGCATGAACTTTTCAGGATTCCATAGGGTGATTATACCTCCAGAAGCACCATCTGATGGCATGAAGGAGAACTTTACATCAGAGAAATTCCATAGACTAGATGCCAAGGCTTGATCAAAGGAGGTAAGCTTTGATTCCTGAATCAAGAGCATATCCGGCTTCTTTAGCTTAATGAGCTTTGCTAGAGACTTCTTTTTCCTTGAGCTACCCAGGCCTCTCACATTCCATGATAAGATTAACATAGAAAATTAAGTGCTGGAACACACCAATAAGGGATTTACACACCAAGAGGTCTACAAACCAGGTTCAGGGGGTCTCACACCCTTGTCTACACTGGAGTCTGCTTCCTCCTCAATCATTTTCCTCCATTGTTCAGAATGTTTCTCTGAGAAAGGTATGCCCCATCAGAGTTGACTTTTGAGGATGCTTCTTCCAATGCCTGGTACTGACCCTTCTTATCAGCCGCATTGTTGTCTTTCCTTTTCCAGGCAGGTTGATAAAGCTGCTCCACTTCCTGTCTATCAAGTGCTACCAAACCAACGTGTTCCTTCTCCAAACCAACGTGGCTGTCTTGAACAAAGGATGGTGCCACATCAGATGCCAGGATGTCATCTCTCTCATCTTCCACATCTCTACCAGCAGGCTCCAGAACAGGATTGAGGCCTTGAATGCCATTGAAGATAGCTGCATTTATATCTGGAAGGACTGAGGTATCCTCCTCCACGAGTACATCATAATCCCTGCCTTTGACAGCAACTTTTATCCATTCATTAATTCTTCCCTTATGGCTGGTAGCTATAAATATTCTCCCAAGCTTGAAAGAGGACATTTTGAGAGTTTCCTCACCCAAGAACAGAAAATCTCCCCATAGCTCGGCTATGTTTTTGAAAGTTTCCAACCCCCAAACATTGAGGGGGATGCCTTTGCATTGAAGCCAGGTCAACCTTTCTAGACTTGCTGGCTGGCCATTCCATTTAGTGATATTGCTAAACCATTTCAATGTCCCCTTATTTGAGATGAAATCATCCCTAAGGTGTTCAGAACTAAAAGTAAGAATAACTTCCCTTTCCCCCATGTCTTTCACCTGAATATTGTGAAGGTTCAGGGCTGATAAATCTTCCCTGATTCTATTTGTGGACATTCTGGGTATTCTGGTTGCTATGGCACTCCTGAGAAGCCATTCATTCCCATATGGTCTGCATTCAATATGCTTGGGGTATTCTGTTTTCCTAGGATCGTCTTTTAGAACCTGGGCATAACTTCTTCCTCCATCTCGACTTGTATCCATAGGAATTCCCCTGTCTTGGGTTTTTGCAGAATCCATTGGGCTTCCCATGTTTGAAAACTGGACCTTCCTGCTATTAGTTGTGGTTCTTGGAAAGGCTCCAGCACGATCTGCTAATTTCACTTTCAGCTTCTTCTCTTCCACCCATAGGCCATTGGTCTTAGAGATTGCTACTTCTGCAGACACAGGGCAATCATACCTCACAAAGCCGAATCTGCTCCCGTTAGCTATGCTTCTTTTAAGAGGAATGAAGGTGTGCCTGACCACTCCATATTTATTGTAGAACTTTTGCAGCCATTTTGTGTTAGCATATTCAGGAAGGTTATCCACAAAGAGTGTGATGAGAGGGAGCATACCTCCCTTGGATTGGTTCAGGTTATGGGTATGTTTATGGGTGCGTTTTGGGGTGAATCTGGTGCGGGTTTGAACTGGGATCCAGCTGCCCTTGGACTGGTATGGATAAGGAGATGAAGATTGGGGATATTGTTGGGGTAGCAGATTAATGGTTTTGTGAGACTTAGGGATCTGTTTGTATGGGAATGTAGTTGGTGGTTTGGATGAAGAAGGTTTATGTTGGAGGTAGTGGGTGTACCTAAGTGGGGGAGGAGGAGGTGGAGGGGGTGGTGGAGGGAGTGGCAGAGGAGGAGTTGGTGAGCAAGGATGGAGGTGGGAAGGGGAGTCTCTCTCTCTAGACATTGGTTGGGATTTTAACAGCTTTCTATTCTTTGTGATTCCCAAGTTGGAGTCATCGTCATCTCCAGCACCGGCAGGCTTTATGAATTTGCAAGCACCAGGTCAGATCTCTCTCTTTCTCCCTCCTCTCTCCCCCCGCCCCTTAATCCGGTCTGAAATTAAAACAATACTTCTCAGATTTTTAGGGTTTATAATCTAAAATTATCCTTGCACTGGACCGCCTACATCTACTGTAAGCTGTGATGATCTAGTGCAACTCAAAAATCTCCTAGTTGAACGATTTAGCCTGCAACTCAAAAATCTCATCTTGATAAAAAATGAGATTGGTTCTTTGAAACTAGTAGAGATGCACATAAACTTTGGATTTATGCTGAGCGTTTATGGGGAGCTGGTGGTCAACGAGACGGAGGGAGGCGACGGAATTGGTGGTCAACGCCAGTAGTATGGATCTTGAATTTTCGATTTATCCTGAGTGTTTACGGGGACCAAATAGGCATTTCTAGGCGATTTCTCGACAGCTATTGAAGGGGTTCCCGAGCGGTGGATATGTAATTTGGTATGGATTATCGGCTTCATTTGTCTCTCTTCTCTCCCGTCTATTTTTTTTTGCCCTCTTCTATTGCTCCTCCCTATTCCCTTGCTGCCACTTCGGCCGGAAATTGGGGCCCTGCTGCACAGCAGACAGCAGGGTGCTGCGCGCCAAAACGGCGTAGTTTTGGCGCATAAAACACTGACCGAAAATTGTTCGGTCAATTTTTTACTGTTCGGGTAGTGTTTTGCGCGCCAAAACGGCGTCGTTTTGGCGCACAACACACCCTGCTGTGCATTATGCACAGCAGGGCCCCCGGGTCCCACTTCGGCCCCCTTTTTCTCGATCTATTCCTTATTCGTGGCCACCGATTGATTTTCTGTTGGGATTACAAAATTCAGCCTGATGGCAGGCGAGGTAGTTTTCCGGTAGCGGGATTTTTCGTCGTGGTCACCCACTGCGGTCGTTGGTGGGCACGCGATTCTTACCTAAACTTTGGATTTATGCTGAGCGTTTATGGGGAGCTGGTGGTCAACGAGACGGAGGTAGGCGACGGAATTGGTGGTCAACGCCAGTAGTATGGATCTTGAATTTTCGATTTATCCTGAGTGTTTACGGGGACCAAATAGGCATTTCTAGGCGATTTCTCGACAGTTATTGAAGGGGTTCCCGAGCGGTGGATATGTAATTTGGTATGGATTATCGGCTTCATTTGTCTCTCTTCTCTCCCGTCTATTTTTTTTTTGCCCTCTTCTATTGCTCCTCCCTATTCCCTAGCTGCCACTTCGGCCCCCTTTTTCTCGATCTATTCCTTATTCGTGGCCACCGATTGATTTTCTGTTGGGATTACAAAATTCAGCCTGATGGCAGGCGAGGTAGTTTTCCGGTGGCGGGATTTTTCGTCGTGGTCACCCACTGCGGTCGTTGGTGGGCACGCGATTCTTACCTAACAGCTTAGTGAGCATCCAAGGTAGTCCGAAGTTGCCGGATGTGGCTTGTTTGCGTAGTTAGGCTCCTAAAAAATTGGTGGTCAGTGGTGGTTTAGCAGTGTAAGGAAGAGTTTAGTTTAGGTTCAGGGATTTCTTCGACTGGGCTTGTATATATATATATGTATATATGTTTATGTTTGTGTGTGTGCGCGCGCAAAAAGGAAAGAAACTGTTTAAAATAGAGGAAGCAATAGGCACGAGATCTATTTCTCCACATTTATTATCTGATAACTTCCTTCTAATTTCTATAAAAATTCATCATGCACAAAAATGAAAAAGTGCATGCATCATTCCTTGAATTATAACGATCAATGATGAAGCAAAAGTACCCCCCCCCAAAAAAAAACACTAGTGTCATGCCTACTATGGAGTATGGAGTGAGCTTTCAGTGATTTTGTTGTACAATCACATACTCTTTTAACATCTTTTATTTTTTTTTTTGAAAGGCAAAAAAGAGAATCTTATTAATCAAGAGAATATACACAAAGCATACATTGATTAGAGAATCTCTTTTAACATCTTTTATGGCCACCAGAGTCCTAAATTATAGAGTTTGAAGTGGGAGAACCATCACTTTAGCACATAGCTTTCGGAATTGAGGTTTACCAAGACCGTGTAATATTGAATCAAACTAGCATTCAACACAGTCGAATCACTCTATCATCAGTTCACACCAAATCTTACCACAATCTGATTGGCCAAATACAGATGTGCACGACATACTAAAATCTTTCCCTCGAACTGAGTCAATCTTCCTCGATTATATATGGAGCCTCTTATATTATGATAGGGCGGGAAGCATTAGTTAGGTTCCCGCACTCGTTTTATTTGGCTGGCCAGAGATTCTATTCAATACTGCCCCGTAGGAGAAGAAAAACTCAAGGATTTCTCTTACACTTTGCCAACCATATTGAATACCGGCCCTTAGCAACCTTGACGGCACAAGCTTCTTTTTTCACTCCTTTGAGGCAAAAAATCAATAACGTATTGTATAGTTTCTTCAATTGTAAGGACAAAAACCACTGATCTATTAATACAAAGTAAGCACTGTTGGGCATCTTCATGTACGTTAATTTATAATGACCTCTTCATACTGATATTATGATCTAATTGGTTTAAGTTCTGACTTCTGAGAAACTGACGTTGTTTTGTGTTGTTACCTTATCAGCATGGCTTCAATATTGGAACGATACAACAAAGAGCAAGAGGATAATCAGCTGATGAGTCCTACTTCGGAAGCCAAGGTATTATTCATCCTTCGTTGCCCTGCAAACTTTCCAGTATATTTATAGGACATATTCAATTGCATTTAGATGATTAAGTTGTGGGTTAATTGGACATTTTCTGAATGATAACTGATTTAGATGGTGTAAGGTGTAAGGTGTAACTTTTTCTAGAATAGTTTAGCGTGTTCGAGTCTGCTTCATTGTATCTAGACTAATTTTCAGCAGATCTGAGCATTTACTAGCGAGACTTTAAATGGGACTTAGAAGTGTTCTCTTTTAGCGTCTTCATATAAGGAAGTTTTTCAATTGCATTATATATTTATGCTTTACCGATTCCTCTCGTCAAGAGGAATAAGAAAATGCTAAATATATTGATGAAAAACTACTGCATGAAATTATAAAATATCAAATAATATCATTTTCTTTTTTGAAAAAAAATAATTTAGTCTAAACTCAACCTAACACAAAATGAAACTCTTCCAAGGATCACTTGAAAGTTATAAGATTAAGATATACTCTTAAGGGAGAGGAAGGGCGGAGAGTTTTCAAACTTTTTTTTTCTCGGCTAAAACAAAATTTACTTTTTTAATATGAAAATTATAAAAGTTAAAAAAAAAATCACTGACATGAGGACATGATCACAACAAATGAAATTTGAGGAATTCCAGTAACTAGTTAACTATTGCCCATATTGATCCATTTATGAAGGAATGAAATTTAAGTCACTTATTAACCTAATTAATTAAATGTCCATATTTAGTATTTTACATAGTTTATGTTTGCACATGAGTTAACGGTAATTTGACGTTGATAAATTTGGAGGTGAAGTTAGTGAATTTTGGGTGGCATTAATGAGCTTTTTGTGGCATTTCAATTTTGGTGTAGCTAGCATTAGTAATCTTTTCGTGTGACATTAGTAAATTTTATAGTGAGAATAGTAAATTTTTGCGAGATAATAGTAAATGAGCATGACGAAGTTGTTTGTGATAATAAGAAGTAGTTTGTCGAATAATATTATAGGTAAAATTATTTGAACCATTTAATCTAGCAATTTAGGACTCATTTGGTATTACTCAAATTGGGTTGTGAATATTATAAGTGAGTTGAATTTGAGTGAATTTATAGTAAATAAATTTGGATGGTTTCATATGACTATAAATCCCTTCTGTTTCATTTGAGAGACATTCTATGAAATAGATCAGATTGCATAACTTAATTTTTTTATTTTTTAATATATTTGCTAGTTTTGGCAAATGGAAGCAGAAACCTTAAGACAAGAGCTGAACTACTTGCAAGGAAGCCAAAGGTATAGCTTTTAATTTCTGTCTTTTTTTTTTTTTCCCGTGGGTTTATGATAAGGATGGCTTAATGTTGAATAGCATTTGAGAGTGACACAGAGAGAGAGAGAAGAAAGAAGAAGGAAAGCCTTAAACGAATGGAGCTAGAGAGAGAGAGAGAGATCAGGCAGCCTAACCACCAACCACCTCCCCTTCCTCCACCACCTCCACCTCCACCACCTCCCCCACCTGCAACTGCACTGCATTCTAACTCCACATCTCATCCTCCTCCATACCAGCCTAACCAAACCTTTCCCCAACCCAACTACCTTCAACCACCACACTTCAACAACACAACATCCCACAACCACACCACCAGCCATCCCAACATACCTACCTCCTCCAAAACTTGGATCACAGAGGGAGAAGATATCCCTGCTAGTGGCAATACAAGAAACAGAGAGGCCAATGAGGATGAGGACACATCTATTGAGGACATCATGAGAACCTTTACCAAGAGGACTGATGACCTCAGATCTTCTACCAAAGGTAAACAAGCAGCACCTAACCATAACCTCAACAACTACACCTCCTCTGATTGGATCCCAGTTATCAGGAAACATCACCCTCATCAGCCAAACAACCAGAATAAGCAACATCAGCAGGTAACAAACCAGCACAATAACCCCACTATCATCACTCTTTTCGTGGACAACCTACCTGACTCAGTGACCAAAACCTTCCTCCATAAACTTTTCAATAACTTTGGAGAGGTAAAAGATATCTACCTACCTACCAAAAGAAGCCGAATCACAGGATCACCCTTTGCCTTTATCAGGTATGCAACCAAAGCAGCTTCTGATCTGGCCATTCGCAAAGGCCATGGTTTGTGGGTAGCCCAAAAACAACTCATTGTCAAAGAAGCCTCCTTCCAAAACCACTTTCCTCACAACAAAACCTCTCCCTTACACCCACTCCACAACCACACTTCATGCAACCTTCACCATTCCCCCCTGCCTACCAGTAAACCCCATCCTCCTTCCACCCTTCAACATAATTTCATGGATAACCAAAGACACACAACCTTTGCAGAGGTAGTTAAAGGTGCCACCCCCTCTATAGATCAAACTAATCCGAACCTTCCCATCATCCATACCAAACCAATGGCCAATGACTGGCTCAATACCAGTGTAGTGGCACAGCTTCGCAGGAGCATGGAACTAGATGAAGTAATCAAAAGCTTAGCCAAGGATGATATTAAAGATGTGCTGGTCAGAAACCTAGGAGGAAGATGGCTTATCCTCTCCTGTCAAACCAAACCACACCTGATGGAACTCATCTCCTCTTCTGCAGTCCTTAGGCTATTTTCAAAAGTTGAACCTTGGGCAGGCCATGCTGCTAACCTGGAAAGACTTGTATGGATTTCCTGCCGTGGACTTCCTCTCCAAGTCTGGCACTTCCAAACCTTTGATAAAATAGCAACCAGGTGGGGAGAACTAATCTCCTTGGATGAATCAACCATGAACATGTCCTCCTTTACCAAAGGGAGATTTTTCCTGGCTACCCAAATTCAGGAACACATTGATGAATGGATCATCCTGAAGGTTAAGGACCAAGAATACAAGGTCAAAATTTCTGAAGAAATTGGGCCAAACCACCATCCCCGTTCTACCCCAACCATCCCTCAGCCATTCCCTCAACTGGGGGAAGAAGATGAACACGTGGCAGCAAGGCAACGTGGCAAACAATTGTGGGCAGACAACCCTGAGACAGCCTGTCCTTCCTTTCACCAAAATGGAAACTCTTTGACCCTGATGCAGCCTACCACACTTGCAGCCCCCAATCCCCAGCAGGCACACTCAACCTGTCCTACATTTCACCAAAATGGATGCTCCTTGAACTTGGAGCAACCTGCTGCAACCAACCCTCAACAGGAATACTCACCTACTCCATCCTATGTGCCAGAAACCCAATCCCCTCCAAGGTCAACGCTGCAGGGACCCCCCATATCTTATATGACAGCATCTAAACACCACTCCCTTACCCAACCAGGCCTCACCCTCAATGGGCCTACACCTTTACAGGCCCCACTAACCAATATCCATAACCCACAGCAAATCCATAACCCACAGCCCAATACCCACAACCCATCCCCTACTTGTAGCCCAATTTCATCCCCCTCAACCCAAAGCTCCTCTTCTCCAAACCCCAATCCTCTGGCCCCTCAGCCCATTGACATTCCTCCAAACCTAAACGGCCCTGGCATCCAGATCATGGTCCACCTGGACATCCCTCCTGATCCACAATCAACTACTCCCCTTCATCCACCTAATTCCCCATCTTATGCACCTCCTCACCCACCCCCTTCCCTTCAACCTCAAATCCTACCATCCTCCTCTGCTAACCCCATCTGTCTTAGACAAGAAGCAGCAGCAACCAAGCTCATAGGCCAACAAGTGGGGCTGACTTTTACCACGCAAGATGAGATCCACCTAGCTGACCTGATTGAGGCTGAGCTACTGGAACAAATCAATGAACAAAGGAGGATGGAGGGATCCTAATCTCCTCACCATCAGGTTATTCTTCTGGGGTTAATTCTTGTCCTTATGAAAGCAATTTCCTGGAATATAAGGGGCCTTGGTTCTAGCTCTAAAAAACTGTCAGTCCGTAATTTGATCAAAAAGCATAGGCCGGATTTAGTCTTCCTACAAGAAACCAAGCTGGAAGTGATCTCTAAAATCATGGTGCATAAACTCTGGGGAGGTTCCAGTGTATCATTTGCTTTTGTCCCATCAGAAGGAGCTTCAGGAGGCATTTTATCCATGTGGGATAACTCTAACTCTAACCTCCAATCCACCCACCAACAACCGAATTTCCTAATCATCTCAGGTTCCTTTTTGGGCTTTCCTTGTGTTTTAGCTAACATTTATGCTCCTAACTCCAGATCAAGGAGATCCTTAATTTGGGAGGAAATCCTGGCCCTCAAAGACAACTCTATTGTCCCTTGGAGTGTGGGGGGGGGGGGGGGGGGGGGGACTTTAATGACATTTTGGCCCCTGAGGAAAGAACAGGGCCCCACCCAAGTGGTAGAATTTCTGCTGGCTCCCGCCATTTCCAAAGATTCATAACCAACATGGAATTGATCAACCTTCAGATGATTGAAAGGTCATTTACATGGTCCAATTTCCAGTCTCCACCAGCCCAATCCAGACTTGATAGATTCCTCCTCTCTCATGAATTCCTTCTTCACTTTAAAGTTACACAATTTGGCCTACCAAGAATTACCTCGGATCATTGCCCTATTCTGATCTCTGATGACAATAGGGACTGGGGTCCTAAACCATTCAGGTTCATGGATATGTGGTTAAGAGATAAAACCTGCCTCCAAACAGCAGAACTAGCATGGAGCCAATGCTTGGCTCCAGGCTGGGCAGGGATCAGATTAGTCAAGAGGCTCCAAGCCATTAAAAAAGCCCTCAAGTTATGGAATTCATCTTCTTTTGGCAATGTGGAATCAACTTTAAAATCTCTGGAAGACACCTTAAAACAGTGGGACTTGATAGAAGACTCTCGACCTCTGTCCGAATTGGAGGAGTCACAGAAAAAGCAAGACCGTTCAGATTTTTGGGCCACATCCAGGAAAGTAGAAGCAATGTGGAGGCAGAAATCCAGAGCTCAATGGCTAAAATTGGAGGACAAAAACACTAAGTTCTTCCACAGGATTGCAAATTACAGATACAAGCTTAACAGCATCCAGGCCATCCAATCAGGTGGAAGGACCATTACAGATCCTGATCCTATTAAACTTGAGGCTTTACGCTATTTTTCCTCTCTTTTCCAGGAATCTATTCCTTCCAGACCTGTGCTTGGAGGGAATTTTCCTAGAACCCTTGATCCCCCTTCAGCCTTTGCCTTGGAAAGCCCATTCCAATCCCAGGAAATCCTGACAGCCCTCAACAGCTGCAATTCTCTCAAATCCCCGGGGCCAGATGGTTTCTCATTCTCCTTCATCAAACAAGCATGGTCTTTCATGGAGGAGGACATTTTCACTTTCTTCAAAGAGTTTCATGCCAACTCTAAACTAGCCAAAGGTATTAATTCCACCTTCCTAGCTTTGATTCCTAAGAGTACTAATCCATCAACTTTCAGTGACTTCAGGCCCATTAGCATGGTTGGGTGTATCTACAAACTTTTGGCCAAAGTTCTATCCAACAGGCTCAAACCAATCCTACCCTCTATCATTGGTGAATCCCAATCTGGTTTCATAGGAGGTAAACAAATCTTGGATGGTATCTTGATCTCTAATGAAATCATACATTTCTGGAAAAGATCTAGACAGGGGGGAGTTATTCTTAAGCTGGATTTCCATAAAGCCTTTGATAGTATCAATTGGCCATGCCTCCTCAACCTAATGTCTGCCCTGGGCTTTGGTGCCAAGTGGTGCTCCTGGATTAAGCAATGCATTTCAACCTCCAACCTTTCCATTCTGATCAATGGCTCTCCAACTGCAGAATTTCATCCACACAGAGGTCTTAGGCAAGGGGACCCCTTGTCTCCCTTACTCTTCAACATAGTAGCCGAAGGTTTGAACTTAATGCTAGAGAGAGCCAGATCCTTGGGGTTAATCAATGGCATCAGAGTAGGTTCCCATGGCCACATTGTCTCTCACCTTCAATTTGCTGATGATACGGTAATCTTTTGTAACAACAGCCTTGCAGAAATCACAGCCATCAAGCGGATTTTGAGATGCTTTCAACTAATGTCAGGCCTTAAGATCAATTTCTCCAAGAGTGTCCTTTGTCCAGTTCTTATCCCCTCTCCTGACTTAGCAGCAATGATCTCTGTCCTGGGTTGCAAAGAGGAATCCCTCCCCTTGAAATACTTAGGCATGCCAATTGGAGCCAACCCTAGGAGAGCTAATGCATGGCAGCCGGTCATTGAGAGAGTTAATAAAAAACTAGCCCCTTGGAAAGCCAAATACCTATCAATTGGAGGTAGACTCACCTTGATCAAATCCTCTCTAGCTAGCCTTCCCATCTACTACATGTCATTATACCGTATTCCCACTGTAGTAGCCAACTCCATTGAAAAGTTGCAAAGAAACTTCCTATGGAGCCCGCACGCAGACAAAAGAAAACTCCATCCAATCGGATGGTCCAAAGTGACTGCCTCTAAAGACAAAGGGGGATTGGGCATTAGAAGATTGGTGATTCAGAATTTGGCTCTTATTGGAAAATGGTGGTGGAGATTCCACAAGGAAAAAGAATCCCTGTGGGTTAAGGTCCTTTCCAGGAAATACAATCTAGATCCCCTTAACTGGTTCCCTCATCTCCCTCTTTCTGGTAAACCATCTGCTTCATGGAAAAACATCTGTTCAACCTTCAATGACCACTCGGATTTCAAAGAGATGATCTGCAATGGCATGCAAATCTCCATCAACTCTGGCTCCTCTACTAAATTCTGGGACCACCTCTGGTCTGGACCTTCCCCTTTGAAAAGCCTATTTCCTAGACTCTACTCCCTTTCTTCTAACAAAGACCTCCTGGTCTCTGAAGCTCTCTCTCTCTCACCTTTTCTTGGTCATCTTCTTTCCTTCAGAAGAAACCTCTTCCAATGGGAACTCCAGCAGCTAGCTGAATTGGCCTCTACTCTTGCTAACTTCTCCCTCCAACCTTCACAACCAGATAGGCTGCTTTGGACCTGGGACTCATCTCTTAAGTACTCTCCCAAATCAGCCTACTACAAATGGGAAGAGTCCCTCCCCCTTAATCCTCTCCTCAAATCTATTTGGAAAGGTGTTTGCCCTCCTAAAGTTGAAATCTTTCTTTGGCAAGCTATTCATGGAGGCCTATTAACCAAAGTGGAGCTCACTAGAAGAAATATTATTCCGTCCAACCTCCCTCATTCCATCTTCTGCAACCTCTGCTTAACTGATGAGAAATCGATTGATCACCTCTTTATCCATTGTCCTTTCTCTCAGAACATTTGGCAGCTTATTCTGACATGGTGGTCAATTCCTTGGACCTTTCCTGCCACCCTGAAAGCCCTCATCCAACAATGGTTCTTCTCTCCCTTCCATGGTCTTGAACTTCATTGCTGGAATGCTACCATTATGGCCACCCTTTGGTCGGTTTGGCTTGCTAGGAATGATTGTGTTTTCAATCTCTCCTCTCCCTCCCCTTTACTGATATCAGATCTCATCCAACTCAGGCTTGTCACTTGGATCAAGCACAGGTTCAACATCAAGGACTACATAGCTGCGGAATTTATCAGGAACTTTGGAACCATTAGGAAAATTTCTCTCCGGAGCTCACCCCCTTAATTGGAATTTAAAGGTGCTCTAAACCGGCTTGGGCAGGGTTGTGTAAGGGGAAGGAGTATGGAGCTTCTATTTTGATTTCTTTTGGTTTTCTGGTTGCTCTTGGTTGTCTGGTTGATCTTGGTTGATCCTAGTTTTTGTTTGTTCTGGGTTCTCTCTTCTTCCTCTCCACACTCCCATTTGGCACCTTGCCAAATATTTTTGTACATTGTTCCTCTTTTAATGAATTTTATTCCTTTTGCCGATCAAAAAAAAAAAATGTTGAATAGCATTTGGTGCATTGTTTATGAAGCATGGACACTTTTTCGTCATGTCATTTATTGTTTTGGATACTTTTTGAATACCGACATTCTAAGGACACTCAAAAGCATACTATGAACACTCGCAGGACATTTTATGGACACTCAAAGAACATGCCGAGAGTATAGGCCTAATTGGAGAATTCTAACCTTTTTGTGATCAATAGATAATAGTTTTTTTTTTCCTGGCTAAAAACGATTTCATTAATCAAGGTAAAAGAGATGAAATGCTTTTTGTTTGAACACAGTCAAATCAGACGTACTGATAATGACTTTAATTTTAATTACAGCCTCATTTTTTGTATTTTATTGATCGTCAAGGTCTTGCACACGCACGTGGTTCAATAGATGTATAGGAAAATAAAGTTTTTTTTAAGTAACCTCAACGTGTCGTGTCTTCAAATTTTCAAAAATGTGCACGTTAAAATAGCGTATAACGCTTCATGTAAACTATTGACCCTGCAACTTCTTGAAGCCGAACCACGTGGCCCAAAATGCTTAAACCCAAGTTGTTAGTAGTAGTTTACATGGTTCCTTATATACCCAGGATCACCCATGTAAACTTTCGATGTAGAACGGGACATCAAAATCTCTCCACCTTTTTAAGACCTTGCAACCTCACAAGGGGTTCACACTAGAGTCATCATGGCCTAACCCCGGGTCTGTTCCCTAGTGACCAAACAAAGTCCCCGCCCTACACTCGACTGTGTACATGGGTTGCTCTGATACAATTTGTAACGCCTCATGTAAACCATTGATCCTACGACTTGTTGAAGTCCAACCACGTGGTCTAAAATGCTTAAGCCCAAGTTATTAGTAGTAGTTTACATAGTTCCTTATATACCCAGGATCACTCATGTAAACTTTCGATGTGGACGAGACATCAGATATCGTGTCATCTCCATGTTTTTGTAGTGTGTTATGGTATACGACATCCAAGTACCACTCGCTTGGTGTTTAGAAGAAGACCACAGTAGAGTGAGAAAAAACAGACAGAAAAACAATAAGCATTTAAAGAATCACCGTGTGCATTCTTGGGAGTTTGGTTGCCAACTTAATTAGAATTCTTGTTTCTTCCGTTGTGATGATATTATGCTTCCTAATTCCTTTAATTTTTATATTTTGAGCTCAAAAATAAATAATTTTTTTTTCTGAGACAAAAAGAAGAAGAAGAAGAAGAAGAAGAAAGAATCGTTGTGCATTAGTAGAGCATACGGTGATGCTATTTCCGGATCAACCTTTAAAATCCCAATATATTTTTTTTAATAGAAATTAATTGTTGCAATAAAAATCCCAATATTATTTACCTACAATTCAACTGTGATAACAATTTCAGACAATTGAAGGGGGAAGAACTCCATGGTTTGAGTATCAAAGATCTGGAAAATCTTGAAAGCCAATTGGAAACAAGCTTGAAGCTTATCCGAACCAAGAAGGTACCCAAAAAAAAAATAATAATAATTATCCCTAATAATATTATTATTAAATGTTCTATAACTAAAGAAATTTGGAAAGTCTATAACTAAGTCTACGGACTACACAAGAGTGTGTCTTGGTGGTTACGGATATTGAAACACCACGTGCACCATTTTTCAGGAGTACTACTGGATAATTACTCGTACTATGCTTATGGTACCCGTATTACGGTTAATATTATTGTTTTATTTTTGCAGGAACAACTTTTAAATGATGAAATACAAGAATTAAATAGCCAGGTCTTTTTAAAATTTGACTGCAAAGATTATGGGCTTCTTTTTAATTCTGTTAAGATCAGTAGCTAACATGCATCAATTGATTCAACTGCAGGGAGTTCTTCTTCATCAAGAGAATATGAAATTATTTAAGGAGGTTAATGCGCTGCTAAAAGAAAATTCACAATTGCAAAAGAAGGTACAAAATATCTGTGCCGTGTTAGAATATACACTTATCTAAGCGTATACGATATGCACCTGTTTGAATCGTATAGTTTTTAAATATTCTAAATTTTGTTTATTAAATAAAAAATTTTTGCTTTAAAAAATTCAAAATATCAAGACCAAAAAACACATAACATGCAAGCGTTTGCCGTCCAAAGTTGATGATATAAACTAATTAACTTACAAAATGTTATGAATTATTTTTATTTTATGTAAAAATATTATGCATTTAATGTGATTGAAGCGGTGCATACTGTACTCATCCGTATAAATATACGTATTGTAACATTTTTCAAATAAGCCTAAAAAGTGCATGTTTCAGGTTAATGGAGGAAATGACTTCCAAGCACAAGGAAGTATAGATCTGCAGCTACGCCAACCGCTATGAAACGTACCAGAAAAGGCTGACAAACCTACGGTAATCTTTTTCCTAACCCACTTCCACTTTATTTAGAAAATATTATACTACACGTGTTTATTTAGACGTACAGACATGCACTTTTTGAATTATTTTGAAATTATTATATTTTAAGTAAAAATTCATATCTCAGTTCTAAATTCATAATGTTTTATAGGAATCCACAAGATTTCGGTTCCTTGGAGCACTTCGGAAGATTCTAACGTTTCCTAGACAAATACGAAAGCTTGAAGGATTATAGAGATATTCTAGAAGTATTCTTGAAATTCTCTAGATTGTAGTATATAATTTTAGTATTTGTGAAGATTATTATAGACATTTATAAATTCGATTAGTTGGGAAACTTCTCTAGTTCTCTCTCGATGTATAAATATATAGGTGAGGGTTTTATTTGCCCAAACTACCTTAAAAGTATTTGTATTCTTGAAGTTCTATAGTGAAAATTGTCTTCGGTTCAATCCATACCCATACTAAAATCGTGATATACATGGGATGGTTAATGGCGATCTTAACCATATATCCATGTTCTATAGTGAAAACTGTCTTCTCCAAATTAACTCTTGTTCTTTTTTTTTGAAAAGCAAAGAGAATATATTAGAAGAAAAAAGGAGAATATACAAGCCAGAGGAGTGGGAAGAACCCAACTCAACCTCTACCGCACCCTACCTACAAAATAAGCAAAGGAGCATAGCACAACAGCAGCATATACACACCTAACACAGCAGCTATTACACCCATAGTTGCTTTGACTTACTTAGAAGCGGAGGCATATCATCTATGGCTGTATGATTGCTTGGATAATTCTATGGTTGTGACAGAAGGCATATATAAGTGATGATCTTGAGTTATGTTGTTGAATCTTATAGTCTGTAGAGGAAAAGTTTGGCTACTGTAAAATAGTGAGGGAGATGGATAGATAGAGTAAAACAAAGGGAAATTGCTAATGTTGCAACGTGGTTGCTTCTTGTGGTTGTTGCAACAAATCAAACTGGTGATGAGGGTGATAAAGAGGGGGCAGTTGTTGGTCTGCAAACCACCTTGGATTGTAGCTGCTGATGTTGCTATGTAATTTCGTAGTACTCCAAGGTTGACGACGGCTTATAGTTTGAAGCAATTCAAAAGGTTCATGGCTGGTTGTGTGTTGTTTCTAGTCCTTTTCTTGAAAGGTTTGTTGTTGGTGGTGGCCATTCTCTTAGAGCAACAGCAGCAGCAAATAGGTAAAATACCTAGAAAAAAGGAACAATTCTATTTTACCTAGACACTTTTTTCTTGTACACTCCAACAATCCTCTTCATTCCTCTCTCTATTTCTATTTAAAAATCATAAAATATTACACATATACACATACAAAGTATTTAAGGAAAAAAAACTGATTTAATGAGAGAGAAAATAATATTATTTTATGTTTACATTTGCTACAGTTGTTAGGTATATATAGAGAAGAACTGTAGCAAAATGTAAAATAGCTACCCTATTAGCTAGGCTGCTGGAGCACTATTTTTTGAAAATTGCTCTCTATTTTGCCAAAAATGTGGATATAAAGAAGCTGTTGTTGATGCTCTTAATTGGTTTAGTTAGCTATTGTTTTGGTGTTTGGGGGCATGTTTTTTTATTTTTTTTCCCCTTTTGATTGGTGTCTTGCCAATCCTTCTTCTATATATTGGGATTGTGTGGAACATATGATTGTCGAGGTTTTGGGTCCAGCTTAATTGGGATTCTTGTTTTTTTCGTTGTGATGTCGTCATACCTGTAGTTCCTTTAATCTCTGTAACTTTTATTCCAAAATTAATGAAATTATTCTTTGTCGAGAGCTCTTGTCGAGATGAACCAATAAATCATAAAAAGTTGATGAAAAACAAAAAATTACAAAAAAAATTCAAATAAGAACAAAAAAAATTTCAATAAATACCACAGTCCAAATGGACACATAAGAAAAGAAATTAGTATACTCCCCAGTTCAAAATGAAACACCTACTCTTCGTACTTTGGTTTTTTGCTCGGGACTTTCTCTTCTTCTTCGATTCATGCTTTCTTCTCCAAGACATTTGTAAAATGTTTGTTGATGATTTTCTAAAAAACGTTCCCTTGATTTATAGGCAACAGGAGGCTATTCACGCCCAAAAAGTAATTGGGAAGTCACATAACTTCTCCATGTTGTTATACAGAAACGGTCTTTTTTCAACCTGACAGTCGCAATATTTAACTGTCTTGGCGCCGTGTTTGACTTTGCGGTCGCAACTTGTTCTGCCCATACCGAATATTCAGAATTTGTGGAGGCATTGTTGCGGGCGTAATGTTTGACCTATCACTATTCGATCTATCTAATTTTTTTTAAAAGTAATCTACGCAACAGACCCTGAAAATTGAGCAATTGAAGTAACCAAGTTAGAATTCATGATGGGTCCCACCATGAGAAAATTACACGAGCATGATACAGACACCTATTCCTACATAATGTGTCCAGAGTTAACTGTCTGATGTACGTGAATCTCACATAAACTGGTGCAAATTATACACATCAAACGACTACAAACACAATTGTGATCAAATTTGTCTCGAAATATTTTCGAAACGACGCCCTACAGTCTAAGCTATAAACGTCAAAAAAGAAGCCTTCTCCTTAACCTAAGTTCCACAACATATACAATAATTTTATCTTTGAAAATTTTATATTCGAGCTCCCTAGTGTGAACCCAAATTAAAATAATCATCCCCATTATCTTCATACTGACAAACCACTACAAATTTGAACAATTAAAAAATAAAACTCTAAAGTGTGAACACAACTTTAAATAATCCCTTTAAGTCTTTGACGGTCCTTGTTAAAGTAATCCATTATTAGTACAATCAAATCTCGAATACCAACATTAATCTCTCAGAATTTTGATTTTGGATCTTTCCGGTGTGAACGAACAGCTTTTAGGGTTTCTTACCCAATTTAAAAAATATCTACCAGACAACTATTATCTTCAGCGTGACTTTTTCGCCTACATGTTCTGCACAATCAGTACTGTAAAGATTTTCATGGTTGGAAAACAGATATACATAAATTACACATATACTTTATATATTCGCCAATGAGTATTATTTTCAATACCGTATGATCATCTGTAGTACTGGATCTGATCACACTTGTAATGGTACCAAAGCCAAGTGTTAAGAGCACTAAATCTTCAAACATCAAACGAGACACTCAATCATTTACACACTCGAGTTCAAGCATCGAACGAGACACTCAATTATTTACCCATTGAGCCAACCAATTAGATGAGTGAGGGAAAGAACATTATTAGCCAATTAGATGACTTTTTCGTCTTCTTATCGTGAACTTTATTAGCCAAAATGAACTTTGGGGTTAACGGGGAAGACTAAATAAAGTACAATGCAAAAATTAAAACAAAAAATTAGTGAAAACGGCAAATGTGAGATCAATTAGCTGATTAAATCTTGATTAATTTGATTATTAATTGAGTTAGGGTTCATTGTTTTAAAATGTTACTAGTTAGAGTCCTTTATTTTAAAAAATTTAATTGGTCAAGTGCCCTTACGATCTCTCTCCCCATTTTCTCCATCTTCTTCACCATTAGATCAATTGCAAGAAAATTGTGTTGAAGTGCCTATGACGAACGTAAAATTTGTCTCTAAATATTCTTATTAATTTTGTGAAGAAAAATTTATTTCGTCACCAATTAGGAGGAAACAAACATTTAAGATGAGAAAATATTATATTTTGTCACAATAAATTATCCATTAGTATTAAGGAATATACAAATTTTGTCATGGAACGAGTGGACAAACAAAAGTTTAGGTGACGAAATATCTCCTTTCCTCGTTCATATGTTCCCGTATTTCACAATTCCGTCACAAAAGAAAAGTTTTTGTGCGAGAAAATTTGTTTCGTTGCCCAATTTATTTTTCTATCTATAAAGAGAGAGCATAACTTTGATGTTTGTCATTATGTCAACTTTTCTTCTACCAAAATTATCCCTTATTAATTAAACATTAAATCTTTTAAATCTTTTAATTCATATCAAGCGCGACGATCAAATCAACAAATAATTAAACTACTAACTGCTTTTTTTCTTTTTTCCTACGTTTTTTTCTTTTATTTATTTTTTGAAAATAATAATACTATATTAAAATATATATAGAAAGATGTTATAAGCTATTTAAATTTAAAAAAAAATCAACTTGCACATGCATCACATTGTTAGTTCTCCAATTTATTTAATATAACCCAATAGATGACAAAAGATTTTCTCACGAAAGAAAAAAAAATTGCGTTAAAAAAATTATTTCGTCACCCAATTTATTAGAAAGAAAATTTTTGCGTGATGAAATTTATTTCGTCACTCAATTTATTAAAAAAAAACTTTTGCATGCATAAACTTATTTCGTCACCTAATCTATTATTTATATATAAAAAGGAGAAAACCACTTTGGTGTTTGCCTTTCTGTCAACTTTTCTACTACCAAAATTATCCCTTACAATTAAACATTTGACCTTTCAAATTTTTTAATCCATATCAAGTGATATGATTAAATCAACAAATAATTAAAGTTATTAACTACTTTTTTTCTTTTTCCTACATGTTTTTTCTTTTACTTATTTTTTGAAAATAATGATACAATATTACGAGATATATAAAATTTTTAACAAAAATCAACTTGCACATGCAATAGATAAATTTTAAATTTTCATCTCAACTTATTAGGTTTTTTCTTCTTCTTTTACCTTTCTGTAATTGGGTGAGGCTCGAGACCCAGTTTGGTATCTAGCCAACAGTGGGCTACCGTTCCGTTTTAGTTTTAAGTTTGTAACCTCACTTTTATGTTATAAAATTTTTCTTTGCTGGTAAAAAAAAAAAAATAGGTGACAAAAAAATTACTCACAAAAGTAAATTTTTTTTGTGAGAATTTATTTCATCACCCAATTTATTGAAAAGAAAGTTTTTGAGTGAGAAAATTTATTTCGTCACCCAGTTTATTAAATAAAATTTTTGCGTGATATGTTACTAATAGAGTAGTAAAAATTGGAGCTTGTGGAGATGAGGTTTATCCAAAAATTATGGGGTTCTTCGACATTTTAGTTTGCAATTTCAGGGGCAGCTGGAGCATCAGGGGATCTGATCTCAATCTGGAAGGAAAGTTACAGGACAATCTAGACTGCTTCATAGTTAATGTTTATGCACCAAATAATCAGACACTGAGGGGGAAACTGTGGAGGAATCTAACAGGAATCAAAGCAAATTACACAAGGCCATGGTGTTTAGTTGGGGACTTTAATGAAATTAGATATCTAGAAGAGAGGACTGGCTGTATAGCAGTGGATAGGAGAATGAGGGCATTCAATCATTTCATACATGAAATGGAGGTAGTAGATATCCTAATGCAGGGTAGATCATTTACTTTGTCAAACTTCCAAGACAAAAAATATACAGAGCAGAATTGATAGGTTCCGCATCCCAATCAACTTCAAGAAATTAACTTACCATTGCCAATCAAATATGTCGGCAAATGGTTTACTTTTAGTTGGGAATTACAATTGCCGGCCAAATATTTTCGTCACCAAGTTGGTTGCGGATATGTTGTCGATAGTATAGGCCGACTAAATAAACTTTCGTCAATAAATAGTGGACCAATCCCGACCAATTTAGTCGGGAAAAAGTAAACCATCGCCAACGAAAATATTTGGTCGGGGAATTAGAGTCTACTGACGGCCAAAAAATTTAGTCAGTAAATGAAAACCATTCATGACAAACTTGTTTGGTCGGCAAATGAATGGACGGAACAATTGCCGACCAAAAGCCGACCAAACCCCAATAAGAATCCAAAATACTCGAGTTCAACTCAATTTGCATTTTTACTCGTTCAAAGCTCATTCAAGATCAACCCATGTTATAAACAACCCAAATTACAACAAATTTTATAGCCCTAGCTTGGCTCCAAAGTGTAACTCCCCTATTAAAAGTCCACTAACATAAATAGTGTTTACACAAATTCAAATAGAAATACAAAATGAAACTAATATTACAGAAGTTTGACACAAATCAAAATACTATTTATGATAGACTTTCTGCACTATTTTTAGATAAGTCACCGGCCACATAATACTGGGAGACTTTATTACTGCTTTGAGATCTAACTTGGTTTGTAACCACTACTAGAATTCGAGAAAATTCAGCAAGTGACCTGAAAAGACAAAGAAAAGGATATCCGTTGAGAAACAACGATGACCATCAGTGGCGAAGACATTCCACAAATAACAAAGACGAGGGTTTAGAAGACAATTCTCACTTGATGAATGAAATATGCCAACCCAATGGATGCTGTTTAGGAGGTCCGTGCTCGAATTCCCTGAGAAGAGGATGACAAAAAAAATGGTTAAACAACAAGACAAGCAGAGAAATGATGCATTCCATCACAACTTAAGGTAAAGATTTCAGTTAACTGCACCTCTGTTGTGTGACATGGGAGAACAATGACAAAGTTGCACAATAGTTCAAAATAAAGACCTTTAATACTATGGCACGTTAATTCTAAGACTTTCAACTAAAATTCTAAGTTTCGGGTTTAAATATATGGCAAATTTTCTTTCTAAAGAATTTGGCAGTGGAATACAAGAGGTTAACTTTGCTAAAAGATGCAAGATTTTCAAGGTATTTAGCAAACATACAGGTAACTGAATTTTCAATGACCAATTTTTAGTAGTAATTTCAACAAACACCGGCAGAATGGCTACTTGTATTGCACCTTCACCTGAGGTCAGACCCCTGATAACCAGACTTGAGAAGAAATAACTTCAGATCAATATTACGAAGGAAAATAACTTGAACTTACCCTGAGACAAGAGCTGTCATGCTATCAATGACAAGCAACTTCACTTCATGCTGGAGGAGTGAAACCTTGCTTTGCTACAAGCTGGTAAAAAGAACACAGCATATAAACTACAAAATTAAACTAGGTAGTCCTTATCCTCACTTGGTAAGTCCAAAAGTAAGAAGTAAGGCAGAAACACAATGGACTGCTAGATACTTTTGATAATCTAGGCATGAATGAAGAAATACCCTACACTTTGCATGCTGGATAAGCATGCTTCATACCTACTGTGCCATTCCTTCCATGTGAAATATTTCTGGGAAACTCTTAAACTCCTATTTCTATCATCCTGAGACGGCCAGATTTTACAGGTTAAGTAAGTTGATGTCTAGCTAAAATTGTGAAGTAAACCAAAACCACAAACCTGAAAGAAGATATTTCATAAAGGCGTGCCTCAGATACCTTCTTGAACTAAATTTGGATATAACGTCAACATAAATTACATGGCCATCCAAACCGCCAAACTTAGCAGGCAATCAAGCAAGTAATGAAAGCTTCATTCCAAACTGCAATATAAAACAAAATTCATAGAGAATTAGATGGTCTCACTGTCCCCACATAGGAAGATCTCTAATCACGCATCATACAACCATAAAGGATGGCTAGGCTATAGGACCATCACATGTCCATACAGGTATGCAAAAGGAGAAGTCTTTGGTAGAATTTTGATCAATATTTGCATAATGTAACCATAATATGCACAACTTTCCTTTTCTATGGTATTAGTAACTACACCAAAATAATAGGTAACATAAATTAAACAGCTTTCTCCTCTTTTGAGCTAAATTAATTAAGCTCGGAAAACAGAAAATAATTAACCTCTTTTGAGCTAAATTAATTTTCATTAAAAATAACAAATATTATTTAATGTTTTAAGAATTTGTGTACAACTTCTTGTTGGATTTTTTTAAAAATAAAAGGACTGCAGTTTTGAAAAACCTATATAAAACCACGCTAACCCCTAACTTTAGTGAGTTGCAAAAGGAGAATGTGTTTCAAATTGTGAACCACCATGATTACCTTTCACAGAGATTGGAATGTAGCAGTGGCTTTAACACCCTAATAGCAGTGACTATTGTCACCCAGTAATGGAAAAAACTGTGTGCTACAGAGTAGACAACACAGATTCAAACAGTGAAGTCCTATGAATAGCCCTTGGAGATGAGAATTCATACGTATACATATGTACATACATACTACATATACACACAAATAAGGCTGCAAAGAATTGATGAGCTTCTAATTCATGATCATATTATCCTATTTTAATTCAGGAAATTACTCAAGGTAACTATAGGAAACCAAAATCCCCAACTTCACGGTACTAATACCGAATAAGCCTATATATACAATGCATAATAAACTAGCACATCAATTCCTCCTCGGCAATTTATCAAACACTTGGCGTGCACTCTCCAAACAATTTACACTCAATACATCAAATAAACTCAATCAAATCACACATTCACACGAGAGTAACAGCTCACATTTGTAACTGCCCAGTACAACAATAGGATTGAAACAGAGAGAAGGATTCAAAGACGTATTAGCAATGAATCTTTTACCATATAATGACTTATTAGCAGTGGATCACTTTGTCTCATATCTAACAGTTGTCTCATGTGAGAGTAAACAAACCACCAGTTGTCTCATATCTGACAAAGCAATGAAACAAACCAAAGCAATGAATCAAGACAGCCATCAATTTGCTCATAAGTGGCCATTGAATAAAGACAGCCATTTCTAAACCAACAGGAGCAATGAATCAATACAGCCATCAATTTGCTCATAAGTGGCCATTGAATAAAGACAGCCATTTCTAAACCAACAGGAGCAATGAATCAATACAGCCATCAATTTGCTCATAAGTGGCCATTGAATAAAGACAGCCATTTCTAAACCAACAGGAGCAATGAATAATAAGTGAGTTCAAGACAGCAATTTCATATTATGAATGATAAACCTCAAACAATTTAAGAAGGAAATTGCTGATGTATTATTGATCTCAATTGCAGATTACAGACAGAGAATTGAAAGAGATGAGAAGAGAATTGCAGGGAAGAAGACGAACCAGAGAAGAAAGAACTAAATCTGTTTTTACACACCCACCACTGGTACGCGTACTTCCTTTTATCCACTAACCAACTAACCGACTTACTCCACTAACCAACTAACCGACTTACAAAAGAATTACAAAGAATTACAATAAAGCCCCTACTCTTTATGCAATTGACATATTTGCCACCATGCTTATCATTACCACCTCCTTTTGAAACAACCTTGTCCTCAAGGTTGAAATTGAGGAAACCTCTGATGTAAGTCAGTCCAATTCTCCCATGTGGCGTCTTCAGGGATAGAGTTAGACCAATGAACCAGCACTTTAGTTTGAGGTCTGTTATTTTGGTTGATCAACCTCCTGTCTAATATAGCCACAGGTTCCAGTTGCACCTGTCCATCATCACCTACCAGTGGCAAATCTGTTTGAACCACAGTTGCCTCACCAATCTTTTTCTTCAGCAAAGACACGTGAAAGACTGGATGGATTTTGGACCCTGGTGGAAGATCTAACTTGTAAGCTACAGGTCCTATTTTCTGTAGGACTTGATAAGGTCCAAAATATTTAGGAGCCAATTTGGCATTTCTCCTAAAAGAGACAGTGACCTGTCATAGAGGTTGTAACTTGAGAAATACCCAGTCCCCCACCTCAAACACACGCTCAGATCGGTGCTGATCTGCAATTTGCTTCATTCGGTTCTGAGAATTAGCCAAGTGTTCCTTCAGTAACTTGAGCATGGTAGTTCTATCTTGTAACAAGACATCAGCAGCTGCAACTGCTGTACCACCTGAAGTATATTGCATGCAATTTGGGGGCGTCTGACCATACAAAGCTTCATAAGGAGTGATCCCCGTTGAGATATGAAAAGTAGTGTTATACCACCATTCGGCTAAAGGAAGCCACTTGGCCCAAGCTGTAGGTCTGTCACTGGTAAAGCACCTAAGATAGCTCTCCACACACCTGTTAACCACCTCCGTTTGTCCATCAGATTGAGGGTGGTATGCAGTACTTAGGCATAGAGTGGTACCTTGTAACTTGAACAACTCTCTCCAGAATTGGCTAGTAAAGATTGGGTCTCTATCAGATACAATTGTTTGTGGCATCCCATGTAATTTGAAGATATTGTCCATGAAAAGCTGGGCTACAGTAGTTGCATTATAGGGGTGAGCAAGTGCCACAAAATGGGCATACTTACTCAATCTATCCACTATCACAAATATCACGGTTTTGTTGCTAGAGGGTGGTAATCCTTCCACAAAATCCATAGATATATCACTCCACAATCTGTCAGGGACAGGTAACGGTTGGAGCAAACCTGGTGAAGCCACTGTTTCATTTTTATGCCTCTGACACACATCACAACCAGCCACAAACTGTAGGACATCCCTCTTCAGTCCCTTCCAAAAGAAAGCCTGTTTCATCCGTTGGTAGGTTCTTTCTCCTCCAGAATGACCCCCAATTGGTGTTGAGTGGTGTTCATTAATGAGTTTGAGTCGTAAAGTAGAATTATTACCCACCACCAACCTGGATTTGTAATAAAGCATTTGGTGTTGCCAAGTAAAATGGCGATGAGTGGCTGGATCAAGTCGCAAATCCCCAATGATTTTCTGCAAATCCTGATCCTGTTCCCAACTCTCCTGCAAGTCCCTTACCCAATTGCATAGGACCACGGTTAAAGCCAGTATTTTTGCCTCTTCTTCCACTCTGGACAAGGCATCTGCAGCCACATTCGTTTTACCAGACCTGTATAACAGTTCATAATCGAACCCCATTAACTTGGTTAGCCATTTTTGTTGCATTGGAGTGGTCACCCTCTGTTCCAGCAAGAACTTGAGGCTTTGATGATCAGTTTTTATGAGAAACTTCCTTCCCAACAAGTAATGTCTCCATTTTGTAACAGCCATAACCACAGCCAACAATTCTTTCTCATATGTAGATAGGCCTAACCTTGTGCTCGACAGAGCCTTACTATAGTAAGCTATAGGTTGCCCTTCTTGCATCAATACTGCTCCCACCCCCTTTCCTGAAGCGTCACATTCTAATACAAAAACCTTGGTGTAATCAGGCAGCCGCAATACAGGAGCTGTAGTCATAGCAACTTTTAGTTGAGTGAAAGCCATTTCAGCTTCTTGAGACCATACAAAAGAGTCTTTTTTGAGGAGTTGATTCAAGGGCTGACAGATTTTCCCATAATTCTGAATGAACCTCCTGTAATACCCAGTGAGACCCAAAAATCCGCGGAGGGCCTTAAGGGAAAGAGGCTTTGGCCAAGTAACCATACTAGATATTTTGGTAGGATCAGGTCCCACTCCTTGATTAGTTATCACATGTCCCAAATATTCTATTTGCTGCTTACCAAAAGCACATTTGCTCATCTTAGCAAACAACTGGTGTTCTCTTAACTTGGTGAGAGTGAAGATAACATGTTGCACATGGTCTGTCCAAGTTTTGCTAAAAACGAGAATGTCATCAAAAAACACCAATACAAATTTCCTTAAGAAAGGCCTGAATACATCGTTCATAAGGCTTTGGAATGTAGACGGAGCATTAGTCAACCCAAAAGGCATGACTAAAAACTCATAGTGGCCCTCATGTGTCCTAAAGGCTGTTTTCTCCACATCCTTAGGACTCATTCTGATTTGATGGTAACCGGATCTTAAGTCCAATTTAGAGAAAAAACTTGCTCCATGCAACTCATCCATCAGTTCATCAATAATGGGGATAGGAAATTTGTCCTTAATTGTATCTTTATTCAAGGCTCTGTAGTCGATACACATTCTCCATGTACTATCCTTCTTTTTTACCAACAACACAGGAGACGAAAAAGGGGATACACTGTGCCTTATCACTCCAGATTCCAGCATCTCCTTAACTATCTTCTCTATCTCATTCTTTTGGATATATGGACACCTATAAGGTCTGATGCTTGGTGGATGGGTACCAATTTTCAAAGGTATCTTATGATCTTGAGCTCTAAATGGGGGTAAACCTTGTGGTTCCATGAAAACATCTTGAAATTCTTGTAGAACCTGAGAGAGATCAGAGTGTACCTCAGCTGTTGGAACATTTTGGATGCTGCATAGTTGAGCTACCATCCCTGGTAACCTTTTGTTAATCAAGTGCTGCATTTCCTTGGCTTCCACAAGTTGTACCTCAGCTGTGTTACCACCCTTGAGTGTCATCTGTTGCCCAGCAATTGAAAATTGCATTTGCAGATCCTGGAAATTCCAAAGGACTGACCCTAAAGTTGAGAGCCATTGTATTCCTAATACCATGTCACAACCACCCAATGGAAGCAACCTGAACTCAGATCTAAAATCTATGCCTTGCATAGTCCACTGTAATTCTTTCACCATAGCCTTGCTGCTAATCTTGGTGCCATCTGCCACGACTACCGTTAAAGGATCAGTATGTTGGACTTCAACCCCTGCCCTCTTGGCTACACTAGGATCCAGAAAATTGTGTGTACTGCCAGTGTCTACCAGTATATTAACCCCTGTCTTCTTGATGACTCCTTTAATCCTCATAGTCTTAAAAGATTGAAATCCGGACAAAGCATGTACGGAGATATGGAATTCTTCTACTTTTTCCTCTGAAGGTAACTCCTGTTGGGCTTCCATGAACTCTTCATCATCATCATCAATTTCAATCATGAATAACTGTTTTCTCTTACATACGTGCCCCTTAAAATATTTTTCATCGCACCCAAAACATAATCCCTTGGCTCTCCTTTCATCAAAGTCTCTTGGAGTTATTCTCTTAACAACTCCTGAGTCTGTAGGTTTGGAAACCATTTCTTGTGGCTTATGTGTTGTAGAATACGAGAATACAGGTTTATTTGTGCTCCTATTCGTCTTGTTTACAGCCGTATGGGTGTCTTCTTGTAATCGAGCCAATCCCATCGCTTGAGATATGGTTCGTGGCTGGAACATCTGTACACCACCTTTAATTTCATCCTTCAATCCGCTAATGAAGCAACTCACAAAGAATTCCTCTGTGAGACCAGTGGTTTTATTAGCTAATTCTTCGAACTTCTCCTGATAAACCTTGACATTACTCCATTGTTTGAGCTTAGTTAATTGTCCCACAGCATCCTCAAAGACATTATCCCCAAATCTGATTAGAAGAGCCCTAGAAAATTCGCTCCACGTGCGCAGAGTATGAGATTTCTCAAACCATCTGTACCAGTGCATAGCTTTATCCTCCATATGGAGTGAAGCTAAACGCAATTTCTGATTGTCGTCAATAGCATTCAGCTCAAAGTATTTCTCACATTTATAAACCCACGCATCAGGTTCTTCTCCAAAAAATTTTGGAAAGTCTAATTTTGGTTGGAACACTCGTGCGTGTCCTAAATTCAAGTGAGGATTCGGCAGTAATGGAGGAGACGAGGTGAATGTTACCTTTTCTTGAAGCTGCTCATACTTCGAGTTCAGATTTACCATCAAATTCCTGATTCCTTCCATCGTTTCCATGAAACCTTCCATTGATGCAGCGTGGTGATTAGTAACATCAGTTAACCGTTGTAACGAATCGTGAGTCGATTCCGACAACTTGCGAACATTTTCATCCAAACGCTTGATTTCCTGCGATCGTGTATTGTCCGCCATAATTCTGATTCCTCCACAGTCCGAGAAAAGAAGGCTCTGATACCAATGATAAACCTCAAACAATTTAAGAAGGAAATTGCTGATGTATTATTGATCTCAATTGCAGATTACAGACAGAGAATTGAAAGAGATGAGAAGAGAATTGCAGGGAAGAAGACGAACCAGAGAAGAAAGAACTAAATCTGTTTTTACACACCCACCACTGGTACGCGTACTTCCTTTTATCCACTAACCAACTAACCGACTTACTCCACTAACCAACTAACCGACTTACAAAAGAATTACAAAGAATTACAATAAAGCCCCTACTCTTTATGCAATTGACATATTTGCCACCATGCTTATCATTATCGAATCAGAAATTGCAGAGAGAGAGAGAGACGAAGGGTACCTTCGGAATCCAGACTGCCGAGACCGTGAATCGCCGATGGGGAAACCACAGAGAGAGAGAGAGAGAGAGAGAGGCGTCTTCCTTTCCTGAAGAGTGGATGAAACTTGGATCGTCTAACCCGTCCAGGGCAATCAGCAATTAATTGCCGTAATTACACTTTCATACCTTAGCGTTTCTGCAATAACAATAATACCCACAACATTAAAAACAATTACTTCGGTATTCCGCCGATGGGTAATAAAAATCGGAAACCATCAAATTCTTCAATTAATTATATGAAAGAACTATATAACGAGAGGAAAATGTTTGCAACACGGCTTAATAATATCCCAAAAATAGTACTCTATTTATCTGATCAAATTCTTCAATTAATTTCTCGGTAGGATTTCAAATTTCTAGAAAGAACTAAATAATGAGGGACAAATGTCTGCAACACAACTTAATAATATACGAAACATAGAGGGTGTTTGAGATGGATTTTTTGAGGCGTTTTTAGATTTTAGAATTTTGCTTTTGAAATTTTAAATTTTGAAAACTCATAATCAGAATCTATAAAGTGTTTGGTAAAATTGTGTAAAATAGATTATAAATCAGTAAACTGTTTGGTAGTATAATTAAATTATTATATTATGGGTGAGCAATTGTGGATAGAAAGGTAACAAAATTTCAGAATCCAAAATCAGAATCTCAAAAATAGCCTACTTTTGAAATTGTGACTCTAAATGCCTATTTTGAGAATCCCACAATTAGAATTTCATAATTAGAATCTCAAAATCAATATTCCAAACACCTAAAAATCCCAAAATAAGAATCTTATAATCCAAAAATATCTAAAAAAATCCCTCTCAAACACCCACACAGTACTCTATTTAACTCGGAGTGTTAGAGTCAATTACGCGCCTCAACTAATACTTGGGGAAATCATTTTTTTCAGATGCAAATAAAAAAAGTACCCCCACCATGGTGAACCTCTCCTTTGGAGCCTAAAGTTTCAACCAATAATAAGTTGGCCTATTCTTTCGTCCAGCCTTCACCTACTTCTCACTATCCACTATCAGAGGCCTAATAAATCCTCATATAGTTTAACTCCACAAGAATTCATTATACCTAGAATTAAAAAATTTAACATGAGACAAAAGAGAAAACAGATCTCTAAATCTCAAGCATGATTACTAATGTATGCTTAGTAGATAGGGTAAGGCTAGACACAGTCTGAAAACATTAGTTTATTATTTAATATTTTCAAGGATTACAAATTACCAAAAAATTAATGTTTTTTTTTTAAATTCCAGATATATAGAGGATCGACTTTATATGTTAAAATTATTTATATCCAACTGACTTTAGAACACAAATACGTCTAGAATAATACTAAATTATGGCAGGTCTTGATTTCGTAAAATAAATCAAAGAACAAAATCCAAAAATTAGAATGAAATTAAATATATAATGCGGAAGATCGAAATATAGGGCCGACCAATCTTTGATTAAATGAGAATTAGACTGGACAGAGGAACATGGGCTGAGTTGACGGCGTGAGACTTGGGTCGACATATTGCCGAGAGCCTTTCCCGGGTCAGGTCGGCGTGATGACATCGGACCAATTTCGTGTATCATAGGGCTTCGGCCCACGAAGAGCCGAACGGACTTATCACGAGAGAGGCATGGCTTTGCAGAGAACCAACATATCATCATGCCATTGGTCGAGGTGGTGGGAACCTTTTAGAATGTTGGCAGATCCCGATTAGGAAAATACAGATGAACGCAGTAGCTAAAGTTGGGAATGCATTATGTTTGGAAGGTTGTCTCATATGAAAATATTGCAATTTGATATCATCGAATAAGGAAAGATTCCCCAGAAATTGTGTTATTAAATATTACACTGGATGGATTATAAATAGGAAATCATAGGTCATTAATTAGGGACGGTATCATTCATTATGCAATTAGTATTGTGCTTTGATCTTTCAGTGTTCTAACTTTAGCATCGGAGTGCCTTTAGATTGAAAAAAATCCATCAGCACTAATTGATTATTCCTTGTGTAGGAAATTAGAGCGATTCAAACAAAAAAATATTCGCAACCCCCACATATAACATAACTCATACCCTTCATGAATCATTAGGTTTCTTTCGGTCCTCTTTGGTAACTATCATTACCAATAAAGTCCAAATAATCATCCCATATCCCCAAATTATTTAAATCAAATAAATGGTAATATAAAAATCATCAATCTGTTTTATTTTAATTTTTTGTTGGTATACAACTCCATACATTTAATATGGCCTAGCCCCACCACCTGCCGTTACATTGTTTAGGACTTACTGTTGTTCACCTTGGCCATTCTAGATCATTTCCTTCTTACCATATGCCAAACACGGAGAGATTGAAATATACACACACACATTGTAAACGGGTGGAGACAGAGTACTTGGAATTAAATTCAATCGGTGAACCAACGCCGACCAAATATTTAGTCGGCAAAGGTGTAACACTTATGGCCAATTAAATATTTGATCGGCAATGGTGTCAAAAATTGGTGCCCTTTTTGTGCGAGTACAATTGCTGACCAACAATATAGTCGGGGAACGTCCAACTAAATATTCAGTTGGCAAAGTGTAATACTTATTGTCGACTAAAAATATTTGGTAGGTAATGGTGTCAAAAATTGGCGACATTATCGTGGGAGCACGATTGCCGACCGAACAAATTTAGTCAGGGAACATCAAACCAACGCCGACAAATATGTAGTCGGCATAGGTGTAACACTTATTACTAGATTTTTGGTCGGCAATGGTGTCAAAAATTGGCGCCCTTTTCGCGTGAGTACAATTGCAGACCAAATTGGAATTTGGTCGGCATTGGTTTCTATTTCAGCCTACTAAATTTATTTACTCAAGAAAAGTAGGCGACCAAATCTATTTTGGTCAGAAATTATAATTTTTGTTGTAGTGATCTCTTGGTTAATGACATGGAAGCTATGCCTAAAAGGATTGCATATAATGGTTTCTTATAACTGTCTGGTTTCATTACAAACCGCTTATGCTAATTGGGGACCAAGGCCATTTAGGTTCTTGGATGTTTGGTGGTCAAATTATCATGCATGTTATAAGATGGTAAAAAAAAACTTGGAAAGAAACTAGAGTTGAGGGATGGGCTGAGTTTCTACTACAACAAAAACTGAAAACAGTAAAAGAGAATGTGGAAAACTGGAATGTAGAGGTTTTTAGGAATATTAATTCTAAGTTGACAACTAAAAGCACAAGTACATCAAATGGATATGTTGCATGAATCCAGACCCTCAACTAAAGGTAAATTATGGGAGAAGAAGAAGCTCAGAGGAGACTTATGGCAAGTCGAAAATCTGGCTGAACAACTGTGGAGACAGAAAGCAAAGACCAATTGGCTAAAACAGGGGGACAAGAATACCAATTTCTATCAAGCAATGGTAAATTGCAGAAGGAGAGTTAATTACCTGGGTGCAATATCTGTCCAGGGGAGGATAGCGAAGGATCCAATACAAGTCAAGAATGAAGCTGCAACTTACTTAGTTGTATACAGAGGACATCAACCATCAGAGGCCATTACTGGGTGGTTTCTTCCCTAGGAAACTTCAAGCTCAACAAGCCGAAGCCCTGGTAAGTCAGTTCAGCATGGAGAAGATCAGTCAAGCAATCAAGAATTGCAATCAAAACAAAGCACCAAGACCAAATGGCTCTAATTGCAAATGTGTGCACAAGATGTGGAAATTTATTAAAGATAATGTATTGCAAATTTTCTTAGAATTTCATGTCATGATATGCAAAGGTCTCAACTCTACTTTTATGGCTCTGATACCTAAGGTGGGTAATCCAGTGCACTTTATAGATTTCATACCAACAAGCTTAGTGGGCTACATATACAAAATACTGGCGAAAGTATTAACTAACAGATTTAAACACGTAATCCTTCAAATAATTGGCGAGTCTCAAGCAGTTCTTGTAAATAGGAAACAAATAATGAATGGTATTTTAATAGCAAATGAGGTCATACATTCATGGAAAGGCTCCAGAAATGGAGGTATTATCCTCAAACTGGATTTTCATAAGGCATATGATAAGGTGGATTGGAATTATTTGTTGAATATACTAAATAGGCTTGGTTGTACATCAAAATAGTTTTCTTAGGTGAAAGAATGTGTAGTATCAGCCAAATTGTCAATTCTGCTAAATGGATCTCCTACCACATAATTTAAACCCATGCGAGGCTTAAGGCAAAGAGACCCTATATCACCATTTCTCTTTAATGTTGTGGTGGAAGGCCTAAGCATACTATTTTAAAGGGCAGTAGGTGAAGGACTGATCCATCTAGTAGAAGTGGGAAGTAATAGGTGTAGGATCACTCGTCTGTAATCTGCAGACGACACAATCATTTTTTGTAGAAATGAGGTCTAGAAAATAGTTAACATTAGGAGACTATTGAGGTGTTTCGAGATGATGTCAGGATTGAAAATAAACACGGCAAAGGTGAAGTCAAGGAGTAATACCCTTTTTTGGGAACACACTTGGCTCGATCAACAACCCCTTAAGGAAATATACCCAATGTTGTATCTCCTATCAAACAAAAAAGGTAGATCGATTAAGGAGTGCATTATCCAATCTGAGAGAGTCAATTTAGAGTTGGACTTCAGAAGAAGACTGCTAAATATGGAAGAAAAGATATTTGATGAGCTATGAGCAAAGGTCAGAGCTTTTGGTTATCAGAATATAGGACAGGATTACCTACATTGGAAGTGGAGCAGGGATGAATTATACTCAGTCAAAAATGTATATCAAGTCTGGAAAAAGGGAAAGCACCTACTCAATTCAGTGCTTAATTGGATTTGAAAAAATTTAGGACCTCCTATGACAAACTTATTTGTCACGCCCCAAATTTCATATAATAAAAACCACAAAATAATACTCATAAATCCTTAAAATCTCCATGATAAAATCAAGAGGCACTATCGGCCCAAGTTACATAATTCATAAATTCCAAAAGTCAGAAGTCCCACTTGGGTAACAAAGTACATATAAAGTTCTAGTGCATCTACCCCAAAAGATTTTCATGCAGATGCTAAGTAACTTCTTCATCATTCCTTTCAAAAACATGTCACGCCAAGCAATCCATGCTACTCCTCCGCAACGGTACCTGAAATGGAGGGGTTGAGCTACTAGCCCAGTAGGAAAGTCTATGCCAAGATTATGCATATGTGAAATGCATGATGTGCATTATAACATGGAATAACTATGCAACACTTTCATAACAACAAATACTCACGCACACTACACTCCATCCATCAATCACGACCATTTGTCCTCCTAGCACATTCCCATCCGGGTACTAGTCTCATTATTCGCCTAGCACATTCCCATTCCGGGTACTAGTCTCATTGTCCGCCTAGCACATTCCCATTCCGGGTACTAGTCTCGTTGTCCGCCTAGCACATTCCCATTCCGGGTACTAGTCTCATTGTCCTTTCATTCCCAACAACACATGACAAGTCAAAAATCCATATCACGTTCAATAATTCCATTCATACACAACCAATTTCAAATAACCTATTTTCGTATCAAAACACCAAATAACGGCATTCCACAGTATAATACGTAACAAAAATGAACTCAGCACACAAAACAACCGGCCGCCCGGTCACCGTCCGGTCCCGTCCGGACGCCGGGCCGGCTCCGTCCGGACGCCAGGCTTCCCCGTCCGGACGCCCATTCTACCACCTCTCTATCCAAAATCCTGGGCCATTCGTCCGGACGCCCCTGGGTCCCGTCCGGACGCCCGAGCGCGATCTGCAGAAAACTGCGCGATCGCAGATTTCGCATTTGGGCCAAAACCTTCGAATACATCAAAACTACCACGAAATAGACATCAATGCACGTCATATATACATAATACAAGGTAGAAATCCCTACCTCAAGCCTTGAAGAGGAAGTTCTAGCTCAAGGAAAGAAGCCCTAGCTTTGGTGAAGTTCTTAAGCTCGAATCCGCACTCTTCGAGCTTCCAACCACGATCCGGCCTTGGTTCCTTGCCAAGCACGATGCACGGCCCCTATATCTCCAAGGGATTGGGCAAAGGTGGAGGGAGGAGGTGAGATTTGTAGAGAGAAGGAGAGAGAGCAAAGGGGAATGGGGAGGAGCTAAGGGGAAAGTGAGAGCTTTTTTTTTTTCTTCCCCCCTTAGTAAAAATCTGATTTTTAACCCCACAAGGAGCCCCCCACTCACTTAGCCAAATAAAGTTACGCGCACAAAATAACACAAAAGACTCCGGGTCCGGTTCCTAAAATCATAATCCGATAATTACCACATTAAATTCATTTTATTTATTCAAAATACACCTTAAAATAAATATTTTAAAAAAACTCAAATTTTCCGGGTCCTTACATCCTCCCCTCCTTAAGAAATTTCGTCCTCGAAATTTTAAAACAACATGTCGATACCGATACCTCTACACACAATCCATAAGTCAGACACAGATACTTTCAGATACGGACACACCGCTATTTCTCAAATCTTTATCATAAGCCAATCCGGACTTTCACAAAGCTCAACGGATGTCAACTATCAAGTTTTCATGTTCAGGTAACACCAACCAAGCATATATAACAAGCAGGCAGGCACCGTGCTCATCGAGTACATAACAACTAACGCATAGTCAAATTTTCAATTTCCATAGCCCATATCATAAACCAGCACATAACTCATGTTTAAATCACATTCAATAAACACAAAACATGGTGGCAAACACGCCCCAACCCAATAATCAAATAATAAGTGCATAGAAGTCACGGGTTAAACAAATGCGGGTATTTCTCCCGAACCTCATCCTCACGCTCCCACGTGGACTCCTCCTTACCTTGGTTACCCCATAGTACCCGAACCAAAAGTATCGTCTTACCTCTCAACACTTGCTCTCGGGCATCTAGAATACGAATTGGTTGCTCTCCATAAGATGTGTCAGCCTCTAGCTCCAACTCGGACCACTCCAAAACATGAGAAGGATCCGGCTCGTATTTCCTCAACATCGAAACATGAAACACATCATGCACACCCGATAACTTTGGGGGCAAAGCCAAACGGTAAGCAACTTCTCCAATTCTCTCAATGATATTAAACGGCCCGATATATCTCGGTGATAGCTTTCCTCTCCGCCCAAAACGTGACAAACCCCGTCGTGGCGATACTTTCAAGAACACATGGTCTCCCACCTCAAATGATAATGGACGACGGCGTCGATCGGCATAACTTTTCTGTCTACTTTGAGCGGTAAGTAATCGTTGGCGGATTGTCTTGACTAACTCCGTAGTCCTCTCTTGCGCCCTCGCAAGTTGCTTGCGAATCAACCTCATACTCTCGGAAGTCTCCCCAATCAAATCCGGTCCCACCAGCGTTGCCTCACCCAACTCGGTCCAACACACGGGTGATCTACATGGCCTACCATACAAAGCCTCAAACGGTGCCATCTCAATACTCGATTGATAGCTATTGTTGTAGGCAAACTCGACAAGAGGCAAGTGATCCTCCCAATTTCCCCGAAAGTCCAAAACGCATGCCCGAAGCATATCCTCCAGAATCTGAATTGTACGCTCAGATTGCCCATCGGTCTGGGGATGGTAAGCAGTGCTAAACAATAGGGTCGTGCCAAGCGCCGCTTGCAAACTCTGCCAAAACCGTGCCGTAAATCTAGGGTCTCGGTCGGACACAATAGAAACGGGAATCCCATGCAAACGGATAATCTCACGAACGTATAGTCTACTGAGCTTCCCCACTGAATCAGTAACTCGAATTGGTAAGAAGTGAGCGGTCTTGGTCAAACGGTCCACCACTACCCATATCGCGTCATGCCCTCTCGGCGATCTTGGTAGACCCGTAACAAAGTCCATCGTCACATGTTCCCACTTCCACTCCGCTACTGGCAGGGGCTGCAACTCCCCCGCGGGTCGTTGGTGTTCGGCCTTTACCTGTTGGCACGTCAAACATCTCGCCACGAAACTTGCCACATCCCGTTTCATTCCAAACCACCAAAATTGCCGACGCAAATCATGGTACATCTTTGTCCCACCTGGATGAACAGCTAAAGGAGAATGGTGAAACTCCCTCAAAATCTCTTCCCGACAAGAGATGGGTACAAACAATTTTCCTTGGAAGCGAAGGCCTCGGTCCGCATAGATCATCCATCCATCACGGACATTTCCACTTAAGAATTTCCGGCGCAACTCTTCCGTCTCCTCATCGTGTTGTTGAGCCTCCACTACCCGGGTGGATAAGGTGGATTTAATCGTCATATTGCACAACATCGTCCCATCACCGGCTTCCTCAAAACAAGTCGCATAACTTCCCAACTCCTCTACCATCTTCCATTCCCGAATGGCCAAACTTGCCAGTTGAATTGGTTTTCTACTCAAGGCGTCCGCTACTACATTTGCCTTTCTGGGATGATATTGCAACTCAAAGTCATAATCTTCAATATGCTTCATCCAACGGCGTTGTCTCAAATTCAGCTCCTTCTGAGAGAACAAGTATTTCAAACTCTTGTGGTCGGAGAAGACTTCAAACTTCTCACCATAGAGGTAATGTCGCCAAATCTTCAAAGCAAACACCACTGCGGCCAGCTCCAAGTCATGAGTTGGATAGTTCCGTTCGTGTATCTTCAGTTGCCTTGATCCATAGGCCACGACTCGTCCCTTCTGCATTAAGACACACCCAAGTCCCTCTCTCGATGCATCACAATACACCGAGTACCCAACTCCCCTCTCGGGTACTATCAAGACTGGTGCGCTAGTCAAACGCCGCTTCAACTCTCCAAACGCAGTCTCGCATGCGTCATCCCAAACAAAACGCGTCCCTTTTCGAGTCAATCGGGTCATAGGTGCCGCCAAGCGAGAGAAGTCAAGTACGAAACGACGGTAATATTCGGCCAAACCCAAAAAGCTCTGAATCTCAAAAACGTTCTTCGGTCGTTGCCAACTCATTACCGATTCTATCTTCCCCGGATCAACAGACACCCCTCCTTGCGAAACAACATGCCCCAAAAACTTGACTTCGGAAAGCCAAAACTCACATTTACTCAACTTAGCATACAACCGGTGTTCCCTCAAAAGCCCAAGAACTATAGCCAAGTGCGAGTTATGATCTTCTTCCGTACTCGAGTATATCAAAATATCATCGACAAACACCACCACAAATTGGTCAAGATACATACGGAAGATACGGTTCATAAGATCCATAAACGTGGCCGGAGCGTTAGTCAACCCAAATGGCATCACCACAAACTCATAGTGCCCGTAACGCGTCCGAAAGGCAGTCTTTGGGATGTCCTCACTCCGGACTCTCAACTGATGATATCCCGACCTCAAGTCAATCTTTGAGAAACACCTAGCTCCTCGGAGTTGATCAAATAAGTCATCAATTCTTGGCATTGGGTATTTATTCTTCACGGTCACACGGTTTAGCTTCCGGTAATCAATACACAACCGTAAAGATCCATCCTTTTTCCGCGCAAACAAAGCCGGAGCTCCCCACGGTGACGTACTTGGACGTATGAAACCCAAATCTTGTAACTCCTGCAATTGAATTTTCAACTCCTTCAATTCGGCCGGAGCAAACCGATACGGAGGCATGGAAATTGGTGTCGCACCCGGAATTAAGTCTATTGTAAACTCAATTTCTCTCTTGGGAGGTAAACCGGGTAACTCCTCCGGAAACACATCCGGGAATTCTCGAACCACTAACGGCAACTCACCCCGTTCAAGCACATTCTCATCAAGAGTCAAACTAGCCAACAAAGCATAAATGGAGTCTCGCTCCTGGGGTTCATAAAGATAAGGTTCTAGTGGTTCTCGGCGTTCTCCAAAGAACTCAAAACAACCATCAACCGGCGAACAAATGCGAACTCTGCGCTTAAAACAATCTATCATAGCACGGTGGGTAGACAACCAGTCCATACCCAAAATGACATCAAACCCAGTCATGCCCAATACAATAAAGTCATACGTAAAGCGACGGTCAAGGATTATAAGTTCGCAGTCTCTACACACCCGGTCAAGTAATGATTTTCCCCCAATAGGCGTCTCTACATACAACGGTGGGTCTAACAATGTAGTCTCCAAACCCAAATCACAAGCAAAGGATGCAGCAATAAACGAATGTGATGCTCCAGAATCAAATAAAACCCTTGCAAAAGAGTTGAATACGAGAAATGTACCCCTTACAACCGACGGGTCTGGACTCTGAGAAGTCGAAGGTGCCACTGCAGTATTGATGTTGTAGGCCCTAGCAGGAACCTGATGCCCTTGCATATACCCGCCTCCCCGTCGAACAAAATTCGTTGGTGCCGATGAACTAGCCCCTTTCTCAGCCTGTGAACCCTGCACCGAAGTAGTTTGGCGAAAGTGGGGTTGTTGCTGTCGTTGTGGAGCCCCATGGGATTGCTGCCCCTGTCCTTGCCTCGGTTGCTGCACCGAGCCAACCTCACTACGGGTCCCTCCCCCTTGAGGACAAAACTTCGAGATGTGATCCTCCTTTCCACAAGTATAACAAACTTTAGGAGGTACCGGGCACTGAGCACGGATATGACTAGGTTGATTACATCGAAAACATACACTCGAAGGCCTCGAAGTAGTGCTCCGTGAGCCCGATGAAACAGCAGGCCTAAGGTTTGAATGGCTTCGTTGGGACTGAAACTGCTCCCTCTGGCGCTTACGCCCTTGACTTCCCGAACTCCCCGAAGATGAAGAGTAATTTGGCACCGTACTCGGCTGCCTTGGTTCCCACACTCTGGAACCCCGTTGTGCCTCTCTGGGCAACTCAACACTTCTAGCACACTCCACCACGTCCACAAAATTCATCTTCCGTTGGCTCACCACGAGCCTCTTAACTGAGGAGTGAAGACCCCTCTCAAAACGCCTGCATTTACGACTCTCCGAAGCCACGAGCTCCGGTGCAAAACGGGACAAGGTTTGGAACCTTGCAGCATACTCGGACACAGTCATATTTCCCTGCTCCAACGTCTCAAACTGTTCACGCAACTGGTCACGATAAGATTCCGGGAAGTACTGGTTCTCAAAGAGAACCTCAAAATCTGCCCAAGTCAAAGTCTCCCTGTCCGGCTCATTAGTCCCAGCTGCTCGCCTTGCAGCCCTCCTTGCATCTTTCCGTGATTCTAAAACCGACTTCCACCACTCATTAGCTTCCCCCGTCAATTGGCACGCCACAATCTTGACCCTAATGTTATCCTCCACAATATCCAACGCATCAAACAATTTGTTGATCTCGGACAACCAATAATCAGCAGCTAGAAAATCACCACATTCCCCGCCAAACAGTGGTGGGTTCAAACGTCGAAACTCCCTCATGGCATCCATTGCCCTAGTTTCAGCTTCGGCCCTCGCATTGGTCCTCAACATGTTGGCCTCGGCGAGAGCCGCCACAAACTCCCGAGCAAACATCCCCGGAGCAGCCGGTGGTTCCTCGTTTTGCTCAACTTCTTCATTTGCCCTCTCCACACGAGGAGCCTCCCTCTGTTGACTTACGACATCCTCCAATGGAATCTCACGATAACGACCACCGCTTTGGCTTCGGCCTCGCGGTCCACCCAATCTTACACCACGCCTAGGAGGCATATCTCTACAATGTGTAAACACTAACAAGATCAACAACCACACAATACGAGGCCAATGCCCAACACGGAAATCCAACTTACTTTATCAATTCTATGCTTACTCGTAAGAAACAAATTGTATGATGCATATGAATGTCATGCACACAAGCACACACATGTCCTTTCAAAATGCAAGTTTGAACCCATGAGACTCTAAGTCTCCCCACGGTCTCAAGGTGTTCCAACTCTCGCTCTGATACCAAGTTGTCACGCCCCAAATTTCATATAATAAAAACCACAAAATAATACTCATAAATCCTTAAAATCTCCATGATAAAGTCAAGAGGCACTATCGGCCCAAGTTACATAATTCATAAATTCCAAAAGTCAGAAGTCCCACTTGGGTAACAAAGTACATATAAAGTTCTAGTGCATCTACCCCAAAAGATTTTCATGCAGATGCTAAGTAACTTCTTCATCATTCCTTTCAAAAACATGTCACGCCAAGCAATCCATGCTACTCCTCCGCAACGGTACCTGAAATGGAGGGGTTGAGCTACTAGCCCAGTAGGAAAGTCTATGCCAAGATTATGCATATGTGAAATGCATGATGTGCATTATAACATGGAATAACTATGCAACACTTTCATAACAACAAATACTCACGCACACTACACTCCATCCATCAATCACGACCATTTGTCCTCCTAGCACATTCTCATCTGGGTACTAGTCTCATTATCCGCCTAGCACATTCCCATTCCGGGTACTAGTCTTGTTGTCCGCCTAGCACATTCCCATTCCGGGTACTAGTCTCATTGTCCGCCTAGCACATTTCCATTCCGGGTACTAGTCTCGTTGTCCGCCTAGCACATTCCCATTCCGGGTACTAGTCTCATTGTCCTTTCATTCCCAACAACACATGACAAGTCAAAAATCCATATCACGTTCAATAATTCCATTCATACACAGCCAATTTCAAATAACCTATTTTCGTATCAAAACACCAAATAACGGCATTCCACAGTATAATACGTAACAAAAATGAACTCAGCACACAAAACAACCGGCCGCCCGGTCACCGTCCGGTCCCGTCCGGACGCCCATTCTACCACCTCTCTGTCCAAAATCCTGGGCCATCCGTCCGGACGCCCCTGAGTCCCGTCCGGACGCCCGAGCGCGATCTGCAGAAAACTGCGCGATCGCAGATTTCGCATTTGGGCCAAAACCTTCGAATACATCAAAACTACCACGAAATAGACATCAATGCACGTCATATATACATAATACAAGGTAGAAATCCCTACCTCAAGCCTTGAAGAGGAAGTTCTAGCTCAAGGAAAGAAGCCCTAGCTTTGGTGAAGTTCTTAAGCTCGAATCCGCACTCTTCGAGCTTCCAACCACGATCCGGCCTTGGTTCCTTGCCAAGCACGATGCACGGCCCCTATATCTCCAAGGGATTGGGCAAAGGTGGAGGGAGGTGAGATTTGTAGAGAGAAGGAGAGAGAGCAAAGGGGAATGGGGAGGAGCTAAGGGGAAAGTGAGAGCTTTTTTTTTTTCTTCCCCCCTTAGTAAAAATCTGATTTTTAACCCCACAAGGAGCCCCCCACTCACTTAGCCAAATAAAGTTACGCGCACAAAATAACACAAAAGACTCCGGGTCCGGTTCCTAAAATCATAATCCGATAATTACCACATTAAATTCATTTTATTTATTCAAAATACACCTTAAAATAAATATTTTAAAAAAACTCAAATTTTCCGGGTCCTTACATTATTTATCTGGCAAGATGCCTAATCTAAAATTCCTACCAAAGGAGTACAGTGGAAGAGTGGAGCCATCTAGTTTAGCCAAGCAGTGTGTCCTCTCTATGGGGCGGCTATTGAATCACCAGATCATTTATTAGTCAACTGTTTAGTATATTGGAGGGTGTGGAAAGCCATCTATTAGTAGGAGGGGGGAATGTGGGTAGCTTTGATGGATGTTAAATCAATGGTCAAATTGTGGTTAAATTCAAATTATCGCAGTTTTGAAAGATAAATTTGGAAAATAATATTATACTCTACCTTTTGATTAATCTGGGTAGCTAGGAATCAACTCGTGTTCAATGAGACCATTTCTGCATGAGGAGGTTGCGAATCAAGCTATTGTCAGGGTGACTATTTGGTTGAAAGATAAATCGGCGGTACCAAGAGTGGCAATCCATGACTTTGTGACCAATATAGGGGCAGTAAGATCGCACAAAGTATCAGTGGAAGGAAAATCAAACTGTGGAAGGATCAGTGGGACCAAGATGGGCAACCTTGGTGTGACAGATTTCCATCCCTTTTCCAGTTAGCTGTGGATAAACAAGCAAACCTAGCAACTATTCTCCAGGCAACGGACGTGGGGGCAGCGCTGGGTCTAAGGAGGCAACTATTCTCATGGGAGGAGGAGGAATTGGATCTGCTGTTAAGGGCATGGGAGGGGCTAGGCATGCGGGCAACTGAAAGGGAGGATGAGTTGTGTTGGAAATCAGGATCTAATTCAATATTCATGGTTAAAACTCTATGTGAATCTGCTCAAAAAGAATGGGACCAGGGAAGATTAGGCCCACCCGCGTGCGTATGGAGGACATTATGCCCCCCTAAGGTACAGTTTTTCACATGGCTGGGGTGGCAAGGAAAAGTCAAAACAGGAAATTTGCTCCTTAACAGAGGTATCATTCAACCACAACAGGCTAATTGCAGATTATGTAACTCAGAGGTAGAGACACAAGATCACCTGCTGATCCACTGTAGGCTGGTTTGGGAAGCTTGGTGCGAAATCATCTCCTGGTGGGGGGTGGTCTGGGTTCCACCAAAAACCATTGATGATCTCCTCATGTGGTGGTCCAGCTGGAAGGCCAAAGCGGGCTCTGGGAAAGTCTTCACTGATCTCTGGATGGCGGCTCCGTCAGCCCTAATCTGGTCCATTTGGAAGGTGCGCAACGACAGAATCTTCAATTGGGAGAGACAGACGTGGCCTTAGCTGATGGAGGTATTCAAGGTCAGGTGGATTAGCTGGGTCATGGATCATCACAAGGAGGGTAAGGCGATGGTCGGAGGGGTGTTATTCAATTTGAGTGGTTACTTGCATCAGGCTCGGTTGGGATAGGAGAGAGGTAATGCTAGGGTCTTTCTTCCGGTACTTAATGCTAGGGTCTTTATATTTAGGTTTTGGGTAGCAAGGAATGGGGCCTCTTAGCCAGTTGGTATGGGGTCTCTGTTTTGGTTTTGGTTAGCAATGTATTGTTAAGTAGGCCTCCTAGCCAGTTGGTTCCTTGCCAACCTGGTTTGGAGTTAATGCTTGTAACCTTTTCCTTGTTCCTTTATTTATATATTTGCCTTTCAAAAAAAAGATCGCACAAAGTATAGCGAAGTTGGAGAAGGGTCAAGACGAAAGCAGAGATCAAAATCAAGATGGAGACTGGTCATTCCTAGTTTTGATCCCCCCCCTCTCTTGTTTTTACCTCATATTCTAGGTTTTTCGAATTTGGGCTAGAAAGGATCTTTCAATATCGGGTTGGCTACTTGTCAACTCATCACTCATGTTCACTTTCTTTTTTTTACCCCCTTTCTTTTTGTCCATTAACGTTAATAGTCTTTCTTTTTTTTTTTATTGGCCATCTTTGTATTGTAAATGTTTTATCCATTTCAATGTAAGAGGTTTTTTACTGATTAAAAAAATAGAACCAACACAATTTGTTAGAACATTATGAGATAATGTTGCTATAGATAACATTATTTGATAACATTATCAAATAATATTATATGCAAAGGCACAAATAACATTATCAGATAATGTTATGTATTTGTTTATATGCAATGATAGGGTATTATTTGATAATGTCATCAACATTATCTAATAACATTATCAAATAATACCATGTGTTAGTTTATATATAAGGGTATTTTTAGAATGGCGTGTCAAAAGGATTTTCGGCTTTAGTTTACTTTTAGATGGACTAATTACATTATAAGTCCCTTATTTTTTACATTTGATCGAGGACCCCAAATTAAAATAGTCAATGATGAGTTTTCCAATGGTGTAATTCACACCAGAGCTTAATACCTAAATGCAGGAGTCCTAAGTAATTTCTACAGTGAGCAATGGCATAGTCAAGATTTGTGTCAATTCAAACTACTACGTATTATTAACTTCCAAAAAAAAAAATAGTATTAAACATGTGAATTAAGAGACTCCTCTAAAAAAATATTAATAAAAATAATATTAAGGGAGATTCGGTTAAAAGTCCATAACAATGGACTTTTAGCGTAATAAGTCTATTTAATTTAAATTAAATTACAGGCGGAAGTCCTTTTGTCACATAAGTTTCAAAAATATCCTTCTAGTAAACATGCGATAATGTTATCTGTTCGTTACATATAAAAGCGATGACTTTATTAGATAAAGTTACCTATTAGTTTTTTATCAGTTGGCATTATCTATCGTTTTTAGCAGATACCTTAACAAATAATTTTATCTATTTTATTAGATCACTATATCTGTTAGTATTTATCAGTCAACATTTCTGTCGATTTAAACAAATACCTTAACAAATAACGTTATCTTTTAATTTTTAAAATAATAATGTTATCAGATAAAATTATATATTTTATGTTTTTTTAATTTGACTAACAGATATATTAAACTAACATATAATGTTATGTGACTTGCCTATTAAGAAAGTAAATCTATCTTTTAGTTTTAAAATGATAATTTTATTAGAAAAACTGCTCTAAAAAATTGTACATCAAGAAAACTGCTCTAAAAAATTGCACAGAGAAAATTGCATGCTCAGAAAAACTGCAAAAAAAAAAACTGTTATAAACAAACTTTCCTACAAAAAACTAATTAAATCCAGTAACTATTTGAAAAAAAAATACTTTACGTAACAACTACAAAAATTATCAAATCGCATTTATAAGCACATCCCAGTAACTGTTTGAGAAAAAAAATTATTTTACGTAACAACTTACAAAAATTATCAAATCGTATCTGTAAGCACATCGTATTTAAACGCGCATCGTAAATACCACGACGGTAATATGTACATATGAAGGGCATGGTGACTCAAATAAGCATGCCTCGCATGAAACGTTTCAATCAAGACTATGAAGAAAATGACTCTGACACTAACATTAAACCCAATGGAAAGTGAGTTTGGTGGGCCCTCATGTATCCACATATGAAAGGAATACTACTTCTAACTTGTATTGCGCCAAGTGATGCTGTATAAATTAACTAGTAATATCCTCCAAAACCACAATGTAAAGCTATACATAAATATCCATATATAGTAAAGGGTGTTGATTTCTAATGCAACACGTTTTCCACTGGGTTGAACTTGGGGAATACAAACCTTGATGAAGACAAAACTTTTGATCATGATAATATTAAGAGAACATATTATAAAGGGGAAAAAAGATATTGATACTTACATAACTACGAGGGACATAAAAGTGCACTGTATTTCAAGTTGTGAAGAGTACTGACATGGCTAGAACACGAATACGATGTGATATAGATATGTATATGTGTTATTTTTTTCAAAAATAGAATACAAACATGGTGTGAAAAAAATGTCGAATAAAAAATATATGGGTACTATAGATGCAATGAATTCATTTGAAAATTAAAAACTCTGTATCTAGCTAGCCAGTTGATGGTTGGCGATCAGCTTATGCTATGGAAGCCACAGAATAGCTTCTCGACATTTTCTAGTTTCTCCGAACACATTTGATACTCTTTGGTCCCAGAAATTGTATAACCTAATGGTAGGTGGATGGCAAGGCCGTCATCCTATGCATCCATATCCGACCCACTATAGCATTGTAGGCTAAGGAGATATCCACCACCTAAAACTCCATATCAATTGATCGCTTAGCAAGCCAAACTGGTATGATAACCACACCCAATAGCCAAATTGGTTTTGCACTAAAATCGATAAGATGAATGTTGACTCTCTTAAGATCGGCTCGAGTTAACTCATCTTCTTGAAAACTCCAAAATATAAAATCTTCGTTCATGAACTGTCCAGGTCGACAAGGATTCTCTCCATGTCAAACCTACTAAGCCTGAACATTATTACCAATCCATTGTTGTGAGGGACTTGGACACACTCAAGATCTTTTTCTGTAAAGGAGATTTCCAAACTCAACTCGTCATCTAGTCTCAAACTGTTCTGTTGACTTCCAAGACATGGTGTTGGTGTTTAGCCTTGTGCCTCTATGCCTAGCATCCTTTTCATTGGTCTGCTGAACTATCCCATTGATGACATGGATTGTGGCCGATGCCTCCTTGTCATCCTCAGAATAATTGGACCCGTTAGTCTTTTTTGTCCTACACCACTTTGTCCGGTCTCAGCAATATATTTATTGAGATGGCCGGCCTCAATGAGTTCTTCAAGAAATCATTTGAATTCCTTGCATTTCTCAGTATGGTGGTCGAACTCGCGATGATAGCTACACCAATCACATTCAGTCTTCTTCTTGTTCGGGTCCCCATTAGTCTGTCGTGGCCACTTCCATTATAGCGCATCCTTGGTGGCCATATCATCTACTAAATTGAGGTGTTGAAACTATTTTTTATCTCTTTGTAATCTTGGGGGTTGGGCGCTTGATATTCTTCCTTCGTGAATGTTACCTCCTTTTTTTTTTTTGACTTTTTACCCTTTTACCCCGCCGTTTTAACAACATTGCTCTTGTGTAGGGGTGAAATCGGTTCGGAGTCGATTGGTTCGGTCTAATATTTTCACAGACCGATTCGGTTCGGTCTATTTTTTTCAAAACCAACCCCGATCAATTTATTTTCGGTTCGATTTAGGGCGGGGTCAAATTCTTTTGGGTCAAGTTCCCTTCACATTTCATTACCAGTTGAGAACAGTTGACAAAGCAGTTTGTGCCTCGGCTCCTCAAAAATGAGGATCAACCAAAAGAATTTGATGCTTTAATGACTATGAAGAAAAAAAGTGAAGAAATGATCAGTGATTTTGCAAGCAGGTATTGAGGTGTATTCAAAGAGATTGATGATTGCAGCGAGAAATATATTGTGACCTATTTCAAGTTCAAATCCTCTCTTATCTATGTGGTCGTCCCGTACTCCCCTTGATTGGGCCCCAAGTGGGGACTTCGACTGGTTCTGGTCATTTGCCTATCTTGCGTTCTGGTTGTCTGTTGTTGCTATCATGAAGTTGTAACTTTTTTTTTTTTTGTAGATGACACCATTTGAAAGTGGGTGATTTTTCTAAACAAGAAAATTAAAATCTCAATTATGGCCAAACAAAATATCGCTCAATGGCACTTCAAACCCAATGTATGCATGACAATAAATTGTTAAAGAACCTCCATCATTATTGTCGGGATTATTTTCCGTCAACGTTCTATCTATAAGATACACACGAGCCGACATTGAATACCTTAAATTAAAATGATGCAGTACTAAAAACGTCACAATTCCAATCAGTAAGTTGTGAGAGTACGAGGTTAGCTTACCACGCTCGCATTCATGAATAGAAGCTAGAATACGGGCTCTTCGGTCTTCGCTCATCTGGCATCTGTTTCCACTTTGCTTACGTGAACTTCACCCCTAAAACAAGAAGTCAGCTTATTACCATTTCTTTTTCTCTCTCCTCTTTTTTTTTTTTACCTTTCGTTTTTGCTCATCTTCTTTGTTAGCATTTCTTATAAAGCAAGAAATGCATCAGAAGCCAATCACTTTCGCCCAAGGTCCAATACCCAGTAATCTCTCTCTCTCCCTCTCTCTCTCTCCCTCTCCCCTCAGTGCAATACCATTTATTTCAAATTTGGAGTCTATGAGCTGTTTAATTAGACTGTATTATATACATGTGTGTGGAATTGTGGATCTAGCAGGAAAATAAAGAAGGAACAAGTGGGGAGGAAAGGGAGGGTACGAAATTGAGAGAGATGGGAAGAGGGAAAATAGCAATAAGAAGAATAGAGGATACAACAAGCAGGCAAGTTACTTTCTCAAAGCGCAGAAATGGTTTACTTAAGAAGGCCAAGGAGCTTTCTATTCTTTGTGATTCCCAAGTTGGAGTCATCGTCTTCTCCACCACCGGCAGGCTTTACGAATTTGCAAGCACCAGGTCAGATCTCTCTCTCTCTCTCTCTCTCTCTCTCTCTCTCTCTCTCTCTCTCTCTCTCTCTCTCTCTCTCTCTCTCATTAATCCGGTCTGAAATTAAAACACCAGGCCAAGAGCTATCTATTTTTTGCTTTTTGTTGTTTTCTAGCAACAGGAAATCAAAACAATACTTCACATATTTTTAGGGTTTAAAATCTAAAATTATCCTTGCACTGGACCACCCACATCTACTGTAAGCTGTGATGATCTAGTGCAAGCCTGCAACTCAAAAATCTCATCTTGATAAACAAAGGAATTGATTCTTCTAAATTAGTGGAGATGCACATAAACTTTAGATTTATCCTGAGTGTTTAGGGGGAGCCGTTGGTCAACGAACATAGAGGACTGCGGCGGAACTGTTGGTCAACGCCGATGGTATGGATCTTGAACTTTGGGTTTATCCTGAGCGTTTATGGGGAGTCGAATAGACAGTTGCTCGGTGGTTAGTCAAGGGGTTCCCGAGCGGCAGAGATGTACTTCAATATGGATTAACGGCTTCATTTGTCTCTCTTCTCTCCCATCTATTTTTTTTGGTCCCCCTCTACTGCTCCTTCCTGTTCCCTCGCTACCACTCCGCCCCCCTTTTTCTCGATTTATTCCCTATTCGTGGCTACTGGATGGTTTTCTGTTGGGATTACCGGCTTCAGCCTAACAGCAAGGTAGTGTTTTGGTGGCAGGATTTTTCATCGTGATCTCCCACTGCAGTCGCGATTCTTGCCTACCAGCTTGGGTGAGCATCCAAGGTAGTCCAGGGTTGCTAGTAGTGGCCTGTTTGCGTGGATGGTTTGGAACCCCTTTCTGCTTCTCTAATAAATTAGTACTTTCGCCGATCCAAAAAAAAATAAAAAAATACAAATGCATATTTCATGATTTTTTTACCTATAGATATATATGTTAAACAATTTATACTGTCCTAACTCCAACTCATCTTACTCAGTAAGATGCCCCTTATTAGTAACCCAAGTTTCGAAACAAACGAAGAGTAAGGGAAAGATGAAAGAGAAATTATAAGAACTGAATTTATAACTTCCCTCCACCTATCTGCAGTTACACAACAATAGGGCTAATGGACGGAAGTCTAAAAATTTGTACAAGATAAGATTGGCAGCAAATAAAGGAGCTACACTTAGTTATGATTATGACGGTAAACATTTAAGCTTGTACGATTTAGAATACTAATTTGAATGGAAAAGTCTGTGTACACAGTTAGATTTGTGTACACAGACCAGACAAAGATGTGTCCATAGGATTACTCAATTTGAATTTGTGCCAGTGTTCGGCCTATTGTACAATATATATAGATAGGTATATATGTACTACATATAAACATACATATGTGTGTGTGAAATGGGAAAGAAACTGTTTAAAGATCTATTTCTCCACATTCATTATCTGATAACTTGCTTCTTTCTATAAAAAAAGACGTGCACAAAAATGAAAAAGTACATGCATCATTCCATGAATTCTAATGATCAATCATGAAGAAAAGTACCAAAAAGAAACACTAGTAGTTTCATGCCTACGATGGAGTGAGCTTTCAGTGATTTTACATTGTATTTTAACATGCATCTTTTATGGCCACCAGAGTCCTAAATTCTAAAATTTAAACACGTAATGGTATCGGTGACGAAGTTATATATCAGCCCATACGAAAATGTATCTACATGTACATAGATAAATGACTATGTCGAAGTAGTATATTCATTTTAACATCTTTTATGGCCATCAGAGTTCTAAATTATAGAATTTGGCGTGACAGCACCATCACTTAAGCTGATAGCCTTCGGAATTGAGATTTACCAAGACTGTCTAATATTGAATCAAACTAGCATTCCACACGTCGAATCACTCTATCATCATCGGTTGCACAAGTCTTTCCACAATTTGTTTGGCTGAATACAAATGTGACAGCCTCTTACATTATAATGTTAGAAAAATTGTGTGTATACTTTTTGTGTTACCGTGACATAAATAACGAAATCAAAGATACCGAAATGATAGAAAGATAAAACCTGAAAATCGCATGGAAAGGATCAAGTCTAGTGAAAACACTATGTCCTTAAGACAAATTTCGCCCTCGCTACGGTGCTCACGATTTGCATAGGCGTTTGTCTCACAGGATAAAATGATCGAACCCACCGAAGTAGCACTCCAATCGATGGGGCTTGGCGAACCAAATAATGAACTTGTACTCTCTCATATGAAGACTCAAAACTCGAAACAACTAATAGAAAAATCAATCAAAAAATACTCTAACATGTGTCTCCCCAAAAGTCCTTCTTTTAACAAATGGAGAGGACACTATTATATAGAAGGATTCGTGACTATTTCCAATAGTCACGAAAGGAAGTGACATAACTATTCATCTGAATAGATGTCAACGACAAGACACGACTATACGCTAATAATTAATCCATTAAATTATATAAAATTCAATAGAAATAAATTCTAATTGAATTTCTTCAACCAATATTAAGTGGAAATTAATAGGAGTCAATTTTCTATTCACTCCTTAATGATTTTGAACAAATCAATATATGTTCTAAATCATTTTTCCAACAATCCCCCACATGAATAAAATTGGCTGGATAAACAATGCAAAAAATAATGCAGATGACAGAGAGAGGAGTACAAATGAAAATCTCCTGCATAGGATAGGTAGCTTTTGGCTTTGAACCTTCCCTTGTGAAAGACTATCGGATTTACTCGCTAATCAGTGGACGTGATGCCTTGAACTGTTCAGCTTTTTGTGTAAACCAAGACAATAGAATTCACACAGGATCTTTTCGAACACATTTGGTTCTTACGGTTGTGCCCATTTTGGCCCTGAGCAATTCCTGGTTTCATGAGTGCTCTAGAGAACTAAGCCTTATTGTTCTCATAGAAGCGGCCCCTTCTCACTCATATAGGTGATTTCCCATTAAGAGTATCCTGCTATACCCCACTTGAATTTTCAAGATATGAGAATCATTAAAAGCGTAGCTTACCCTAAATAACGCTGCAGGCATCACTGTTGTATCATAGGAATGAGTAGGAGAAGTTATCTCCGCAGTGATACTACTGAATCGCACACAACTTCGTTGTCCCTTTGAACCTAGATCTTGGGATCTCCAGTCAGCTAGGTAGGGTTCCATTGAGGCAACTCTTAAATAATAGGCTTAAATCTCATTCCCCTCGACACGTCACTTGTTCTCTGGTCAACACCCCTTGGGTAACGGATCCGTATTTTGTCTTTTGACCTTATGTATCACATATACTAATTTCAAATGAGAACAAGTGTTGTATGGAATGATGTCTACGATCATCAATTCGAGACTTACCATACTACTTGATGCCCTTTCAATTAATATGAATTATGGCATAGAGTTCATAATACAATATGTGAGTAATTACAAAAAGCACCTCTTCCCCCACAATTATGTGTCATTCTAGAATTTGGTCACATAATCATCAATACTTGTGACTTTGTTTCTTCAAAGCACCCAGACATCTAGCATAGTCACAATTAATTACTCATACTTGTATTTTCTACAACTCATTGTGTCACTCGCCACTCTATCTCGTTTTAAGAAGAGGCGAAAATAAGAAATTATCTCCAATAGATAAATTTCCACAAACACTTTGGTAGTTAAGCCCCAAAACTAACCAGATTTGGTCCAAATATTGGAGAATTTTAAACATCATCAAACATTGCACCTTGCAATCGGCAATGAATAGGTATCTCATGGTTAATATCCAACAACGTGGGGCACCAAACCAATTAAGATACTCGGCTCTTAGCGAGAGACCCAAGTTTATGTCCCGATAATAGAACTAAATGTTAAAGATGGAAACGCACAAGCCGTAACAGAGAAAAAGTCATGGCTATTCAAAAAGTCACACAAATCCTCTAAACGTTTAATTCATAGGATATCATCTTTATTGAAATAACATATACGATTTTCTTTAACCCTTAGAGAAAAACAACATACCCAAATATGGGAGGGAAGTAAATCATTAATTATGACATTCAAATATGTTTTCACAGGGGCCAAGGGGCACGTCCCCAATATATGAGTATGTGGCAGTTTGAAAATCCCAAAACCTATCCCTAAAGGACACCAAGTTCAAACTCAAGGGTTGTATCCATCAGTATACCCATGCCACATCTAATAATTTAGGCCACCTAAATAGATTATTTAAAACATATCTAATCGTTGTAAGCTACTGTGAGAATGATCAAAAATCAAAATGCAAGAGATTTCTATTTTGTTAATTATTTTTCCGTAAAGAAATTAGATCCAAACCCCCATGCAAAGTAATCCATTTACTAAATCGAGTAGTGGGATTATCATCCAACCGGTGCAAACAACACAAGCAATTTTACATGGCTGTTGCAAGATGGGGTCATTCCAACTGAATTGTTAGACAAAAAACAATAAAAAACCGCTCCCACCTATATTAAATCCTCTATGATTTGATTAAAAAGGGGTCTCACATATATATGAAAATAACATACGTATTCAATGGACACCTATTAACCAAACATTGTGTCTCTTCGCATAAATTACAAGTTCAAGCAATGAATACGAAAAAATCTGTTATATGTCTTTCGTATTCACTGATGACAAGGAAGCGTTTCATTTAAAGAATACTAAATGCTAAAAGAAAACAACACGGCCCTTTTAAAAAATTCTTAAAAACCTTTCAGATATGTTTAGGGGTCATAAACAACACCATGGTTGGAGGACTCAATTTGAAGGCACCGTCTCATAACTTAAAGCACCCCTCAATGCCAAGTTATGCCAAATGGCAAAAGAAAACCAGTTTCCGTTTCATGCATGGAAAACAATTAAAAAATACAGTTTCTTAATTCTCAATGCATCGTTTCCAGCCAAGGAAAACAAACGCTGAAAAACCGAAACCAAACATTAAAAAAACTGATATTTTCACTCGCAGCAGGATTTTTCTTACTTCAATTTGGAAGAGTTTTCAATTGTACTTCTCATAAAAATTATTCACTCTCTTACGTTCGACTTTTAAATTTTATTCAAAGAGTATAATGCTTTGACGTAGTGGGCTGCCATGAGTTTTTCTTTCCATATTTCATTTGAAAGTCATGTGAAGGTCACAAGAGTTCGGCAACGGTTAGTTATTGGCCAAACGACATCACAATTAAGACAATATCATAATACCTTGCAAGTGCATTTTTGCCTCTGGACAAAATCACACTGAATGTCATATAACATGAAGTAAGTGATCTCTGGACAAGCATTCGAATTCCTTTCCTGAAGGACTCATAACATATAATAACAGTTGTCTTTTTTCTTAATTTGATCAACGCAAAAAATTGAAAATCACATAATCACAAAAAGTTTTGTAAAAATTGAAAATCACATAATCACTAAAAGAAACGTTTGGCAAACACCAACCTGGTGTTCCTTCCGAATCATACTCCCCTCTTGCCTAGTTTTGTAACGATGCCGTTCGGAATCCGCATGATTAATTATCCTCCACTGTCTTAACATTATGAATTTTCCTACTGATTGTTCTTATGTTGCACACGCACTGCTTAGTTTTTGCAAAAATCATTTATTAAGTTGTATATCTTTTAAGGACATGACCTTTAATTTTGCAAGGTTTTTGAATGAGTAGTCGTACCTTTTCATCATAAGGGATTTAAGTTTAAAGGTAGTTTCAAAAGACATGGCCTTTTGTTAATATAAGGTTTTTTTTTTTTTTTTTTAAATCCTAGAGTTGTGACTTTTGCCTCATGACCCTTCACTAACTGCTATATCAACCAAAACAAAAATAGTGCTGTTTCAGAAACAACATAGTGAGGTTTCAGGAAAATTAAATGTCAAACGGTGTCTAAATGTCATTCCATGCATCAAATGATCAAGCATTCACAAAATTTAGATCCCATCCATATGAAACTATTTTTATGTGCTCGTGGAAAAAGACGATAAGGATTTTTGTACAGAAATAATCCACACACACGTATCATATGGTGCATACACACAAAAAGTGATAAATTTGTCTTAAGATTGTTAGAAAAATTGTGTGTATACTTTTTGTGTTACCGTGACATAAATAACGAAATCAAAGATACCGAAATGATAGAAAGATAAAACTTGAAAATCGCATGGAAAGGATCAAGTCTAGTGAAAACACTATGTCCTTAAGACAAATTTCGCCCTCGCTACGGTGCTCATGATTTGCATAGGCGTTTGTCTCCCAGGATAAAATGATCGAACCCACCGAAGTAGCACTCCAATCGATGGGGCTTGGCGAACCAAATAATGAACTTGTACTCTCTCATATGAAGACTCAAAACTCGAAACAACTAATAGAAAAATCAATCAAAAAATACTCTAACATGTGTCTCCCCAAAAGTCCTTCTTTTAACAAATGGAGAGGACACTCTTATATAGAAGGATTCGTGACTATTTCCAATAGTCACGAAAGGAAGTGACATAACTATTCATCTGAATAGATGTCAACGACAAGACACGACTATACGCTAATAATTAATCCATTAAATTATATAAAATTCAATAGAAATAAATTCTAATTGAATTTCTTCAACCAATATTAAGTGGAAATTAATAGGAGTCAATTTTCTATTCACCCCTTAATGATTTTGAACAAATCAATATATGTTCTAAATCATTTTTCCAACATATAATAGGGTGGGGAAGCATTAGTTCCCGCACTGCTGCTATTTGGCTGCAGGCCGGAGATTCTATTCAAGACTACAGTGCCACCCATATTGGATACCGGCCATTAGCTACCCCGATGGCACAAGCTTCTTGCTCACATTTGTTTTCTTTCTTCTTTTTGCTCCTTTGAGGCAAAAAATCAGTAACGTATTGTAGTGTCTTCTTGTAAGGACAAAATCCACTTACTGATGGAAAAAAAACCAAGGTTTGGCATCTTTGTATATGTTTATAATGACCTGTTGATACTGATTTGATGATCTAATTGGTTTAAGTTGTGAGAGACTGACGTTGTTTTGGGTTGTTACCTTATCAGCATGGGATCAATATTGGAACGATACAACAAAGAGCAAGAGGACAATCAGCTGATGAGTCCTACTAGAGAAGCCAAGGTACGTACATATTAATCCTTTATTACAGTGCAAACTTTCCAGTATATTTATAGGATATATTCAATTGCACTAGATAGGAAGTTGTGGATTAACTGGATATTTTCTAGATGATTCCTGACTTAGAATTTAGATGATGTATGTTGTAACTTTTTTTAGACTGGTTCAAGGTATTCGAGTCTGCTTCAATGTATTTAGGCTAATTTTTTGCAGATCAATCTATGCATCTACTAGCGAGGAATCCATTTAAAGTCCCGGGTGAAAGATTTTGAAGTTAAGACTTTAAGATAGAGCAAATTTTAAGTTCCAAGTGTTTACCCCCAACTAATTCCTTGAGGTTAATGAGTTGTACCACACAAAAAATATTATTATTTTTTAATATGGTACTTTTTTTTTCTGCTCGGCTTTTTAATATGGAACTTACAAAAATTTAAAAAAAAAAAAAACCACTTACATAATGGCATCGCAATTAATGGATGAAATTTGGAGAATTTAAGTAGCTAGTTAACTATTGCCCATATTGACCCATTTATAAAGTATGAAATTTAAGTCACTCATTAACCTAATTACATGTCCATATTTAGTATTAAATAGTGTATGTTGTCACATGAGTTAACGGTGATTTGACGTTGATAAATTTCGAGGTGAAGTTATTGACTTTTGGCTGGCATTGGGATTTTGATGTAGCATTAGTAATCTTTTTGTGTGACATTAATAAATTTTATAGTGAGAATAGTAAATTTTGGCGAGATAATAGTGATGTTGCATGACAAGATTGTTTGTTATAATAATAAGTAGTTTGTCAAGTAATATAGGTAAACTTATTTGACCCGTTTAATCTATCAATTTAGGACTCATTCGGTATTACTCAAATTGGGTTATGAATATAATATGATCCATAATCCCAAGGGGTTGTTCAATGAAGAGCGAGATGAGCTGTAAATTTAGATATTCTGAGATTAAACCTTAACAACCACATACATAGGTTCTGGAGGTTTACCTTGTCTGGTCGTTAACTTTAGGGCCCTGAAAACTAATAGGCAACAAGTGTGACATACCCTAAATTGACCGAAGATTATCAAATAATAATAATAATAATATGATCCATCTTATAAGTGAGTTGAGTTTGAGTAAATTTATAGTAAATAAATGCGGATGGGTTCATAGATTTGGATCAAGATTGACTCTTCTACTTAAATTTATCTAAGGAAATCATCTAGTCATGTTTTACTGATAGGTTTCATTCTTTGAGAATTTAGGACTATAAATCCCTCCTGTTTCATTTGGAGACATTCTATGGTATAGATCAGATTTATTTATTTATTTATTTAGTTTTGGCAAAGGGAAGCAGAAACCTTAAGACAAGAGCTGAACTACTTGCAACAAAGCCAAAGGTATAGCTTTTAATTCTGTCTTTGTTTTTTTTTTTTTTTTTTGTGGGTTTATAATAAGGATGGCTTGATGTTTTTGAATAGCATTTGGTGCATTTTTTATGAAGCATGGACACTTTGTCGTCATGTCTTGTCGAACACCGGCATTCTAAGGACAAATGATCAAAATCACACTATGGACACTCACGGGACATTTTATGGACGCCCGGGAATGTAGGCCATATTTGGAGAATTCTTAACGTTAACATGGAAATTAAACCTGCAAAAGGATATAGATCATTCTAAACAAGTAAAAACAATGAATTCAACCAAAGTTATCAATCTTGTACTGGCAATAGTACCGGTTTTGTTACTAGTATGGTACGTACCGGTACCAATGTGTACCGAAATACCATTCCGAATTTATTGCTAAAAAATAATATAAATTTCTCTGACTAATTTTTTTTTTGAAATTGTATTTGAAATATAAAATAAACCTCACAATTTAAAAATAAATCACCAAACATGATATCTTTAAATGACAATAGTAAACCTATGGCTTTTTAATATTATTTAATCAATAAAATTTATAAGATTAGTTAGCATATGCTTAATTAAAAAGGAAAATTAATATTTATTGTAACATTAAAGTATAAAAAGTGAAAAAATTAATATTTATTTTTCTGTAGAAAAATTAAAACAGAAAATTAACATTCATAAGGTATGGAAGAGGAAAAAGGAAAAATTAAGGTATGAGAAAAGGGAAGTTAACATTTATTTTCATGTATATACGAAATTACAAAGGAATGTTAACATTCATTTTTTATTTTAAAATAAAACAGAATGTTAACATTCATAAAAATGAATGTTAACTTTAAAATAAAAAGGCAATTGAATGTTTGATTCAAAAGTAATATTAATTTCTCTTTTTAATTTCCATAAAATGGAATGCTAACTTTCTTTTTTCATTTTAATTTTTCATACCTTAATTAGGACAATCGAATGTTATGGAAAGTGAAAAAAGAAAAATTAAGGTATGAAAATATAATTACAAAAATACCTAGAAAATAAAAATAATAACAATAATAAATCGGTACTGGCCGAGATCCGGTATCCCGTTGAAATAGCCAGTATTCTCGCCAGAATGGTACAGACCTCTGATGGTAACGATTTTGCGCCAATACAATACAAGATTCATTACTTTCATTTTCAAACCATACACAAGCCTATTTAGAATGCACTGAGCCGCTATAGATGACATATTGTGGGCTCAACATGTGGCATAGTGTACAACGTTCGAAGTACCACTTACTTGGTGTTAGAACAAGACCACAGTACCGAGAAAAAATAGAAAAATAAACAATAAGCAATGAAAGAATCATTCTTTTTATATCTTGAGTTCTCAATATTTCATTTTTTAAAATAAATATATTATCGCATTAAAAAAAGTTGCAATATTATTTACCTACAATTCAACTGTCATAACAATTTCAGACAAATGAAGGGGGAAGAACTCCATGGTTTGGGTATGCAAGATCTGGAAAATCTTGAAAGCCAGTTGGAAACAAGCTTGAAGCTTATCCGAACCAAGAAGGTACAGAAGAAAAACTATCCCCATAATATTTTTTTTTTTTTTTTGATCGGCAAAAGATTAGATATTCATTAATATAAGGAATACAAAGTACATAGAGATTTGGCAAGGTACCAAATTGGGGGACTAAAATAAACAAGCCCTGAGAAAGAAAATCAAGTTGGGGAAATAAAAGAAGATAATGAAAACCAAAATTCCAGCCTTACAAAACCGAAGAAAACTAGACTAGCAGAGAAGAAACTAGACCAAATGGACCCCTGTGGAATGCCGGTTACCTGTCCTGAGGCTTCTTGAGAGAGAGCTTTCTAGTAATCCCAAAATGTCTGATGAATTCCTCAGTGGAGTAGGCTGAGATGTTGAACCTTTGTTTAATCCAGGTAGCGAGCCTAAGTTGAGTGAGGTTTGATATCAGCGAAGGTGAAGGAGAGGAGTGGTTAAAAATGCAACCATTCCTAGCAAGCCAAATGGACCATAGGACAGTCAGGATGGTTGCATTCCAGCAATGGCGTTCAAGACCAAGAAATGGAGAGTAAGACCATTGCTGGATAAGAGAGGGTAAGGTATCAGGGAAGATCCAAGGGATTGACCACCAATTTAAGATGAGGGACCAAAGATCTCTGGAGAAAGGGCAGTGTATGAAGAGGTGATCAGCTGATTCCACATCAGAGAGGCAAAGGGAGCAAAGATTCGGGTGGGGAAGGTTGGTAGAAAGGATGTTTCTTCTTGCTAGCTCGTCTTTGGTGGGAAGACCTCTATGTGCTGCTTGCCATAGAAGTATTTCTACTTTGGGAGGGCAGACTCCTTTCCAAAAGGATTTGAGGGTAGGATTGGATGGAAAACGATCTTCCCATTTGGAATAGGCTGATTTGGGGGAATAACAGAGGGAGGGGTCCCAGACCCAGTGGAGTCTGTCCGGCTGAGAAGGCTGGAGGGAGAGGTTTACTAGGCTAGCTGTCAGCTCTGCAAGCTGTTGGGTCTCCCATTGAAAAAGGTTTCTCCTGAAGGTAAGGTGATGGCCAAGGGAGGGAGAGTGGGACAAGGCTTCAGCTACTAGGAGATCTTTGTTTGTGGATAATGAGAACAATCTGGGGAATTGAAGTTTCAAAGGGGAAGGGCCTGTCCAATGGTGATCCCAGAAGTTTGTGGAGGAGCCAGATTTGATAGAGATTTGCATGCCATTAAGAATTACCTCTTTGAAATCAGGGCATTCATTGAAGGATGAACATATGTTATTCCAAATGGGAGATGGTTTACCAATGGAGGGAGGCTGTGGAAACCAATTAAGCGGATGAAGGTTGTATTTTTTGGATAGAACTTTAACCCACAAGGACTCTTTTTCTTTGTGGTATCTCCACCACCATTTTCCAAGTAAGGCCAAATTCTGGATGATAAGTTTCCTGATTCCCAGCCCCCCTTTATCTTTGGATAAAGTCACCTTGGACCATCTAATTAAGTGAATCTTCCTTTTTTCTTCATTAGAACCCCAAAGGAAATTCCTCTGGAATTTTTCAATCAGATTGGCTATTGAAGTGGGAATCTTGTATAAGGACATGTAGTAGATGGGGAGGCTGACTAGGGAGGATTTAATCAGGGTGAGCCTGCCCCCAATGGACAGGTATTTGGATTTCCAGGGGGCTAACTTCTTTTTGATTCTATCTACTACCGATTGCCATGCAGCCGCTTTCCTAGGATTGGATCCAATTGGCATACCCAAGTATTTAAGGGGAAGGGTTTCCATTTTACAACCCAGGACTGAGATCATGGCAGATAAGTCAGAGTTGGGGGTAAGAACAGGGCATAAGACACTCTTGGAGAAGTTGATTTTCAGGCCAGACATTAACTGAAAACATCTTAGGATCCTCTTTATGACAATGATTTCAGCCAAGTTGTTGTTGCAGAAGATGATTGTATCATCTGCAAATTGGAGATGGGAGATAGTGTGTCCATGAGATCCTACTCTAACGCCATTGATGAGTCCCAAAGACCTGGCTCTCTCAAGCATGAGATTCAGACCTTCTGCTACAATGTTGAAAAGCAGGGGGGATAGGGGATCTCCCTGCCTCAGACCTCTGTGAGGATGGAATTCAGAGGTTGGTGAGCCATTGATGAGGATTGAGAGGTTTGTGGATGAGATACACTGGTTGATCCAAGAGCACCATTTGGCTCCAAAGCCTAGGACAGATAGTAGGTGAAGGAGACAAGGCCAATTGATGTTGTCAAAAGCTTTGTGGAAATCCAGCTTGAGGATAACTCCTCCCAATCTGGATTTTTTCCAAAAGTGGATTATCTCATTAGAGATCAAGATGCCATCCAAAATTTGTTTGCCACCAATAAAGCCTGATTGTGATTCTCCTATGATGGAAGGAAGGATTGGTTTTAACCTATTGGAGAGAACTTTAGCCAAAAGCTTATAGATACAACCAACCATACTAATGGGTCTGAACTCACCGAAATTGGAAAGGTTATCAATTTTGGGAATCAGTGCTAGGAAGGTGGAATTGATACCTTTGGCTAATTTGGCATTAGCATGGAATTCTTTGAAGAAAGTAATCAAGTCTTCCTCCATGAAGGGCCAGGCTTGTTTGATGAAGGAAAAGGAGAAACCATCCGGTCCAGGAGATTTAAGATTGCTGCAGCTTTTGAGGGCTGTCAAGATTTCATGGGTTTGAAATTGGTCTTCCAGGGCTGTGGCTGCAGAAAGAGGAAGAGTTCTAGGGAAGAATCCACCAAGCAGAGGTCTCAAAGGAATGGGCTCCTGGAATAGGGTAGAGAAGTAGTGAATGGCATGAAGCTTGATATGATCTGGATTGGTTAAGGTTCTCCCCTCAGATTGGATAGATTGGATGCTATTCTTCTTGTGTCTGAAGTTTGCAATCCTGTGAAAAAACCTGGTGTTTTTGTCTCCCAGCCTCAGCCATTGTACTCTAGATTTTTGTCTCCACAGAGACTCCACTTTTCTCGAGGTAGACCAGAAGTCTAGACGGTCTTGTTTCTTCTGGGAAGTTTCCAACTCAGATAGGGGGCGTGATTCTTCCAGCAGGTCCCATTGGTTTAGCTTGTCTTCCAGGGATTTAAGGAGGGAGTTCACATTCCCAAAAGTGGAAGAGTTCCAAAGTTTGAGGGCTTTCTTGGTTGCTTGGAGCCTTTTAATTAGCCTAATTCCTGCCCAGCCTGGGGATGAGCATTGGTTCCATGCTGCTTCTGCTGTTTGGAGACAAGACTTGTCTTGCAACCACATTTCCATGAATCTAAATGGCTTGGGACCCCAGTCACGGTTGTCATCTGAGATTAGGATTGGGCTGTGGTCCGAAGTGAGTCTAGGAAAACCAAATTGAGATACTTTAAAGTGGAGTGTGAACTCATGGGATAGAAGGAATCTATCAAGGCGAGATTGAGCAGGGGGGGTTTGGAAGTTAGACCAAGTGAAGGATCTACCAATCATCTGCAGATTGATCAGCTCCATGGTGGAAATGAAATTTTGGAATTTGCGGGTACCAGGAGAAATTCTGCCACTGGCCTGAGAATCAGATCTTTCCTCAAGGGCTGCCACTTCATTGAAGTCTCCTCCTACACACCAAGGGATAGAGGACTCTTCTTTCAGAATTAGGAGTTCTTCCCATAGTAAAGTCCTTCTAGAACTGGAATTTGGAGCATAGATATTGGCTAAGGCACAAGGAAAACCTAATAGAGAACCTGAGACAATTAGGAAGCTTTGGTGTTCATGGCTGATTTGGAGGTTTGAGCTTGTGTTATCCCACATGGATAGTAGGCCACCAGAAGCCCCATCAGATGGGATATATGCATAAGATACATTAGAGCCTCCCCACAACTTATGGATCATGTTTTTGGTGATTGATTCCAACTTGGTTTCCTGGATAAAGACAAAGTCAGGGCAATGTTTTTTAATCAGTGATCGAACAAACCTTTTTTTAGAGCTGGATCCTAGACCCCTAATGTTCCAAGAGATTGCTTTCATGGGGAAAGAGGGGGGGACCAGAATGACTCCTTGATGGTTGAGGGGTTTAGGATCCCTCCAACCTCCTTTCTTCATTGATTTGCTCCATAATTTCTGCTTCAATAAGGTCAGCCAGGTTGATTTCATCTTGGGTGGTAAATGACAGGCCCACTTGTTCCCCTATCCGTTTAGTAGATGCAGTCTCAAGCATGAGACTGTTAGGATTGATAGGAGTGGAGGGTGGTGTTACAGAGTGAGGTGGAATTGGCCTTTGAGGATCTGTGTTTTGTGGGGGATTTGGGTTAGCAGTAGGTGGGTGAGGAGGTGAAATGGGTAGTGGGTCTGGTGGAAGATCAAGATGGACTATGAGTTGGATGCCCGGGGTTTCAAGGTTTTGTGGGGTGTTAGAGGATTGAGGGACCATGGGTGGTGGGGTTGGATTGGTTGGGCCTGGTAATGGGGGTCCATGTGTAGATGAATGGGATGAAGATGGGCTGCAGATGGGAGATTGGGCTGGTATAGGGATGGGCCTATTGAGGGTCAGGTCTGGTGGGTAGAGAGGGAGCAGGTTTGAGGGTGGCTGATGCAGCGTTGACCTCGGTATTGGGGGGGATTGTGTTTCAGGAACATAGGATTGGGTTGGGGAATGGTCAGAGTGGGGGTTGGTGGCAGTAGGTAGGTTGTGCTGGGGCATGTGTAGGTAGTTTCCATTTTGGTGAAATGTGGGACAGGGTGCTGCAGCTGTCTCTGTCCTCTGTTGTCTGCAAGAGTTTGATTTTGCCACGTAATCATCTTCTTCCTCAATCCGGAGGAGGGGTTCAGGGGTGGTTGATGTAGGGTGAAGGTGGTCTGGACGGATCTCTTCAACAATCTTTACCTTGTAATCCTGATTATTGACCTTCAAAATGACCCATTCCTCTATTTGGTCCTGGTGTTGGGTGGCTAGAAGAAATCTTCCTTTGAAGAAAGAAGACATTTTCAGAGTGGATTCATCCAAGGAAATTAATTCCCCCCACCTGTTTGCAATGTTAATAAAAGTTTGAGAATGCCAGGCATGAAGGGGAATGCCTAAGCATGAAACCCAAGTGATTCTCTCAAGACTGGCAGCATGTCCAGCCTAGGGTTCAATGGTTGAGAATAATCTGAGAAATGGGGAGGAGGAGATGATATCCAGGAGGTGGGATTTGGATTTGCAGGAGAGAATGAGCCATCTTCCTCCTATGTTCCGGACAAGAACATCCTGAATGCCATCTTTCGCTAGACTACTGATTACTTCTTTAATTTCCATGTTTCTACGAAGAAGTGCCACTGCACTTCCAGAGAGCCATGCAGTACCCATGGGTTTGGTGTGGATAATGGGGAGGTTTTGGTTAGGGTGGCTATTACGGGTGGGATTACCTTTTAGTGCCTCTGCAAATGTTCTGTGGTCTTGGTTGGTCTGATGGAACAGCTGAGGGTGATTGGATTGATTGATCAGATCAGGATGAAGGGACCTGGGGGGAGGTAGGATAGGTGGATGTGGGGCTGGAGGTTGGTAATGGTAAGTATGGTAGGAGGGGTTTTGATTGTGTTTATAGTTTTGGAATGAAGCTTCCTTGACCAGGAGTTGCTTCTGGGCTACCCAAAGCCCATGACCTTTGTTTATGGCTAGAGCAGCAGCAGATTTGGTACCATAACGGATAAATGCAAAGGGGGAACCTGAGATTTTGCTTCTTTTGTTGGGCAAGTAAATGTCCTTAACTTCCCCAAAGTTACCAAAGAGTTTGTGGAGGAAAGGTTTGGTGACAGAATCTGGTAAGTTGTCCACAAAGAGAGTTATGGTGGAGGAGGTTTGGTGTTGGTTGGTTTTGGTATGATTATGGTGTTTCCTGAGGACTGGGGTCCAGTCTGTGGGGGAAGAGTTGCTGATAGTTTGGGACAATGCTGTCTCTTTGCCTTTGTGGGAGGATCTGAGAGCGTCAGTCTTCTTGGTGAATGCTTTGACTATATCAGCAATGGAAGTTTCTTCCTCCAGAGTGTGTGAGTTTATGTTTCCATCATTTTCTTTGGTAGCTGCTTCTTTCCCTTTAGGATTCCAGATTCTGGTGGAGTGTCTTGTGGGTGAGGTATTGGTCTGTTTGGGAAGGTTGTTGGAAGTTAAGTTGTTGAAAAATGGTGGTTGGAGGTAGTTAGGATGGTTGGTTGTTTGAGGAGGAGGTGGGGGGGGAGATGGTGGAGGTGGTGGGGATGGTGGCTGAAGGTCCAGGTTGCTTTCTGTCTCTCCAATCTCTCTCATGCTCTAGTCAGTAAGAGAACATTTGGAATGGCATTATCCCCATAATATTATTATTAGATCGATGTTCTTAGGACATAGCCACGTGATGCTCCGGTACTTTAATCACCAAAGAAATTTGAGAAATCTATAACTGTTTACGAATACTGGAACACCACGCATGCACCATTTTTAAGGAGTGGGTCCCCTTAAAATTTCAAAAAAAAAAATGGAACTTACATATAAATTTTGAAAATTATTAAAAAAAAAAAAAGTTATATTTCGGCCCCTTTTCTTTCTAAGAAAAATCTCGGTATCCCAAACGTCGAAGTTTGGTTCGGCCCCTGATTATGCATATGGTACTCCTATTACAGTTAATATTATTATTTTATTTTTGCAGGAACAACTTTTAACTGATGAAATACAATAATTAAACAGCCAGGTCATTTCAAAATTTGGCTGCCTAGCTAGTCTCTGTATGTTTGGGCTGGTTTTTTGTGTTAGAGAAGCTAACATCAATTGATTCAACTGCAGGGTGTTCTTCTTCATCAAGAGAATATGAAATTGTTTAAGGAGGTTAATGTGCTGCTAAAAGAAAATTCACAATTGCAAAAGAAGGTACAAAATATTCCCATCTGAAGTATGTACGATATGCACCCATTTGAATCGGATTTAGTTTTTAAATGTTCTAAATTTTGTATATTAAATCAAAATATTTGGTTTAAAAAATTCAAAATATCAATATAAATTAGAAAACACATAACATGCAAACGTTTGCGGTCCAATGCTGATGATATAAACTTATTTTAAAATGTTATAAATTGTTATACAAAAGTAATGAACTAGGGGTTCATGATATTAATATTTTTGCAACGAGTACAATGCGATTGAAGCAGTGCATAAGCTACTCATCCAAATAAAGGTACATTTAAATAACATAGTTGCATTCATTATTTTACCTATCAATTTATGCAATTTCAAAGTTGTTCCATGCTAAGGATCAGTTTGGCTAAACTCTTATGGTACTTTTGCTATTGTCGTTTTAGCTCTCTCTCTGAATGTTAAACTCGTTTCAAATTAGTTAAATTAATCATTCATCATGGTGAGACAAATTCGAAGAGTAAAAACTTATGATTTAAACAGTAAAAGAAATTCAAAAGTCTTATATAATTTTTTTTTCCATGTTCATAAGAACACTAGTTATTAAACATTCATTATCTTTGGAAAAAATTAAATTAGGTCAAAGTAAAGGTAAGCCTAAAAAGTGCATGTGTCAGGTTAATGGAGGAAATGACTTCCAAGCACAAGGAACTATAGATCTACAGCTACGCCAACCGCTATGAAACTACCAGAAAAGGCTGACAAACCCTATGGTAATCTTTTTCCTAACCCATTTCCACTTTATTTTGATGTTTAGACATACAGTCTTTTAATTATTTTGAAATTATTATATTTTAAGTAAAAATTCATAACTCAGTCTTAAATTCATAATGTTCGATAGGAATCCATAAGATTTGGGTTCCTTGGGGTACTTCGGCAGACTACGGCAATCTTTTCCTAATCCACTTGCACTTTATTTAGAAAATATTATACTACACATGTTTATTTAGATGTATAGACATGCACTTTTTGAATTAGAATAAGTATTGATGTAGGGATGGCAACGAGGCAGATTAGGAGTGAATATTACTGTCTCCGTTTCCGATCCTCAAATGTGTATCCAATCTCCATCCCCACCCTAATCTCTGAATGGGGACAGTTTTTACCCTCCACTTCCATTCCGAATGGAAAATGGAGATCTCCAAATGGGGAACGGAGATCTAAAAATAAAAATAAAAACTAATATTTCAAATTTAAAAAAAAAACATTAGAAATTACCTAGAATTTAAAATGATTTTCAGTTCCATAAAAAAAATAAAAAGGAACAAATAAAAACATACATAATCTTAAAAAGGCTACTAAGGACCCGGTGAGCAAAAGTCATCTTAAATATTAAAAAATAACAACAATGACCAATTATAATGTAGAGTTAAACTTAACGCAACATTCTTCTATAAGTTTCAATTTGTAGCAACAAAAAAAGTTATTCAAAGAACATTGTCTTTGAACCCATCAAGATTGTTGGCTTGTTGCATTCCTCCATTAATTCAAAAACATGACTATGTCAGCGGTAGAAATTAGAAAAATCGTAACAAGTGAAAAGATGAAGGAAACCCTAATGAATATAAAAATATAATTATAAAAAAATTATTAAAAATATAATTAAATTCTTTGTAATTGTATTTTCATTAAAAATTTTAAATGTAGGACAAACGGAATGGGGCGGGGTGAGGATCAGGGCGGGGAATAGACAAACCCGAATCCTAATTATTCTCCATTTTCTTTTCAAAATTCATCCACGAATCTGACTTGATCCCCGAACAAATTTTTGAATTCTTGATCCGTTCGAGGCGGGGAACAAGGAGGGGTGAGGCAGGATGGATCTGATAAAATGGTCATCCCTATATTGATGTCAATCTACAAAAAATAATTGTCATGTAATATTTTTATTATGTCACTTTGTCATTTTTCAAGTTGATGACATAACTAATGCATTTATAATATCGATTTTGATTAAAATTGATATTGAAATAAAGAAATTTCTTTTATGATGTCTGTTTTGATTAAAAGTGATATTAAAACCACGGAATTTTTTTAATGTCAACTGACATTGAAATAATAAAAAAATATTAAACATATATGTTATATATTAGACATTATAAATATCTCATGAATATTATGTTTGGTGCAGTGATCAGAGAGAATGCGCGTAAGGTGTTGATTGGGTGGAAAATCAGAGGTTTGAAACTTGGGAAGGAAAAGATAATGATGTTCTGTTTAATGACGCTTTGTGACTGTCATATTTATAGTTAACGATGATAGATTACAATCTATCATCTTATATTTTTTAATGAGACTTATAAAGTGTCATCTATATAGATATTAATAACAGTTGCAAACTATCATAAAAAATTTCAGACTTTTAATATCACCTCCATAAATTGCAGTTTTAAAACTGTCATCTTCACGTTTAATGACAATTTTAACTGTCATCTTCAACTATTGTGGTAGTGAATGCAGTTGGAATAAATTTCCTATCATATGTCCCCTTTCAAATACACAATTGTTTTAAGTAAAAAATCATAACTCAGCCCTAAATTCATAATATTTGATAGGAATCCACAATATTTGGGTGCAATGAAGTTCTTCAAAATTTTCTAGGGAAATATGAAAGCATGAAGGGTTATAGAGATATCCTTGAAATTCTCTAGACTGTTTTAAGTAATTTTAGTATTTGTGAAAATTATTGTAGATTATTCTAAATTTGATTAGTTGGGAAACTTCTAGACAACGTTCTAGAGTTCTCTCTCAGTGTGTAAATAACTGTGAATTTTATTTACCCCACTACAACAAAATTAGTTTATAATAACGAAACAATTTTGTCACAAAAATTATATTTTTCGTCGCTAACTAATTAGGGAACGAAATTTTTCCTCATAAACTTTGTCGTCTATACGTTCACGCAAAAAAGTCTTAGCCACGAAAAATAATTTTTCTCGCCTAATATGTTCTATTAGTGATAAAATATTTTGTCACCAATAGAACATATTCGAAGAAAAATTATTTCGTCGCTAATACCAGAATTTAGAGACGAAATATTTTGTCACCAAAAAATACATATTTGGGGAGGAATTTTTTCGTCGCCAATGTCTGCTTTTGGAGACGAAAGGTTTTGTCTCTACCTATAGTCATTTCACGAGAAATTTATTTTCATCGTTAGTAATTAGATTTGGCGACGAATTTTTTTGTCACTAAATTGATTTCAAATGCCAAAAAAATGCACTAAAAATAAACTCACAATACTATTTTCTTTCGTTCTCAAGTTTCAAATTTTAAACTTTCTACCCAACCAACACTTTATGCATACCCCTACTAACCACTATACCAATCATAATGTTTATGAGTTTTTTTACAATATCTAATATATAACATATGTTTAAAATTTTTTTCAAAAAATAGATGTTACACATAAATTTTTTTCTCTCTCTTCCCCCCTTTCTCCTTTCTTCTTTCTTCTCTCTCTCTCTCTCTCTCTCTCTCATTTTTATATTTTTCTCTCTCATTTTCTCACTACCTTAAACTTATCTGTCTCATTTCTCACCATTTTCCCCATCTATCTCATTTCTGTCTATCTCTCCCCCTTTTGGTCTACGCTAAATCCTAAATCTATCTCTTTCACCTCTCTTTTTTCCACACACACACACACTCTCTCTCTCTCTCTCTCTCTCTCTCTCTCTCTCTCTCTCTCTCTCTCCCCCCTTTCTTACTATCCTAAATCTATCTCTCACATCTCTCTCTCTCTCTTTCATCCCTTTTTTTATCCTCTCCTCTCTCTGGATCTCTCTCTCCCTCTCTCTCCTCTTTCTTCTATCCAAAATTTAATTACCCTAAACCTTAACATATCTCCAAGCTATCCCTTTATTCACTCTCTTTCTCTCTCCTTTTTCTTTCTCCTCTCCTTCTCTATCCTAAATTCTAAAGCCTAAAACTTATATCTCTCGCTCTCATCTCTCTTTTTCTCCACCCTCTCTTCTATTTCTCTCTCTCCTCTCTCTCTCCCTCCTTTTCTCTTTCATCTTCTTTTTTTCTATCCAAAATATGTCCAACTCTAAATTTATCTTCAATCTATAGCGGATTCAATGTTTGACATTCTGGGCGATGCTTTTTTTTTTTTTTTGATCAGCAAAATGTAGTACCATTAATAACAGGGAGTAAATAGGTAAATAACAGCTATTAATAGAAGCCAACCCAATCTACCTACTAGCATTACAGCTCATCTACGGAGTTACAAAAACAAAAAGCTATGAAAACAAAGAAGAGAGGACAACCCTCCCTAGAAATGGATTCTAACACTGTTGCCCTAAAATTTTTATCGGCTCAATCTGAGAAATTCCTTGGAGGCTTCTGGAGAAATCGTCCACCGTGATTCCTCTGGTTACGAACTTGTCTTTGATCCATTGGGCAATTCTGTGTTTGATGAGGTCTCCCAGCTCGTTTGTGGACTTGGAGGTGTTTTTGAAAATGAGTTCATTCCGAGCTTTCCACAGCGACCACAGGGTAGCGAAGAAGGAGGTGAGCCAAATGTGTTTGCCTAATTTCTAGGCAATGTGTTTAACTTTGCGATCGCGACTTGTTCGGCCCATGCCGGATCTTTAGAATTTGCTAGGGCATTGTGGCGGCCATAATGTTTGACCTAGTGACCGCATCTTTGACCTGGCGACCTCAACCTATCCTGGCCCATACCAGTCTTGTAGAGGGTGTCGGTGGCTGCCATGTTCACCTGGCAGCTATGACCGTTCAGCGGCCGATTGGTTGGAATTTATGTTAGGATATGAGTTTGGCACTTACGCTTTCAATAGTTTTGTCTAAATTTTGAATAGGTTGAACTAGGTCATAATCATCGAAGTGGGACTAAAATCAAACTAAGGCATTATAGGACCACAATCTAAATTTTTTGAATATCATGAAGCATTGGTTGTACTACTTTATTTTGCCTAACGCTATTAGCTTGGTAAAAGACGGTCTTCTTGATTCTCTAGTGGTAGGGCAAAATAGAATATCAACATTCTGTTGATTAAGTTTTTGTCACGCCCCGAATTTCCATATAATTAAAATCACAATAATAATACTCATCAGTCCATAGAATTCCATTTTCAAAGTTAAGGGGCACTATCGGCCCGAGTTACAAAATTCATAAATTTCCGAAAGATAAGAAGTTCCACTTGAGTTAACAAAATACATATAATGTACGGTGCATCTACCCCAAAAGATTTCCCATGCAGATGCAGACAACTTCCCCACTAGCCTTAGTCAAAAGATAGCACGCCAAGCAATCCATGCTACTCCTCCGCCACGGTACCTGAAATGGAGGGGTTGAGCTACTAGCCCAGTAGGAAAATCTATTCCAAAATTATGTATATGTAAGATGCATGGCAAGCACTATAACATGGAATAATTATGCAACACTTTCGCAACAACACATACCCACACAAACTACACTCCATCCATCAATCACGACCAATTTTTCCCCTAGCACATTCCCATCCGGATACTAGTCTCATTATCGGCCTAGCACGATCCCATCCGGGTACTAGTCTCATTATTGGCCTAGCACGATCCCATCCGGGTACTAGTCTCATTATTGGCCTAGCACGATCCCATCCGGGTACTAGTCTCATTATTGGCCTAGCACGATCCCATCCGGGTACTAGTTTCATTGTCCGCCTAGCACGATCCCATCCGGGTACTAGTTTCATTGTGCGTTTCATTTCCGACAATGTATGACAAATCATTAAAATCCGTATCACGTTCAATAATTCCATTCATACACAACCAATCCCAAGAAATCTACATTCACGTCGAATGATCAATCAATGATGTCCCACAATATAATACGCAAATGGAAATAAAATCAGAACACCAACAGTACACGATCTTCATTCCAGAAGCCCCAGGAGCGCTACCCTAAAAAGAAGGTATCGCTACAATTAAGGTCTCGGTAGCGCTACACCTAAAATCAGGTAGCGCTACCCGCCATTCCAGAAGCCCCAGGAGCGCTACACCAAGAACCAGGTAGCGCTACCTGTGCTGATATCTGCGCGATTTCCAGATTTCGCACTCGATTCAAACCACAACAAACAACAAATCTACCACGAACCAGGCACCAAAACACATTATATACACATAATAGAAGATAGAAATCCCTACCTCAAGCCTTGAAATGAAAGATTTGGCCAAAGAAATGGAGCCCTAGCTTGGTGATGCTCCTAAGCTCGGATCCGCACCTCCCGAGCTTCCAACCACGATCCGGCTTCAATACCTTGCTAACCACGACCCAAGGCTCCTATATCTCCGAGGGATTCGCAAATGGTGAAGAGATGATGGTGGATTTGTAGAGAGAAGGGAGAGAGAGCAAAGGGGTTCTTGAGAGGGGTTTGGGAGAACAAATGAGGAGAGCCCCCCCCTCCTCCTCCAATCAGATTTTTAACTCTCCCAAGGGCACTCACGTAATTTGCTAAGTGAGGATACGCGCACGAAATAACATAAAAGACTCCGGGCTCGGTTCCTAAAATCATAACCCGAAATAAAATACACCTAATCAAATTTATTTATTCAAAATAAACTTTCAAATAATTATTTTAAAAACTCAAATTTTCCGGGTCCTTACATCCTCCCCTCCTTAAGAAATTTCGTCCTCGAAATTTAAAACAACACGCCGATACCGATACCTCTACACATAATCCACAAGTCAGACACAGATACTTCCAGATACGGACACACCGCTATTTCTCAATCTTTACCATAAACCAATCCGTGCTTTCACAAAGCTCAACGGATGTCGACAATCAAGTTTTCATGTCCAAGTAACATCAACCAAGCATATATAACAAGCATGCACGCACCGTGCTCATCGAGTACATAACAATCAACGCATAGTCACATTTCAAGTTCTATAGCTCATATTCAAGAATGTCTTACAAGTAAACACACAATAGGGTGGCAACACGCCCCAACCCGTCAATCAAATGATAAGTACATAGAAGTCACGGGTTAAACAAATGCGGGTATTTCTCCCGAACCTCATCCTCACGCTCCCACGTGGACTCCTCCTTACCTTGGTTGCCCCATAATACCCGAACCAAAGGTATCGTTTTACCTCTCAACACTTGCTCTCGGGCATCTAGAATATGAATCGGTTGCTCTCCATAAGATGCATCAGCCTCTAGCTCCAACTCGGACCACTCCAAAACATGAGAAGGATCTGGCTCGTATTTTCTCAACATCGAAACATGAAACACGTCATGCACACCCGATAACTTTGGGGGCAAGACCAAACGGTAAGCAACTTCTCCAATTCTCTCAATGACGTCAAACGGTCCGATATATCTCGGTGATAACTTTCCTCTCCGCCCAAAACGCGACAAACCCCGTCGTGGCGATACTTTCAAAAACACATGGTCTCCCACCTCAAAGGCTAATGGACGACGGCGTCGATCGGCATAACTTTTCTGTCTACTTTGAGCGGTAAGTAATCGTTGGCGAATTGTCTTGACTAACTCCGTAGTCCTCTCTTGCGCCCTTGCAAGTTGCTTGCGAATCAACTTCATACTTTCGGTAGTCTCTCCTATCAAGTCCGGCCCCACAAGTGTTGCCTCACCCAACTCGGTCCAACACACGGGTGATCTACATGGCCTACCATACAAAGCCTCAAACGGTGCCATCTCAATACTCGATTGATAGCTATTGTTGTAGGCAAACTCGACAAGAGGCAAGTGATCCTCCCAATTTCCCCGGAAGTCCAAAACACATGCCCGGAGCATATCCTCAAGAATCTGAATCGTACGCTCGGATTGCCCATCGGTCTGGGGATGGTAAGCAGTGCTAAACAGTAAGTTCGTGCCAAGTGCCGCTTGCAGACTTTGCCAAAACCGTGCTGTGAATCTAGGGTCTCGGTCGGACACAATAGAAACTGGAATCCCATGCAATCGGATAATCTCTCGAATATACAGCCGACTGAGTTTCCCCACTGAATCAGTAACCCGAATTGGTAAGAAGTGAGCGGTCTTGGTCAGACGGTCCACTACTACCCATATAGCATCATGCCCTCTCGGCGACTTCGGCAAACCCGTAACAAAATCCATCGTCACATGTTCCCACTTCCATTCCGCTATTGGCAAGGGTTGCAACTCCCCTGCGGGTCGTTGGTGTTCAGCCTTTACTTGTTGGCATGTCAAGCACTTCGCCACAAAACTCGCCACATCCCGCTTCATTCCACACCACCAAAATTGCCGACGCAAATCATGGTACATCTTCGTTCCACCTGGATGGACAGCTAAAGGAGAATGATGAAACTCCTTCAAAATCTCCTCCCGACAAGAGGTGGGTACAAACAATTTTCCTCGGAAGCGAAGGCCTCGGTCCGCATAGATCATCCATCCATCACGGGCATTACCACTTAAGAATTTCCGGCGCAACTCTTCCGTCTCCTCATCATGTTGTTGAGCATCCACTACCCGGGTGGATAAGGTGGATTTGATAGTCATATTGCATAACATTGCCCCATCACTAGCCTCCTCAAAACACGTCGCATAACTCCCCAACTCCTCTACCATTTTCCATTCACGAATGGCCAAGCTCGCCAATTGAATTGGCTTTCTGCTCAAAGCATCCGCTACCACATTTGCCTTCCCCGGGTGGTATTGCAACTCAAAATCATAATCCTCAATGTGCTCCATCCAACGGCGTTGTCTCAAATTCAGCTCTTTCTGAGAGAACAAGTACTTCAAACTCTTGTGGTCGGAGAAGACTTCAAACTTTTCACCATAGAGGTAATGTCGCCAAATCTTCAAAGCAAACACCACTGCGGCCAGCTCCAAGTCATGAGTTGGATAGTTCCGTTCGTGTATCTTCAATTGCCTCGATCCATAGGCCACAACTCGTCCCTTCTGCATTAAGACACACCCAAGTCCCTCTCTCGATGCATCACAATACACCGAGTAACCAACCCCCCTCTCGGGTACTATCAAGACTGGTGCGCTAGTCAAGCGCCGCTTCAACTCTTCAAACGCTGCCTCGCATGCGTCATCCCAACCAAAACGCGTCCCCTTTCGAGTCAATCGGGTCATAGGTGCCGCCAAACGAGAAAAGTCAAGTACGAAACGGCGGTAATATCCGGCCAAACCCAAAAAGCTCCGAATCTCAAAAACGTTCTTCGGTCGTTGCCAACTCATTACCGACTCTATCTTTCCCGGATCAACAGACACCCCTCCTTGCGAAACAACATGCCCCAAGAACTTGACTTCTGAAAGCCAAAACTCACACTTACTCAACTTAGCATAAAGCCGATGTTCCCTCAAAAGCCCAAGAACTATGGCCAAATGCGCTTCATGATCTTCTTCCGTACTTGAGTATATCAGAATATCATCAACGAACACCACCACAAATTGGTCAAGGTACATACGGAAGATACGGTTCATAAGATCCATAAACGTTGCCGGAGCGTTAGTCAACCCAAACGGCATCACCACAAACTCATAGTGCCCGTAACGCGTCCGGAAGGCTGTCCTTGGGATGTCCTCACTCCGGACTCTCAACTGATGGTATCCCGACCTCAAGTCAATCTTTGAGAAACACCTAGCTCCTCGGAGTTGATCAAATAAGTCGTCAATTCTTGGCATTGGGTATTTATTCTTCACGGTCACACGGTTTAGCTTCCGGTAATCAATACACAACCGTAAAGATCCATCCTTTTTCCGCGCAAACAAAGCCGGAGCTCCCCACGGTGACGTACTCGGACGTATAAAACCCAAATCTTGCAACTCCTGCAATTGAATCTTCAACTCTTTCAATTCGGCCGGAGCAAACCGATACGGGGGCATAGAAATTGGTGAGGTACCCGGAATTAAGTCTATTGTAAACTCAATCTCTCTCTTGGGAGGTAAACCGGGTAACTCCTCCGGAAACACATCCAGGAATTCTCGAACCACTAACGGCAACTCACCTCGTTCGTGTACATTCTCATCAAGAGTCAAGCTAGCTAACAAAGCATAAATAGAGTCTCGCTCCTGGGGTTCATAAAGATAAGGTTCTAGTGGTTCTCGGCGTTCTCCAAAGAACTCAAAACAACCATCAACCGGCGAACAAATGCGAACTCTGCGCTTAAAACAATCTATCATGGCACGATGGGTAGACAACCAGTCCATACCCAAAATAACATCAAACCCAGTCATGCCCAATACAATAAAGTCATACGTAAAGCGACGGTCAAGGATCATAAGCTCACAATCTCTACACACCCGGTCAAGTAGTGAATTTCCCCCAATAGGCGTCTCTACATACAACGGTGGGTCTAACAACGTAGTCTCCAAACCCAAATCACAAGCAAATGATGCAGCAATAAACGAATGTGATGCTCCAGAATCAAATAAAACCCTTGCAAAAGAGTTGAATACGAGAAATGTACCCCTTACAACCGACGGGTCTGGATTCTGAGAAGTCGAAGGTGTCACAGCAGTAGTGATGTTGTAGGCCCTAGCAGGAACCTGATGCCCTTGCATGTGCCCGCCTCCCCGTCGACCAAAATTTGCTGGTGCCGATGAACTAGCCCCTCTCTCAGTTTGTGAACCTTGCACCGAAGTAGTTTGGCGAAAATGGGGTTGTTGCTGCCGTTGTGGAGCCCCATGGGATTGCTGCCCCTGTCCTTGCCTCGGTTGCTGCACCGAGCCAACCTCACTACGTGTCCCTCCCCCTTGAGGATAAAACTTCGAGATGTGATCCTCCTTTCCACAAGTATAACAAACTTTAGGAGGCATCGGGCACTGAGCACGGATATGACCAGGTTGATTGCATCGAAAACATACACTCGGAGGCCTCGAAGTAGTGCTCCGCGAGCCCGATGAAACAGCAGGCCTAAGTTTCGAATGGCTCCGTTGGGACTGAAACTGCTCCCTCTGGCGCTTACGCCCTTGACTTCCAGAACTCCCCGAGGATGAAGAGTAGTTTGGCACCGTACTCGGTTGCCTTGGTTCCCACACTCTGGGACCCCGTTGTGCCTCTCTGGGCAACTCAACACTTCTAGCACACTCCACCACGTCCACAAAGTTTATCTTCCGTTGGCTCACCACGAGCCTCTTAACTGAGGAGTGAAGACCCCTCTCAAAACGCCTGCACTTGCGACTCTCCGAAGCCACGAGCTCCGGTGCAAAACGGGACAAGGTTTGGAACCTTGCAGCATACTCGGACACAGTCATATTCCCCTGCTCCAACGTCTCAAACTGTTCACGCAACTGGTCACGATAAGATTCCGGGAAGTACTGGTTCTCAAAGAGAACCTCAAAATCCGCCCAAGTCAAAGTCTCCCTGTCCGGCTCATTAGTTCCAGCTGCCCTCCTCGCAGCCCTCCTCGCATCTTTCCGTGATCCCAAAACCGACTTCCACCACTCATTTGCTTCCCCCGTCAATTGGCATGCCACAATCTTGACCCTAATACTATCCTCCACAATATCTAAGGCATCAAACAGTTTGTTGATCTCGGACAACCAATAATCGGCAGCTAGAAAATCACCACATTCCCCGCCAAACAGTGGTGGGTTCAAACGTCGAAACTCCCTCATGGCATCCATTGCCCTGTTTCCATCCTCGGCCCTCGTACTGGTCCTCAACATGTTGGCCTCGGCGAGAGCCGCCACAAACTCCCGAGCAAACACCTCCGGAGCAGCCGGTGGTTCCTCGTTTTGCTCAACTTCTTCATTTGCCCTCTCCATACGAGGAGCCTCCCTATGTTGACTTACTACATCCTCCAATGGGATCTCACGGTAACGCCCACCGCTTTGGCTTCGGCCTCGCGGTCCACCCAATCTTACACCACGCCTAGGAGGCATATCTCTACAATGTGTAAACACTAACAAGATCAACAATCACACAATACGAGGCCAATGCCCAACACGGAAATCCAACTTACTTTATCAATTCTATGCTTACTCATAAGAAACAAGTTGTATGATGCATATGGATGTCATGCACACAAGCACACACATGTCTTTTCAAAAATGCAAGTTTGAACCCATGAGACTCTAAGTCTCCCCACGGTCTCAAGGTATTCCAACTCTCGCTCTGATACCAAGTTGTCACGCCCCGAATTTCCATATAATTAAAATCACAATAATAATACTCATCAGTCCATAGAATTCCATTTTCAAAGTTAAGGGGCACTATCGGCCCGAGTTACAAAATTCATAAATTTCCGAAAGATAAGAAGTTCCACTTGAGTTAACAAAATACATATAATGTACGGTGCATCTACCCCAAAAGATTTCCCATGCAGATGCAGACAACTTCCCCACTAGCCTTAGTCAAAAGATAGCACGCCAAGCAATCCATGCTACTCCTCCGCCACGGTACCTGAAATGGAGGGGTTGAGCTACTAGCCCAGTAGGAAAATCTATTCCAAAATTATGTATATGTAAGATGCATGGCAAGCACTATAACATGGAATAATTATGCAACACTTTCGCAACAACACATACCCACACAAACTACACTCCATCCATCAATCACGACCAATTTTTCCCCTAGCACATTCCCATCCGGATACTAGTCTCATTATCGGCCTAGCACGATCCCATCCGGGTACTAGTCTCATTATTGGCCTAGCACGATCCCATCCGGGTACTAGTCTCATTATTGGCCTAGCACGATCCCATCCGGGTACTAGTCTCATTATTGGCCTAGCACGATCCCATCCGGGTACTAGTCTCATTATTGGCCTAGCACGATCCCATCCGGGTACTAGTTTCATTGTCCGCCTAGCACGATCCCATCCGGGTACTAGTTTCATTGTGCGTTTCATTTCCGACAATGTATGACAAATCATTAAAATCCGTATCACGTTCAATAATTCCATTCATACACAACCAATCCCAAGAAATCTACATTCACGTCGAATGATCAATCAATGATGTCCCACAATATAATACGCAAATGGAAATAAAATCAGAACACCAACAGTACACGATCTTCATTCCAGAAGCCCCAGGAGCGCTACCCTAAAAAGAAGGTATCGCTACAATTAAGGTCTCGGTAGCGCTACACCTAAAATCAGGTAGCGCTACCCGCCATTCCAGAAGCCCCAGGAGCGCTACACCAAGAACCAGGTAGCGCTACCTGTGCTGATATCTGCGCGATTTCCAGATTTCGCACTCGATTCAAACCACAACAAACAACAAATCTACCACGAACCAGGCACCAAAACACATTATATACACATAATAGAAGATAGAAATCCCTACCTCAAGCCTTGAAATGAAAGATTTGGCCAAAGAAATGGAGCCCTAGCTTGGTGATGCTCCTAAGCTCGGATCCGCACCTCCCGAGCTTCCAACCACGATCCGGCTTCAATACCTTGCTAACCACGACCCAAGGCTCCTATATCTCCGAGGGATTCGCAAATGGTGAAGAGATGATGGTGGATTTGTAGAGAGAAGGGAGAGAGAGCAAAGGGGTTCTTGAGAGGGGTTTGGGAGAACAAATGAGGAGACCCCCCCCCCCTCCTCCTCCAATCAGATTTTTAACTCTCCCAAGGGCACTCACGTAATTTGCTAAGTGAGGATACGCGCACGAAATAACATAAAAGACTCCGGGCTCGGTTCCTAAAATCATAACCCGAAATAAAATACACCTAATCAAATTTATTTATTCAAAATAAACTTTCAAATAATTATTTTAAAAACTCAAATTTTCCGGGTCCTTACAGTTTTTCTCAAAAAAAATGAGTTCTTTAAATTCTTCTAAATCTTGCGATGTCCTTTGAAGGAGTTCAAAGCCATCTTAAAGGATGGTCTAAAGAGGAGTCATGCATACAGATCATAGGTTCAAGGAGTTGAATATTGAAGGAGCGTTTATCAAAACAGTTTGCGAGAAGTCGGAAAAAGAATTCTAAATTAACATAGAAGAGTCTAGGTTTGATTGTAAAAAAATTATATTATTCAGCAATTTGAGTATAGCCATTTTTTCATCCCGTTATTTTTTTTTCCGCCTAGGCGCTTTTCACGTTTATTGTGCATTCTTATATTCTTTATTTATTTATCTTCCATAATCACATAGATTAAATTAACGAATTAATTCAAATAATTAAACGGATTAAAATCGAATAACATACACTCCTACAAAATAATCGAGGTGTGCTTAAGTCAAGCTGAATACTTTTGAGTTGTCGAAAACATATAGAACCTATTATTACTAATACAAATTACAAAAAGTTTACTAAAGAAGATGCCATAGATATTTCGAACAGCCTATACAATTAAAAAATATGAAAAAAATGTGATTCTATGTAACTTTGAATACATACAATTTTGTAAATTTCTATCCATTTTAAAATGGTAAAACATAGAATGTAGTGTTAATATCTTTTTTATCGCCATAGGAGGGGTTATTAAAATTTCAAAGATTTTTTTTCCCAGCAAAAATGAATATATTAATCAACATAAAGAACAAAGATATTTTTGAATGGGCGAGTTTTAGAATTTTTTAAAGAAAGTTGGACGGGCAAATATATACAATTTCAATATATGATAATAAAAACATTAGCTACTACAATCCTAAAGAATGTTTGAAAGTTGAATAAGGTGGTTAGCCGAAGCTCATCGGTCTCTCGACTCGCCTTTAAAGTCAATTGTCTATTTTATTTTTTCGTCCTTGAAGTCACTTGTTTCTTATTTTTTTCACGGTTAAAGTTACTCGATAAGGCAACCAATGTTGCCCAGAGTTGTCGTTTGGACTCATCCGTCATTTAGTCCATCCTTGACGTGATTGTCTAATTTTTATTTTCAAGGTAAAAGTTATTTGACGAGGTTATAAATAGGGGCCGGGTTAGGTGTTTAACCGAGATTACCGTCCCCTCGATCTGTCATTAACATTAACTGTCTATTTTTTTTCCAAGGTAAAAGTTGACAATGTTATCAATATTCGATCTATTTGATTTTTTTTTTTTAAACGTAATCTGCACAATAAACCCTGAAAATTGAACAATTCAAATGATCACCAAGTTAGATTTCATGATGGGTCCCACCATGAGAAAACTACGCAAACATGATACAGACACAGATTCTCACACAATGTGTATGGAATCATTTGATGTACGTGAATCTCACATAAACTTATATAATTTATTCTAACACAACCGTCGTTGAATTTGTCTCTAAGTATTTTCGAAACTACACTCTACATCAAAAAAGCATTCTCCTAAACCTGAATCTCAAAACCCGTACAGTAATTTTATTTTAGACAAATTTAAATTCCAGCTCTCTAGTGTGAACACAAATTTAAATAATCATCCCCATGATCATCGTACTGACAAACCACTGCTAATTTCAACATTAAAAAATATATGTCTAAAGTGTGAACACAACTTTAAATAATCCCTTTGATCCTTTTTAAATTAATTTTTCAGAACTTTGATTTTGGATCTTTCCGTTGTGAACGAATAGCTTTTAGAGTTTCTTACCTAATTTGAAATATTTAACAGACAACCATTATCTTCACCGTGACTTTTTCGTGTAGGTGTTCTGCACAATTAGTACTGTAAAGATTTTCATGGTTACAAATTAAATAGATACATAAATAACAATATACTTTATATGCAGGTGTGTGAATCTCACCATACTTGTATCGGGACTGAAGCTAAGTGTTAAAAGCACTAAATCTAACCATGTGACTATAGTACTGACTTGAATTTAAACATCGGACGCGACACTCAATTATTTACTCATTGAAATGTTGGAAATTGGAAGGGTCTAGAGCGTGTGAATGAAATGGACACCGGAGGATCTCTCGGGAATCGGAAGGTCACTTCCGCTACGTAATCAAGAATCACCGTATAATGCTTCATAATTCTCCTTCATGACTAGCAACGTTCCCAAAGGCATTTCGGTTTCAGCATTCCAAAGGTCTTTCGTGTTTCTTTATATGTACCAATCTCGTTTTCTGGTATTGGGCACAAGATTACACTCGAATTTCGTCTAAGGAAATATTTCCGAATTTGTTCTTCGAAGTGAGAGAGAGGCAGGTGCAAAAATGTTCGACAAGCCGTTGAAAGATCAATGTTTCTCTAATTGTGAAGTTGTTTTATCTTGAGAGACGACGCCAAAAGCAAACCTAGCCTCCAACACCCACGGTGAAGCGACAATTTAGTCTTCAGGGGACTGTGTTAAATACATAACTCGGTTCGGAATTTCATTGCATTTGTATTTCAATTTCAGAGTTGTATATTAAATCTGCTATGTATATTTTTTCATGCGACCCTAAAGGAATAAATGTATGTTTTCTGAATTCTTCATGTGTTTACAAATCTGTTACACTCTACTTTTTCCTAAATATACCAACCAATTAGATGATTGAGGGACAGAACTTTATTAGGCAACTTGGGTTTGGGTTCGACTCTTCTCTGGTACTAAAGAGGAAGCTTTCACTTTTATTTCCCACCCACCAAACGGGCCTCAACAGTTCCTAACCTGATAGGTATCGAGTGTTGGGCTTTGTCCATATACCAAGTGACGTGGCTGGAATGTGGCATTAATGGGGAAGACTACATAAAGTACAACACAGAAATTAAAACAAAAAATTAGTAAAAATGACAAATTTGGAGTGAATTAACTCATTAAGTCTCGATTAATATTTAAAACCAATTGGCAATGAATGAAGTGGCCTCTCATGTATATAAGGTTACCCATATTTTAATATCTTAGCGATGTGGGATTGATTCCTTCACACGCCCCCTCACGTGCAGCCCGTATTTAGGTCTGTCACGTGCGCCTTTTTTTGGGTCGTCTTCGTGCAGCCTTTCTACTTGGGTCTGTCATCGTGGGCTTTGTTCGGCCGTTGGGCCTTTTGGGCTCTGATACCATGTGGAAGCATCCATTTAAAACCAATTGGCAATGAATGAAGTGGCCTCTCATGTATATAAGGTTACCCATATTTTAATATCTTAGCGATGTGGGATTGATTCCTTCACACTTTTAAATTAGGATTCATTGTTTTAAAAGTGCTAATAGTTAGAGTCTTTTGTTTTAAAATTATTAATTGGTTAAGTCCTTTAATGGACGAAATTGCTATTATTAATTTACCTTCATTTTTTTTTTATATTTTTCTTTCCTCGCTTCTCCTTGACGATCTCTCTTGCCATCTTCTCCATCTTCTTCACCAACAGATCCACTAAGAAAAATGTGATATTGTGAAGAAATGCTCGTGGCGAAGGTAAAATTCGTATTTAAATGTACTTATTTTGTGAAGAAAATTTTATTTTGTCACCAATTAGCAGAGAACAAACATTTAAGGTCAAAAATTTATATTTTGACAATATATCATCCATTGCTAACGAAAATATAAATTTTGTTATGGAACGAGCAGACAAACAAAAGTTCAGATGACGAAATATTATTTTTACTCATTAATAAATTTCCTCCATTTCGCAATTTCATTACAAAAGAAAAATAAATTTGCGTGATAAAATTTATTTCGTCGCCCAATTTATTTGAAATCAATAGGTGACTAAAATATTTTTAAAAGAAAGCTTTTGAGTGAGAAAATTTACTTTGTCAACCAATTATTAAAATAAAAGTTTTTACGTGAAGAAACTTGTTTCGTCAGACAATCTATCATTCCATCGATAAAGAGAGAGCACTACTTTGGTGTTTGTCGTTATGTTGACTTTCCTACTTCCAAAATTACCCCTCATAATTAACATTTGATCTTTCAAATCTTTTAATTCATATCAAGTGATGCGATCAAATCAATAAATAATTAAACTAGTAACTTCTTTTTTTCTTTTTTCCTAAGTGTTTTTTATTTTATTTATTTTTTGAAAATAATAATACAATATTAAAAGATATATAAAAACATGTTATAAATTATTTAAATTTTAACAAAAATTAACTTGCACATGCATCGCATGTGTTAGCCATCTAGTTTATTTAAACCCAATAAGTGATGGAAAAAATTTACTTGCAAAAGTAAAAATTTTGCGTGAGAAAATTTATTTCATTACCTAATTTATTAGAAAGAAATTTTTTGCGTGACAAAATTTATTTAGTCGCCCAATTCATCAAATAAAAAGTTTAGCGTGAGAAAATTCTTATTTCGCCACTCTATCTATTACATATATAAAGATATAACATCACTTTGGTATTTGTTTTTATGTCAACTTTTCTATTAGCAAAATTACCTCTTATAATTAAACATTTGACCCTTCAAACTTTGTAATCTATATCAAGTGTTATGAGTAAATCAATAAATAATTAAACTAGTAATTACTTCTTTTTCTTTCGTCCTATGTTTTTTAATTTAATTTTTAAAAATAATAATACAATATTTACAAATATTTACAAATATGTTAGAAGCTATTTAAATTTTTTAACAAAAATCAAGTTGAACATTGCATGTGTTAGGGCTCTAGCATAAAACCAATGAAAAAAATTTCTCACAAAAGGATAATTTTTGTATAAGTAAATCTGTTTCGTCACCAAATTTATCAAAAGAAGAGTTTCTTCCTTGAGGAAAATTATTTCGTCACCTAATTTATTTGAAACCAATTGAACAAAAAATTTACTCAGCAAACGATAAGATACACGAGCTCATTAAGGCAAAAGAGGAATAGGGGAGGAATTTATTAGTGTTATGGATTATCTTAAACGCCAAGTGTACACTGGTTAATGATTTGTTAATTAGTATATTATGCTTTTCATATTTATATTCATAAAGTTTGTATTAAAGTATACATGACTATTTATCCAATATTTATTGAGGGAGTCACTTTGTATTTTTTACGTTTGCAGATTGTATATGCAGAAGGTTAACAGCAAGGAAGATGACTTGTGTACTATTCTACATAGACTTTTTTTTTTTTTTTGAATACTTGATTCTTTTTGTATGCACTATTTTTGGTCTTTCAATGATGCTAAAACTATTCTTTCTTTTGATGATACATAAGATAAGAAGTATGTTAGAAAAATATGCATGTATATACTTTTTGTGTTACCGTGACATAAATAACGAAATCAAAGATAACGAAATCATAGAAAGATAAAACCTGAAAAACGCATGGAAATGATCAAGTCTAATATAAACACTATATCCTTAAGACAAATTTCGCCCTCACTATGGTGCTTACGATTTGAATGGGCGCTTGTCTCTTAGGATAAAATGATCGAATCCCACCGAAATAGCACTCCAATCGATGGGGCTTGGCGAACCAAATAATGAACTTGTACTCTCTCATATGAAGACTCAAAACTCGAAACAATAAATACAAAAATCAATCAAAAAATACTCTAACATGTGTCTCCCCAAAAGTCCTTATTTAACAAATGGAGAGGGCACTCTTATATAGAAGGATTTGTGACTATTCCCAATAGTCACGAAAGGAAGTTACATAACTATTCATCCGAATAGATGTCAACGACAAGACACGACTCTACGCTAATAATTAACCCATTAAATTATATAAAATTCAATAGAAATAAATTCTAATTGAATTTCTTCAACCAATATTAAATGAAAATTAATAGGAGTCAATTTTCTATTCACTCCTTAATGATTTTGAACAAACCAATATATGTTCTAAAATCATTTTTTCCAACAAAGTATATATATGGTACTCATCATGTCGTGTAGTTTGCTTACTTTTGTCATTAGTACGTGAGTATATTTGTCTATAAAAATATGTAGCTATTATGATAAAATTTTTGGTTGTGTGATATTGTTTATTTGAGATCTATTAGATTTAAATGAACAAGCATTGTATTCTCAATGGGGTAGAGAAGATTTTTTTTTGTCATTTATACTCTCCATAAATGTTTCTTGTGCCAAAATTTTCTATTATCAAAGTGATTTCTCTAAAAAAAAAGATCGATGATGAAATACTTCCTCACTTATTGGATTCAATTTGAAATTATAGGTGATAATTTTTGTTCTCACCTTTACTATTTTAAATGAGTTTTTTAATTTTAAATACTTCATCATTGACGATAAATTTACATTGTCATTTTTAAGCTACTATTTGTGACAAAACTGATGGCTGATGACAAAACATATGTCAAAATTGTGAAGGACTATTTTGTCACAAAATTGTCATTATATATGAGGAAATGAATTTTGTCACAAAATAGTCCTTTAAGGTGAGAAAATAACAATTTTATTACTGAATACTTTTTCGTGACGACCTTGAAAAAATAATTTCATAACCTATACCATTTAAGAAGAAAAATATCTAATTTAAGACAAATTTAATTCATCACGAAATATTAAAATTCTTGTAATAAACTCACCACCCTCTCGAGGGCCCACGTTGCTCCTTCTCCTCCTCCTCCTCCGCCTAATTCGTCTCTCGCTCTTCGCTCATCTGGCATCTATTTCCACTTTGCTTACGTGAACTTCACCCCTAAAACAAGAAGTCAGCTTATTACCATTTCTTTTTCTCTCTCCATTTTTTTTCCCTTTCTTTTTTGCTCATCCTCTTCGTTGGCATTTCTTAATAAGGAGGAAATGCACCAGACGCCAATCACTTCCGCCCCCAAGGTCTGATAACCAGTAATCTCTCTCTCTCTCTCTCTCTCTCTCTCTCTCTCTCTCTCTCTCTCTCTCTCTCTCTCTCTTCGGTGCAATAACATTAAGTTCAAATTTAATTAGACTGTATTGTGTGTGTGTGTGTGTGTGTGTGTGTGTGTGTGTGTGTGTGTGGATCTAGCAGGAAAATAAAGAAGGAACAAGTGGGGAAGAAAGGGAGGGTACGAAATTGAGAGAGATGGGAAGAGGGAAAATAGCAATAAGAAGAATAGAGGATACAACAAGCAGGCAAGTTACTTTCTCAAAGCGCAGAAATGGTTTACTTAAGAAGGCCAAGGAGCTTTCCATTCTTTGCGATGCCCAAGTTGGAGTCATCGTCTTCTCCACTACCGGCAGGCTTTATGAATTTTCAAGCACCAGGTCAGATCTATCTCTCTCTCTCTCTCTCTCTCTCTCTCTCCCCTCCCCCCCTCTCTCTCTCTCTCTCATTAATCCGGTCTGCATCTTCCGAATCCCTGTAGTTTCTTTTCTTTTTGCTACAACAGGAAGTTTAAACCTCCTAGGTGAAGGATTTTTAGGGTTTAAAATCTAAAATTATCCTTGCAGTGGACCACATACATCTACTGTATAAGTTGTGATGATCTAGTGCAACTCAAACACCTCCTAGGTGAAGGATTTACCTTGCTTTAACTGAGCCATCTTGATAAACTTTGAGATCGATTCTTCGAAATTAATAGACCTTAATGTCTGCAGTGGAATCATTTTGTGCAGCTTAGCTCCATAATACAAATACATATTTCGTTTTTTTTTTTTTTTTTTTTCACCTACTCGTGATGGCAAACAATTTATGCTGTCCTAGCTCCAAATCATCTCTTATCAGTAAAGGGTGTTAATTTCCTCTTCCTAAGAACTGAATTTATAGCTTTACTGCACCTATTTCCTCTACAAATTTGTACAAGATAGGATTGGCAGCAAAATTAGAGGAGCTTTCAGGTGGTGAGAGTTTTTCTCTAGAAGTAATATTTTTTTTTTCTCAGCAAAGAAGAGATTCCATATGGTTACATTGGCAACAATAGGAAAATACAGAAGGACGGATGGAAGCCATAGTTGGCCAGAAACCAACTAACAGACTTCACACCTGAAAAGGAAAAATAAGGAAACCCAGTAGAAATCAGAGAGTGATCCCGATCAAACCCAGTACAAATAAGGATGGAAGCTCTAGAAGTAATTCTAATTGCTTTCTTTTACCATACCATCACCATCGTTATGATTATGATGGTAAGCTTTTAAGTATGTACGATCTAGAATACTAATAAGAATTTATGACAGTGTTAGGCCTACTGTACCGTATCAAAGTAATGTGACGCATATATATATTGCACAAGCCGTGATATGGAAGCCGTGATGTTCACCGATGAAGGCGAAAGAGATGCAATTAAATGTTAAAATTGATATGACTAGAAATTAGCAAGAATTATCACTTCTCAGTTCAAACTTTTAGCATGTACTATGTTAAACTACTTTTGGAAATTGAATTGTACTAAATACTTAGTATAATGTTATTATCAATTCAACTACTCTTTTTTATTCATTGTACAAAACAGATAACTTTCAAAAAAAATTAATTTTTATAGTCGTACCTCTGACATATTCGTATTTTATTTTTTTAGATTTTGTTGTATCGTTGTATCCGTACTGTATCCATGTCCGTGTTGATATCTGTGCTTCCTAGGTGAATACCAACTTAGTTATAATGCGTTGTTCTTTTCTAGCAATGCTGCCACTTTTGCTCTCTCTCTCTCTCTAATTTCTTGTAATTTTTTAGAGTCGACTAGCCTTCTCCACCGTTAGAATTTGTTTGAACAGCGCGAGGGCATGCTCACCTCAACAACTAACTTTTAGGATTAATTGATGAAAGATTATGCCTTTTATCATTCTGGTATTGAGGGCATGCTAACCTCAATACCCACTTACTGATGATCTAGTAATACAAAGTAAGCAATTCATTAAAAAAACAAGGTTTGACATCTTCATCTATTTTTATAATGACCTCTTCACACTGATTTGATGATCTAATTGGTTTAAGTTTGGAGAGACTGACGTTGTTTTGGGTTGTTACCTTACCAGCATGAGATCAATGTTGGAACGATACAACAAAGAGCAAGAGGAGAATCAGCTGATGAGTCCTACTTCAGAAGCCAAGGTATTACTAATCCTTCATTACAATCCAATGATGCAAACTTTCCAGTATATTTATAGGTTATATTCAATTGCTTTTAGATGTTGTAAGTTTGGGTTAATTGGAGATTTTCTGGATGATAACTGATTTTGATTATGTAAGTTGAAACTTTTTTTTAGAATAGTTTAGCGTGTTCGAGTATACTGCAATGTATATGTCTAGACTAATTTTTAGCAGATCAATCTGTGCATCTACTAGGGAGGAGCCCTCGTGTGAATTGACCTTATAACAAATGATAATACATGAAAGATTTTGATGTTAAGACCTAAGATAGAGTAAACTTCTAAGTTTTAAGTGTTAAACACTAATCAATTCCTCGAGGTTAATAAGTTGTATCACACCAACGTGTTCTTTGGATTCGAAATAGAAAATAAATATGTTTAAGTATACGTGTGAATTTCTGTAGTGAGGTAGCCCCAATTAGAGTATATCAAATTTGTGTTTGTGTAACATATATTAAATATATATGTATGTGATTATGTACTGAGTGCACGAGTGAGAAACTCGAAAAAAGTTGAAGTGTGATCGAATATTGTCACAATGTAATAACAGAAAATGTTAACTCTAAGATGTTGGAGTTGTGGTGCTTGAGACATATAAGTTTTTTCCTCTCTTGAGGTCACAAGTTCGAAACCTAGCTTTCAAGTGCTATCAATTCTTGTGAGGCTAGTTCAAGTTTTAATTGGGGGTCACACTAGAGGACGGTAGGATTAGTTCTTCAAAAATTAGTCAAGATGCGCGTAAGCTAATCTAGATACATTGAGTTATAAATAAATAATAAAAACTATTATACTCTAGACCTTTAGTTAGCTGTGTACGATATGCATCCCCTTAAATTCTTTTGCATTCATAACATTTAGTATAAAATAAATGACATTTATATAAAAATTCATAACAATGCTTAAAAATTCATATAAAGAAATGCATAACACTAAGACAAAATTTCATAACATATAAATGTTATGAATTTAAATTTAATATTCTGAATTTATGTTTAAATGTTTTTTTTTTGCTAAGCTGAAGAAATATATTCAATGAGAAAAAGCAAGAGGGGAAAGTGAAAGCCTTAGAACATAACTCAGGAGATAATAGTATGAAAACGTTGGTAAAAGATCCTTTTCATATATATATGCATATCACTTTTGCTTTAAAAAAAAAAAAAATGAAACACGATCGAGCTAGGAAGAAATACGATTATCCAAAATAATCTAAATCTAGCCGAATTGACAATTCCTCCTACGTTTTCCAAATCTCTGACAATCTCCTCCACCGAATAGAAGGCAATCTTGAGTTTGGTCTTAATCCAAGTTTCCACTCTAATTTTGACCAGATCCCCAATCACCTCTGAAGAAGTTAATTTCCACATTTTAGAAGATTCAATTATTCCTGGCCAACCAAATACACCATATTGTAGCATAGATCGTCGCCCACCAAATTGATTTTTTCAGCTTTTTGAATTTGCGAATTGGGAACTCATCCTGTAATTGGCAAATTTCAAAGGGCATAACCCATGAAAACTTCCACCTGCAAAGGATGTAACTCCCAACTCTCCAGCGAAATTGCAGCGCATCAACAAATGGGTAGTGCTTTTCTCCTTCGTTCCGCAGAGCTTACAAGTACTAATGTCTCCCTCATGTAGGCGTACTCCTTTGTTCATTAAAACCATCTTTTGTCTAATTGTATTTTGAGAACCCGTCAACATAAACATTTCGACCTTGGATGGGTTGATATTTTTGCAAATTCTCCCTAGCTTTCCATTTTGTTGAAAATTAATTTCCTCCCATTTTGCATAGACTGAGGATATACTGTGAAAATTTTGGATTTGTCCCAAACCTATATCATCACGTCAGAATAGAAAGACTTAGGAATTAGGTTATTGATTCTCTAACGAAGCTCCTGAAGCATGTCTTTCTCCCATTCAAAAAGTTGTCGCTTGAATTGTATATTCTAGCCTTTTTTTATGTTCCCATCTCAGAGATCCACTGCCCTTTTTGGTTGGAGATGTTATATAATCTCTGGTATTGAGTCTTCAAGCTGAACTCTCCCAGCCATGTGGGTTCCCAAAATTTAGTATTGTTACCTGACTTGACTTTTATCCTGTATCCCTATTGCACCAAGTTAGCAAATACTGAGTCTTTGTTTGTCTTCCCCACTGAGCATATATCTCTCCAAATTTGGGAGCATTTCCTAGTGTTTCCTATTGAGGGCATCTAGGAGGGCATCCAGGAGTGTATATCTAGATGATATTTTTTCTGGATTACTTTATATGAAAGGGCCTCCTTGTTTTGAGAGTACCTCCACCACCACTTGGTAAGTAGGGATAGGTTATGCTATCTGGTCCTCTTAATACTAAGACCTCCAAATTTTCTACTTTTGGTAAGAGTTTCCCAATTAATATAGTGAATCCTCTTCTTTGCTTCATTGTCTCCCCATAAAAAATTTCTCTGTATTTTTTCTAACTTTTTAGAAACAAAGCAAGGCATTTTGCAAAGAGACATAAAATAGATGGGTAGATTAGATAGGATAGCCTTTTCTCTGAAGGGCAAGGATAAAGCTTAAATTAATATAGTAGAGATACAAAGATTACAAATTTACGTGGTATAGGGAAAACTGTGGTTGGTAAGATCCGAACCTCAGCATTCCACCAAACACCTTAATAATACACTTATCCCAAGTACAATTGAAGCCATAAGAAAAGTAAACCCCATCTCGTTCCACTATTATTCGACCAAAATGAATCGGTGCAGTTCACCTACTACCAAACAATGAACTCCCCAGAAATTTTCCTCTCTCTCTCTCTCTATGTGACTTCTATCCGCACTACCCCAAGAAAACTGCCATGGACAATAATTCCCCTCAGGTTGTACACAATGTCACCAATAGAGAAAGGTTGACCCTTAGATGATCGAGGACCCAGGTAAAAGTTCTGATCTTAAAAGCCTCCACAAAATTTGCCCAATTTAAATTTGCTTTGTTGAATTGAACGTTGTTTCTGAGATTCCAAATGGACCAGATCAACATTTTGGGATTGTCTGCTACAACAGGATTGGCCACTTCACTAATCGGCTTCTCGATGACTAATTGGACCACAGGGTGAGCAAATTCAAAATTGAACTTGGAGTCACCCATTTAACATCCCACCATGCTAAAATCTCTCCCTATATTCTCCACATCGGTTCATAATGTAAGAGCAAAGGGTCATGCGATTCAATGGCCCTCTCATAGAACATGCACAGTGCTAAATGCTGTAGAATAATCCGTCTGATCTATAGCAGGATTTCTCCCGTCTTGATCTTTCTCTTCCAGGCTAACCAGATAATGAATTGGACCTTTGGTGGCCATCTAGATCTCCAAATGCACAAAGGCGATGTAGGGTGGTTCTGGTCTCTCCCTTCCCCCCCACCCAACAAAAAAAAAATCACCTCATCTACTCTTTCTGCTCTTTGATTTTCTAACTCTTACCATCGTGAGATTAGGGCCTATAACTCACCCCTTTCCCAGGAATACAGTGGTCTTCTTGTATTGATCATTTCCTCCATCCCAAACCCTGTGAATAGCGAAGCCAACCTTATCTATTTATCTACCACCAACCAAAATGGGTAGGGGAATTTGATGCACCAAGGTTGTCCATCCTGGTCATAACAGCCTAACACTCTCCCCATTCCCAACTTTGAACCTCAAGTGGTTCATGAATATTCTATAAGTTGCTGGTGTTTTGGACTACATGAAATTAATACATTTCCAAATAAAGGACCCTTTGCTAGCCTACACAACTGAGGGTAGCCACGACTCCCTCTAAATTATATTTGTATCACAAACAACTAGTCTCCAAAGATTATCATTTTCTCTTGCAAACCTCCAGCACCATTTAAAAAGAAGTGCATTATTCAATACCCTACAGTTCTTATTCCTAAGCCCCCATGATCCTTAGATCAAGAATGGCCTTCCATTTGACTAAGGTCATCTTCTTTTCTCCACCCGATCCTCCCCCTCCCTCCTTGCCCCAACACAAGAAGTTCCTCTGGAGCTTGTCAATTTTTAGGGCAACCTTTGTTGAAAGTTTAAATAGTTACAGATAATAGATGGGCAGGTTGTAAAGAACAGCCTTGACAAGAGTGATTATACCTCCCATTGAGAGAAATTTCCTCTTCCAAGAGATCAACTTAGACCCCTAATCTTCTCAAGTACACGTTTTCAAGTGTTATACCTTAAAGGATTAGCACCTAGGGGAAGGCCCAAGTACTGAAATGGTATAAAGGAGGTTTTACATCTAAGGCTCCTACTACATTCAGCGAGGAACTCCTCCTCCCTCCCTACTCTACAAACTGAAGACTTGTGATAGTTTATTTTAAGGCTTGATATGATTTCAAAACCCCTCAGAATTCTCTTAATAGCCGAATTTACTCAATGCCACATAATAACATTGTGTCATCTGCAAATTACAGATGGTTTAAATTTCCAGACAACTCTCCCAGCTTGGCTCCTGTAATCAGATTCAAGTTACTTGCTTTAGATAAAAGTACACTCAGTCCCTTTGCAGCAATAATGTAGAGGAATGGAGATAATGGGTCCCCTTGCCTCACTCATTTCTCTATTTGAAGTTCATCTATAAGGGATCCATTAACTAGCGTAGATAAGGAAGATGTAAAGACATGCTCCCTCACCCAGGATATCCATTTACTAGAAAAATCCAAACTTCTCATCATCTACATCACAAAGTTTCAATTTAAATTGTCATATTTCTTCTCAAAGTCCAGTTTGATAACCACACCCTTTTTCCTCCTTTTTTTCCAGAAGCTGATCACCTCATTAGTTATCAACACACCATCCTGAATACCTCTGCTACACAAAAGTTGACTGGGAAATCCCAATCAGTCTAGGCAGGGTAGATGCCAATCTCCCAGCCAAAACCTTACCTAAGATCTTGTACACACTACCAAAAAAACTGATAGGCCTAAACCTTAGCTAGGATCTAACCTTGCGCCATCTCACCAACCTTAGTTCCCAAAATGCCCCAAAATGACCCCGTTTTGACTATTTTGCCCTCTTTAACTTCTAGGGGATCATCTTCTTCGTCATCACTGGAAGAAGACCCGGGTAGTTAAATCTACATTTACATTCCAAGCTGGTTTGTGTCTTGTTCATCCCATGCTCCTTGGTAATCTTGATTTTAAGTGATGCATCTTTGCATTGGAGACTAATCAGTTGCATTGAACTTTCCCAACAGAGAAGTCCTTTTCCTTGAGGGTATCCTCATCCAACATAATTACCTCCCCCCAGATGCTTCCAATCTTTGAAAAAGTTGACATATTCCATAAGTGGATTGGAATTCCATGATAATGAAGCCACACAACTCTCTTTGAGTTCAACACAATATGTAGGTTCCATTTAGATAAGCTAGTGAACCAAGGATTGAGGAAACCTAACTTACCACCGTTGAATCCATTCTCCATGTCAGTAATAGATGGAAAGGTTACCATGGCATTAAGACCTCCATCTGCATGCAAGGAGACTTGAGCACCCAACTCCAGTTTGCTCTCTCTTTCTGATTGTATCCCACATCCTTATATCTTTGAGCTCACCCACTACACTTCTTCACACCCAACCATTACCCATTTCTATGACATTAATAGATATTATCCCCTTCATGATAGGCTGAGCAACTCCTTTAACTACCTCTTCATATGATTGACTCCCCTTGGTTGAAGCTATTCGTGGTTTCTTTCCTTGATTCGCTTGGAAAACTAGAGTCTTTGTTGGATCTTTTTTTGTGATTAAATCCCCTCCATATATCTCCTTCCCGGCCTGCTACTGCATTTGTAGTTCCTGCTTCTAATTTCCATGGGTATTTCGCTACTCTTGCATGAATAGCATTCCCCCAAACCACTATTCCATTCATCTCCTCAGCAGCCCAGGTTCTGCTTCCTTGGAGTTGAATCTAATGAAGCCAAACTTGGTATTATTTCTTGATCTTTTAGCCAGAATAAGGACCTCCTATACCTGGCCAAACCATTTGAAATTTTGAAAAAGTCACTCTCCATTCATGGAGTTGGGGAGATTGTCCACGAAGATAGATACCACATGGTTAGATCCCCCATATGCTTTGTTAATCTCTCATCTATACTGCTAAGGAACAAAAGACTTCCTTCTGGTAACCATAAACCATCCTGATGTTGCCTCAGCCAAAATCTCGCAGTCCTTCCTCTTACCTATCCAAGTCTCTCTCTTGGTGTGAATCTGTCTGTGTTAGCGCAATCACTCAATTAGATAGCCAATCACTCAATCACACACAATATAAAATACGAAATAGAAAAAAAATCAACACAAAATTTACATGGTTCCCAAGACCAGGTACATCCACGGGATCGCAGAGCAGGTTCTTAAAATAAAGTTTTCCCCCAAGTTAAACTTCTGTCTTCCACTACCGTACAGCTTTCCCTCACTTCGCTCGGGTGTTAACCTAGTTAGGATGCGAATTTTTTTCTTTCTTTTTTTCTTTCTTTTTTTCTTTTTTTTGCTCGGCAAAAGAAGAATTTATTGAGAAAGCAGATAATGTACAAAAGCTCTCAATGATTAGCAAAGAGCCAACCAAGGGAAACAAAAGCAGAAAAAAAAAATAAACAAAATAAAACATAAGCTCCGACACAACTTTAGAGGAGCCAAAAACCAAAACCAAAACGAAATAGAGATAACATAAAAGCACATAGGCTTAACAATAAACCTGGCCCTAAACAAATTCGCATGGGGACCAAAACAGAATGGTGCAATCATCCCTTTTTCATTTAAGGCCAAATATAGGAGCATTCAGAGTAGCAGCAACAGCAGAACACGAATGAGACGAACAACAGAGACCATTGCAGTAGAAGAAACTCCAATTCTACAAGACAAACATCCCACATATCCAACATACCAAATTGAGACCATTGCAGTAGAAGAAACTCCAAAGATTACCAGCAGAAAATTAGAACCATTGTGCATATTCACACAATTGTTGCAGAAAAGCATCCCAAAAGAGACCATTGCAGTAGTATAAATTCCAGTTATGTTCCAGGAAGTGAACCCAAATTGTAGACCAAAACATTATCATCAGAAGAGACCAACGAAACGGTGACTTCAGTAGAAAAGACCAATAGAGACCATTGCAGCACATCATCGGACCAGATCAGACCACATAGGAATACCACATTTATCTTTTGAATTCATTAACCGATTCGCCAAGGTCCAAAGAAGCTTTGAAGCAGAAACCAATGGAAAAGAACACTCCCAATTGGAAACAAAGCAAAAGGAATGACAAGATCCTCAAAAGAAGGGCAACCATTTGAGCAGCAGCAGCAAACTTGAATAACCTTAAAGCATGTTCCCAACCAAGAACTCTGCAGAAACATCCTTAAATGTGACAATAGAACCATCCAAAGGGAAAAATTGTCGAAGTTAACCCATGCGGTGCTCTTTTCTCGTTGCCCCTTTAATCTTTATAATTTCTCCAAAGATCAATGAAAAAATTCTTTTGCCGAGGAAAAAAAAAAAGATTGACTCTCCTACAGAAATTCAACAACAGAAATCATTTGGTCATGTTTTACTACTGGCTTTCATTCCATGAGAAGTTAGGTTGAGAGATATTCTATGGTATATAGATCAGATTGCATAAATTAATTTATTTGTTTTTTATATATTTGCTAGTTTTGGCAAAGGGAAGCAGAAACCTTAAGACAAGAGCTGAAATACTTGCAAGAAAGTCAAAGGTATAGCTTTTAATTTCTATCCTTTTTTTTGTGGGTTTATTATAAAGATGGCTTAATGTTGAAGCATGGACACTTTGTCGTCGTATAGTTTTGGATAATTACAAAACACTGACATTCTAAAGACACTCAAAAGCACACTATGGACACTCCCGGGACATTTTCTGGACGCCCAAAGAGCATGCCAAGAATCTAGGCCCAATTTGGAGAATTCTTACCATTAACATGAAAAACCTGCAAAAGGGTCTAGAGATACAAAATGTGCATTATCGAGTAAAAACAACGATTTCAATTCACACGCAAGCCTATTTATGACGCGTTGAGCAGCGCTATACATAACATATTGCTGGCTCAACATGTGTCATGGCGTACAACATTCAAAGTACCACTTACTTGGTGTTAGAAGATGACCACTGTAGTGAGAAAAAATACAAAATTAAGCAATAAGCATTTAAAGAATCACCCTGCATTATTGGGAGTTTGGTTGTCAACCTAATGAGAATTCTTGTTTCTTCCATTGTGATGTCATTATGTCCGTAATTCCTTAATTTTTATATCTTGAGTTCAAGAACAAAATTCTACCGAAACCCAAAAAAAAGAAGAAGAAGAAGAAAGAATCGTTGTGCATATTTTTTATTTATTTACCTACACTTCAACTGTGATAACAATTTCAGACAATTGAAGGGGGAAGAACTCCATGGTTTGAGTATCAAAGATCTGGAAAATCTTGAAAGCCAATTGGAAACAAGCTTGAAGCTTATCCGAATGAAGAAGGTACGAAAAAAAAATTATTAGATGTTCTTAGGGCACATGGCCACGTGATTCTCCGGGATTTTTATCACCAAAAAAAAATTGGAAAGTCTACAACTAAGTGTATGGATTACACAAGAATGCGTGCTTGGTGGTTATGGATACTAGAACACTGTGTGCACCATTTTTCAGGAGTAATACCGCTGGATAGTTACTCGTATTATGCATATGGTACCCGTATTACATCATGCTGGACCTTTGGTTGATCTCTCTACAACCAAGGGTCTTTGGTTTTTTTGGTTCCTTGTACCCTGTTACCTTCTTTTATAGCTCAATACAATTCTCTTTTTAGCCTTTTCAAAAAAAAAAAAAAAAATGGTACCTGTATTACGGTTAATATTATTATTGTATTTGTGCAGGAACAACTTTTAACTGATGAAATACAAGGATTAAACAGCCAGGTCTTTGTCAAAATTTGGCTGCAACGGGTACTAGTCAAGGGCAGAACTACATGGAGACCAGGAAAATCTGGGGCACCCCAAAAAGAATTTTAAAAATTGGACCTAGATATTAATTTTGAAAATTGTAAAAAAAATAAAATTACATTTCAGCCCTCTCTTTTACAAAAAAAGAAAATCTCAACTGCCCCAAACATCGAATCTTGATTCTGCCCCTGTTCTTAGTCTCCGTATGTTTTGGCTGCTTTTTTCTGTTAGAGTAGCTAACAATATCAATTGATTCAACCACAGGGTGTTCTTATTCGTCAAGAGAATATGAAATTGTTGAAGGAGGTTAATGTGCTCCTAAAAGAAAATTCACAATTGAGAAAGAAGGTACAAAGTATTTGTACAGTGTTAGAATATACATTCCCATTTGAATATTGTAAAATTTTAATTGTATATTAAATCAAAATATTTGCTTTAAAAAATTAAAATATCATTAAAAAAAAAACATATAACATGCAAACATTTGCAGTCCAGAGTTGATGATTTAAACTTATTTAAAAATGTATGAATTTTTATACAAAAGTTATGAACTAGGGGTTCATGTTATTAATTTCTTATGCAAAATATTACGAGTTCAATGCAATCGAAGCGGTGCATGCTGTACTTATTCAAATAAAGTTACCTATTGTAATATTTTTAAAATTCCATGTTATAATTTAAATAAAATAGTTGCATATATTATGTCACCTACCAATTCATGTAATGTCGAAGTTGTTCCGTCGTAAGGACTAATTTGGCTAAACTCTTTTGTTATTTTTGGCATTGTCTTTTTAGCTGCCTCTCTGAATTTTGTGATCTATTTTTGAGTACCGTGCGAATGCTAACCAAGTTAGAATTCTTGTGATACCTTATTGTTAGGCGTCTTTTATTTTTTGTACTAGATTAACAAATTTCTTTTTGCCGAGAAAAAAAAGGGTTATTTCAAAAGTCTTATGTAAGGTTTTTTCATCTTTACAAAAAACACTAGTTATTAAATAGTCATTATGTTTGGAAAAAATTAATTTTGGTCAAAGTCTTGGGTAAACCTAATTAAAAGTGCATGTGTCAGGTTTATGGAGCAAATGACATCCAACCACAAGGAACTATCACCGATTGTGACTTAGATGAACCTATGGATCTGCAGCTACGCCAACCACTATGAAACACCAGAAAATAAAAGGCGACAAACCTATGGTAATCTTTTCCTAACCCACTTCCACTTTAATAGGAAATGAATAAGTCTACTGACATATTAAGTTGTACATCAAATTGTACATTATACTTACGTGTGATATGTCATTTTAATTATAAATTATAAAAGCGGGGTCCCATGAATTTTGATATGTATTCAAATTAATAGATGTTATGTAATCATGATGTATAATTTGATATACAACATGATGTGTCAGTAGCATTGCTCATCGAAAAATATTATACTACACGTGTTTATTTAGACGTATGGACATGCACTCTTTGAATTCTTTGAAATTATCATATTTTAAGTAAAAATTCATAACTCTGTCCTAAATTCGTAATGCTTGATAGGAATCCGCAAGATTTTGTTTCCTTGGCCTTTTTTCAAAGAATCTAAAGTTTCTTAAAGAAATATAAAAGCTTGGAGGATTGTACAGATATTCTAAGGTTTCGTTCATTTGTCAAGAAACTAATGTGAGCAAATTATTGCAGAGAAAATTTTAGCGAAGTGTAGTAAAGAAAAATGAAATATATTTCGCTTTATGTGTTCATTTGATAAAAAAAAATTCGTAGGAAAGTTAAGAGTTAATAGTTTAATTATTTAAGAAAGTAGTGTTAAAGTAAGAGTCCTGAAAAATCTTGTGTTTTTTGCTAGACATCTTTTGAGAAAAAACTAATCCTGCTGAAAAAGTTAAAGACGTGAGTCCCGTAACTTTTTTGCTAACTGAACATATAAAAAATACATGATAGTTAGATATTCCTTTCCTTTCATTTCCTACTAACTGAACAGGCCTGGAAGTATTCTTGAAATTTCCTTTATTGTAGTACATAATTTTAGTATTATTGTAGACAATTCTGAATTTGATTAGTTGGGAAACTTCAAGACAATGTTCTAAAGTTTTCACTCCATGTATAAATAGGTGAAGGTCACATTTGCCCAAACAACCTTACAAGCATTGTATTCTTGAAGTTTTATATTGAAAGCTATCTTCTTCAAATTCTTGTGCTCTCTACTCATTCTTCTTTGGCTTACTGAGCAAGCGCGGACGTATCATCTAAGGCCGCGCGAGTCGCTTGGATAATTCTAAGAATATGACAAAAGGCAAAAGTGATGATCCTGAGTTATGATGTTGAAACTTGTAGTCTGTAGAGGAAAATTTTGGCTACTGTAAAATAGTGAGGGAGATGGATAAATAGAGGAAGGGTAAAAACAGGTCATTTACTTCTGATCAGACGAATTGTCCAACCTTCACAAGCCATTTGTAAGCTTTGTGGTACAGAGATGGAGTCTCAGGATCATTTGCTAATCCATTGCAGGCCGGTTTGGGAAGCTTGGTGTGAAGTTTTATCCTGGTGGGGTGTCACCTGGGTTCCACCAAAAACTATGCTTGATCTCTTCACTTGGTGGTCCAGTTGGAAGGTTAGAAGGGATACTGGGAAGGTCCTAACTGACCTGTGGATGGCGACACCAGCAGCTCTGATCTGGTCTATATGGAAGTTGCGTAATGATAGAATTTTTAATGGTGGGAGTCAGTCTTGGCCTCAGCTGATGGAGGTTTTTAAGTTGAGGTGGACCGGATGGGTTTTGGATCATCATAAGGAAAGCAGCAGCTTGATTAGGGGGATCTTATTCAACTTGAGTGGCTACCTACAGCAAGCTAGGTTGAGGTAGAGGGATGGCAGGGCTTTGGTTTTCTATTCTCAGTAGTTAATCTCAGCAGAAGGAAGGCTTTGGTTCTGGTTTTCTGCATTTTAGCCTGGGTAGCAGTTGTGGGGGATGGCAGGGCTTTGGTTCTCTATTCTCAATAGTTAATCTCAGCAGAAGGAAGGCTTTGGTTCTGGTTTTCTGCTTTTTAATCTGGGTAGCAGAAGAAAGGCATTGATTATCTGGTTTTCTGCATGTCAGCCTGATTAGGCAAATGTACTGTCTTTGAATAGTTGGCTCCTTGCTAACTGGATTGGTTTGTATGTTTGGATGTTTGTATGTGTTTTCCCGTTTAATATATTTTCGCTTTTCAAAAAAAAATGGATAAATAGAGTAAAACAAAGGAAAATTGATAATGTTGCAGCACGATGGCTGGTTGTAGTTGATGCAACAAATTAAATTGGTGATAATGGTGATGTAGAAGGTGCAATTGCTGGTCTACCAATTATTTCTTGGATTGTAGCTGCTAATGTTGCTATTTGTTTTCCATTTATAGTTCTTCAAGGTTGATAACGGCTTATAGTTTAAAGTTTCAAAAGGTTCATGGTTGGTTGTGTTGTTGGTGGCCTTTCTCTTAATTGGTTTTGTAATAGTTAGCTATATATGGTTTTCATGTGTTTGGGGGATGTCTTATTCTTTTTTCTTTTGATTGATGTCTTGCCAATCCTTTCTTTTTGTGGGATTGCAGGGGCATATGATTGTTAGGGTTTTGGATGTAATATGGATCCTTGCTTTTTTTTTTCGTTGTGATGTCGTCCTATTCGTAGTCCCCTTTAATCTTCGCAACTTTTATTCAAAGATTAATATATAAAATCATTCTTTGTCAATAAAAATAAAAAAAGCAAGAAGAAAGTAGTTTATGTTCCTCACTCCATTGAGAGTTCACACACTATAGAGCCGCCACAGAGAGAGAGAGAGAGAGAGAGAGAGAGAGAGAGAGAGAGAGAGAGAGAGAGAGAGAGGGGTAGGGGGGGGAAGTAGTTCGTATTTATAATTGGAAGAAAATGCAATAACCCATCTGATGCACCGAATAATAACAACCCTTTTGTTATTCCATTTGTGGGCTCATTTTTATGGTAAATGAAATACTTTTTGCCGTATATGAAGAAAACATTAATGTGACAACATTGATCAAGGGAAGGAACATAAGAAAGGAAAGTAGTTTATGTTCATCGGCTCTTCATCTCTGATAAGTTTCTTTTAGGATTTTCTTCTAAAGTTGTATAAGAGGTTCTGTGATTGAACTATAGTCTCTTTATTGCATACGATTGGTAAAATTACAGAGGAGAGAATGAAGTAGAAGGAAGGGAGATAGGGTAGAAGAACTGAGAGTTACAGAATAACAAAAATACACCCCCTTCAGTCCACGCATTTCCCTTTTATAACCAACCTACCCGCCCAACGGCCTAATCATCATAACCGACTAACTGACTAACAGAAAAGAAAAGAAATTACGCATATGTCCCTCTAAGCGTATCATTACCCCCCCTCTTGAAAAACAACCTTGACCTCAAGGTTGAAAAAGAGGAAACCGTTGATGGAAGACAGGCCAATGTTCCCACGTAGCATCCTCAGGAATAGAGTTAGACCACTGGACCAAAACCATAGAATGAGGGCGGTTGTGGCGCTTAACCAACTTTCGATCCAAAATAGCAAATGGCTCTAGTTGAACCTGGCCATTCTCAGCAGTTAAAGGAAGCTGGGTTTGAACCACAGCCCCAAGGCCCAACTTCTTTTTCAAAAGAGAGACATGAAATACGGGGTGAATTCGGGAAGAAGACGGTAGAGCAAGCTGATAGGCTACTGATCCCACTTTTTGTAAAACCTGAAAAGAACCAAAAAATTTAGGAGCGAGCTTCGCATTGCGCCTAAAAGCCACAGTGACTTGTCTGAAAGGTTGAAGCCGCAAATAGACCAATCACCAATTTCAAACACACGTTCAGTACGGTGGGCATCTGCGATTTGTTTCATACGATTCTACGAGGTAGCCAAATGTTCTTTAAGTAGCTTGAGGATAGTAGCCCGGTCTCGCAAAAGTCGTTCCGCAGCAGCCACGGTTGTGCCGCCTGGTGCATAATGAAGAAGACTAGGAGGTGTTTGTCCATAAAGAGCTTCGTATGGAGTGATACCCGAAGAAACATGGTATGTAGTATTATACCACCATTCAGCTAAAGAGAGCCACTTAAGCCATTCTGTAGGGCGATCACCAGTAAGACACCGTAGATAATTCTCAAGGCAACGATTAACGACCTTAGTTTGACCATCAGTCTGTGGATGGTACGAAGTGCTCATGCATAGAGTAGTACCCTGTAAGCGAAACAATTCACGCCAAAAGGAGCTAGTAAAAATGGGATCCCGATCAGAAACAATAGAACCTGGCATCCCATGTAATTTGAATATGTTATCCAAAAATGCTTGGGCACCGGAAGTGGCCGTATACGGATGAGATAAAGGAATGAAGTGTGCATATTTACTTGGCCTATCCACAACCACCAAAATGACAGATTTCTGGGAGGAAGAAGGCAATCCTTCTATGAAATCCATAGAAATGTCACACCACAATCGAGTAGGAATAGGTAAGGGCTGTAGTAAACCAGGAGTAGCTATAGTTTTAGATTTATTCCGCTAACAAACATCACACTCAGCCACAAATGTCAAAACAGATTGTTTCATCCCTTTCCAATAAAAAGCTTGCTTGAGCCGACGATAAGTTCTTTCACCCCCAGAATGACCCCCCGTAGGACTTGCGTGATGTTCTTGGATAAGTTTGGAACGAAATTGAGCATCATTGCCCACAATCAATTTAGATTTGTAATAAAGCATACCATGCTGCCAAGTAAAAGAAGGATGACTAGTTGGATCCCGTTGTAAATCCTGAATGAGTTTCTGTAACTCATCATCCTGTTGCCAACTGTTTTGCAAGGCCCCAACCCAATTACACAACACCACCACCACAGCTGATAGACCACCCTGTAGTTCAGTAACCGTATCATCTCCCACCCGTGACAAGGCATCAGCAACTACATTGGTTTTGCCACTCTTATGAGTGATTTCATAGTCGAATCCCATCATCTTAGAAATCCACTTTTGTTGCATCAAGGTAGTGACCCATTGTTCCAATAGGTATTTCAAACTTTGGTGGTCTGTTTTAATCTGAAAATGTCTGCCTAACAGATAATGTCGCCATTTAGTGACAGTCATGACCACAGCCAGCAACTCCTTCTCATAGGTGGATAAACCCAACCTGGTTGGAGAAATGGCTTTACTGTAATAAGCTATAGGCTGGCCCTTTTGCATTAGGACAGCTCCAATTCCCTTACCCGAAGCATCACATTCGAGGACAAACAATTTGGAATAATCTGGTAGGGCCAAAACTGGTGCCGTAGACATAGCATGCTTGAGTTGTGAAAAGGCAACCTCAGCCATGGAATTCCAATGGAAGGAATCCTTTTTGAGTAACAAATGTAAAGGGTGACAAATGTTACCATATCCTTTGATAAATCGCCTATAATAACCTGTGAGCCCCAAAAAACCCCTTAAGGCCTTGATAGAATTCGGTCTAGGCCAACGTAACATGTGTTCAATCTTGCTAGGATCAGCTGATACGCCTTGAATGTTGATTACATGGCCCAAGTATTCCACTTGCTGCTGACCAAAAGCACACTTGGATAGTTTAGCATAAAGCTGATGGGCACGTAGCTTGTCCAAGGTCAGTGTAACATGAATCAAATGATCAGCCCAAGTCATGCTATAGACCAGAATGTCATCAAAGAAAACCAGTACAAATTTCCGCAAATAAGGTCTAAAGACATCGTTCATTAAGCTTTGGAAGGTCGAAGGAGCATTTGTCAAACCGAAGGGCATAACCAGAAATTCATAGTGACCCTCATGTGTCCTAAAAGCGGTTTTGTCAACATCTGTTGGTGCCATATGAATTTGATAGTAACCTGACCTTAAGTCCAGCTTGGAGAAATATTTGGCTCCATGCAATTCGTCCAACAATTCATCAATGATTGGAATAGGGTACTTATCTTTGATAGTGTCCTTGTTGAGAGCTCAATAATCTACACACATACGCCAAGAGTTATCCTTCTTGTTGACCAATAAGACGGGTGAGGAGAAAGGAGAGACACTATGCCGAATTATCCCACTATCCAACATCTTTGTGACTATTTTTTCAATCTCATTTTTCTGGATGTAAGGGTATCTATAAGGTCTAAGACTTGGTGGCTGAGTACCCAATTTTAGGGGAATTTGATGATCATGTGTTCTAACAGGAGGCAAACCAGTAGGAGAGCTAAACACATCACTGAAATCATGCAAAACTTGATTGAGCTCGGGCTGTATTTCCAGCGGTGGCAAGGCCTGCATACTACACATGTGAGCTAACATTCCAGTAGGTTGCTTTTTGAGCAACTGTTCCATTTGTTTGGCATCAACTAGCTGCACGGTAGTAGAGTCATTTCCCTTGAGAACATGTTTTCTTCCAAAAGCTGTGAACTCCATCTGCAATTTCTGAAAATCTCATAAAACTGGACCCAAAGTGGACAGCCACTGCACACCTAACACCATGTCACAACCTTCCAAAGGTAATAGTCTCATTTCGGTGTTAAATACACTACCTTGCATGGTCCATTTAAAATCCTTCACAAAAACTCTACTGATGAGCTTTGTGCCATCTGCTACTATGACTGATAAAGGTCTTGTAGGTTGAATAACAGTCCCAATCTTCTTAGCAAATGTAAGATCCAAGAAGTTGTGTGTACTACCGGAGTCAAGGAGAATCTCTACCACTTGTTTCTTGACGTATCCCTTAAGCCTCATTGTCCTGTACGATGGTATTCCCGTCAAAGCATGAACCGAAATTTGGAATTCCTCCTGTGGGGCTTCCGGAATTAACTCCTGATGTGCTTCCTCAAAAATCTCTTCCTCCTCTTCAGCCTCTAACATGAAAATCTGTTTTTTTTTTTTTTTACAAACATGACCTCTAAAGTATTTCTCCTCACATCCGAAACATAATCCTTTAGATCTCTTATCCTCAATCTCCTTTTGTGTTAGTTTCCTAACTGAAACACCAGATTCTAGTTGTTTGGGGTTAACCTCATAGGATTTTGTTGGTATTTAATTTTGGACAAACTTCGATATGCTTTTGTTCTTCTTATTCAAGGCTTCCACGGTTTCCTCTTGCAGACGTGCTAATCCCATGGCCTAAGCAATAGTTCTAGGCTGGAACATTTTCACACCAGCTAGTATTTCATCCTTTAATCCACTAACAAAGCAACTCACAAAGAAGTCTTCTGACAATCCGGTGGTTTTAGTTGCTAACTCTTCAAATTTCTCCTGATACATCCTTACTGTATGCCACTGCCTCAATTTGGTTAACTGTCCAGTTGCATCTTCATAGGTATTGCTTCCAAATCGTAACAGCACAAGCCTAGAAAAATCCTGCCATGTACGCATGGTATGTGATTTTTCATACCACCTAAACCAGTTCATGGCCTTGGCCTCTAGATGTAATGTCGCTAGACGCAACTTCTGTGTCTCTTCTACTGCGTTTAACTCGAAGAACTTTTCACATTTATATATCCATGAGTCTGGATTTTCTCCAAAGAACTTAGGAAAGTCTAGTTTTGGCTGAAAAAGTCTAATTCCACCCTGATTAACGTGTGGATTTGGTAGCAGTGGTGGTACATGAGGAACTAAATTTGAAGTAGCAGTTACCTTTTCGGATAATCCTTCATATTTTGCGTTCAAGGTCGTGATCAGCAGAGTTAATCCTTCCATTGAACTCTTTATTCCACTTAAGACTTCAGCATGTCGATCTGTTTGTTCTGAGTTCCGGCGAATTGATCCTCCATTCGCCTCAGCTCCTGTGAACGAGTGTTATCCGCCATTGTTGTGTGCCTTCCACCGCCGAGAGAATCGTAGGCTCTGATACCACTGATAAGTTTCTTTTAGGATTTTCTTCTAAATTTGTATAAGAGGTTCTGTGATTGAACTATAGGCTCTTTATTGCATACGATTGGTAGAATTACAGAGGAGAGAATGAAGTAGAAGGAAGGGAGATAGGGTAGAAGAACTGAGAGTTACAGAATAACAGAAATCACACCCCCTTCAGTCCACACCTTTCCCTTTTATAACCAACCTACCCGCCCAACGGCCTAATCATCATAACCGACTAACTGACTAACAGAAAAGAAAAGAAATTACGCATATGTCCCTCTAAGCGTATCAATCTCAGTTCAAAATGAGACACCTACTCTTCATGCTTTAGCCTTTTGCTCGGGGCTTTCTTTTCTTCTTCTTCTTCTTCTTCTTTTTTTTTATCCGCAAAAAAGAGATATATATTGAAAAGAATAGATACAAATGCTAGGGGCCCTCACTGTTGGCAAGGAGCCAAACATGGATAGCCCAAAGCCCAGAAAAACTCTCCATAACACAAAAAACAAAACTCAACCCATACTCGGAACCTTTCTCTACTCGGAACCTTTGCTCGGAGCTTTCTTTTCTTCTTTGATTCATGCTTTCTTCTCCAAGATGTTTGTGAGATGATTGTCGATGATTTTCTCAAAGACATCCCTTCCTTTTATAGGCAACAGGAGGCTACTCACGCCCAAAAAATAATTAGGAAGTCACATAACTCCTCCATGTTGTTATGCAGAAATTGTCTTTTTCCAACCTAGGGTTGCAACATTTGACCTGGCAGTTGTGATGTTGACTTTTTGGACGACATATTTGACTTTGCGGTCACGACTTGTCCGATCCATACCGAATCTTCAGCATTTGTCGGGGCATTGTGGTGGCCCTAATGTTTGACCTGGTTGCCACAACTTTGACTTGGCGGTCGCAACCTGTCCATGCCCATACCGGTCTTGCAAAGGGTGTCAGTGGGCGCCAATTGGAATTTGCATTAAGATATGAGTTCGGCACTTAGGTTTTCAATATTTTTGTCTAAATTTTGAATAGGTTGAACATGGTCATAATCACCAAAGTGGGACTAAAATCAAAGTGAGGCATTACAGAACCGCAATTTCAATTCTTTGAATATCTTGAAGTATTGGCTCCACTATGTTTTTTGTCCAACGCTCTGAGTTGCGTAAATATTGGCATGCTTCTTGATTCTCTGAGTGGTGGGGCGAAATAATGTATCAACATTCTTGATTAAGTTTCCTTAAAAAAACAAGTTCTTTTAATTCTTATAAATCTTGCAATGTCCTTTGAAGGAATTCAGAGTCATCTTGAAGGATGGTATAAGCAGAAATCATGCGTATAGATCATAGGTTTAAGGAGCTGAATATTGAAGGAGCATTTATTGGAGCAGTTTGCAAGAAGTCGGAAAAAAATTTTGAATTAATATAGAAGAGTTTAGGTTTGATTGTGAAAAACTATATTCTTCAACAATTTGAGTAAAACCCTATCCTTAATCCCATAATTTTTTTTCTCGCCTTGGGGTTTTTCACGTATATCTATTTATTATGCGTTCTTGTATTCTTTATTTATTTATCTTGTATAATCACATAGATTAAATACACAGATTAACTTAGATAATTAAAATAATTAAAATTGGATAACGGTATTCCTAAAAAATAGTCAAGGTGTGCTTAAGTCTAGCAAAACACTTTGAGTCGTCAAAAACATACAAAACCTATTATTACAAATACAAATTACAAAAAGTTTACTAAAGAAGATGCCATAGATATTTCAAACAGCCTATACAATTAAGAAATATGAAAAATATAACTTTGGATATTACATACAATTTTGTAAATTTCTATCAATTTAGAAAGGTAAAACATAGAATGTAGGGCTATTTTTTTTTTCGCCATTTACAATTTTAGGAGGGGTTTATTAAAACTTCAAAGATATTTTTGAGTGGGTGGATTTTAGACTTTTTATAAGAAAGTTGGACGGGCATAAATATATATAAAGTTGGACAGGCAAATATATACACAAACACACACACACACGATGTTTAAATATATGATAAGAAAATAAATTAGCTATTACGATCCTGAAGAATGTTTGAGACTTGAATAAAGTGGTTAGCCAAAGCTCATCGATCAGCATCTTGACCCGCCCTTGAAGTCAATTGTCTAGTATTCTTTCAAGGATAATATTGGCTGGAATTGTCCTTTGGATTCATCCGTCATTTGGTTTGTCTTTGATGTTGGTTGTCTAATTTTATTTTCAAGGCAAAAGTTATTTGACAAGGTTACCAATAGGGGCCAAGTTTACATGTTTCCCCGAGATTACCCATCCCTGAAAATTGAGCAATTCAAATCACCAATTAAAATCCATGATGGAGACCACCATGAGAAAACTACACAAGCATGATACAATCACAAATTTTCACACAATACATCTGGGATGGTCTAATGTACGTGAATTTCACATAAACTTGTATAATTTACACAGAGTAAACGATTGCGAACCCAACTGCATTTGAATTTGTCTCTAAATATTTTCGAAACTACACCTACCGTCTAAGCTACAAACGTCAAAGAAGCCTTCTCCTAAACCTAAATTTCAAAATCCGTAGAATAATTTTATTTTTGAAAATTTTATATATTCCAGCTCCCTAGTGTGAAACCAAATTTAAATAATCATCCCCATGATCATCGTACCCACAAACCACTACTAATTTCAATAATTAAGAAATAAAAGTCTAAAGTGTGAACACAACTTTGAAAAAAATACCTTAGCCCACTATCCTTGTTAAACTAATCCATCTTAGTACAATCAAAGCTCAAATAACAACATTAATCTTCCAGAATTTTTATTTTGGACCTTTCCGGTGTGAACGAACAGCTTTTAGGGTTTTTCACCCAATTTGAAATATTTAACAAACACAACAATTATTTCTGCCTAACTTTTTTGTCTAAATGTTCTGCAAAAGCAGTGCTATAAAGATTTTGATGTTTAGAAAATAGATACATTAATTACACATATACTTTATATATTATGGTTATACCTGTAGTGGATCTCACCATACTTGCATCGGGAACGAATCGAGCGCTAAATCAGACCAAGTGATTGAATTCAAACATCCAACGAGACACTCAGTTATTTACCCATTGAACCAACCAATTAGATGATTTGAGGGAAAGAACTTTATTTGCCAACTTTTTCGTTTGTTTCGAGAAATAGATCGATCAATTCCGATTCTTTGTAGAGAAGGCTCAGCCTAGATTTTTTTTTTCTTTTTCTTTTTCATACTTTCTTATATTTTTTAAAGAATCTCTTCAGGACAAAAATAATTATTCAGTGCTCCTGAAACATCGTTATGATTTTTTTTTCAAATTATTTCATGTAACTCCGTCATCACATATTTATGTAGAACATAAATTTTTAATCGTATATTCCAGATTAATGCGTAGTAATAAAACGATGAAAAAATTTAATGAACAACATGACAGTGTCCTCCCTTGAGGTTTTAGAAAATACAGTGACTTTTCCTGTTTTTGAAACTATTTAATTGTTTTCGCCCTCCTATTACTTTTCAGTAGTCGATGTTAGTTGTGCCCTTAAATTGGCCATTCTGCCCTTCAATATATACAACACCTCACGCTTACTCTCACAATATTTTTTTCAATAATTTTTTTGTTAGATAATTTTAGAATTAATATTTTTAGCTGGATGCAATCTAGTTTGGCTTAAAATTATTTTATTTTATTTTTTTTAATACTTATTAGCTTTGTGTTTTTTTTTTTTTATAGATTATTAGTTTGTCTCAAAGAAAATAATCTATAAACTTAAAAATAATGTCAAAACACTAAAAAAAAAGTTTATTAAAGATTATAATTATTCAAAACGGATAATTTTTTTTTTATGTTTTCTGAATTTTTTAAATTTATTTTTAATTTTTTACTTCTCAAAAAAAAGTTGATGTAAAGTAAAAAAATTCAAATGAGAACAAAAAAATGATCCAATAAAAAATTTAGGCCTGTTCTCGTTTAACATGGCTTTCTTATTAAATTATTTTTTCATCCTTATTTGAATTTTTTATAATTTTATATTTTTTATAAACTTTTTGTTATCGGTTCGTCTCGACAAAAGGTTTGAGAAAAGTTAAACAAAGTGTCTGTTTTGACTTATTTTTCATGTTAGTGAATATTTTTTAACTTTTTGACATAATTTATATTTTTAAATTTATTTTCTCAAGACAAATTGATAGTCCACAAAACAACTAACACAAAAATAATAAGTGCATAAAAAATGAATAGGGACAAAAGAAAATTTAAGCAAATAAATAAGGTAGGTCAGAATTTAATGAATACAGCCGTGAAAAAACCTCTAACATTGAAAGGCTAAATGGGTCATTGGTTGATAGATTCTGAACCGATTTTGAGAGAAAAAATACTCAGATGTTGTTTAGTGCAAGTGTTTCAAAAAAATTTAGTGTTAGACTTTTTGGGAATTGTTGAAGGCACACTCTCTATCTCTTTCTCTTCTTTCCTCAGAAAAAAAATATTGTGTTTAAAACAAAATTTCTTTTTATGTATTTTGTGCACATATTTTGTAAACAAAATTTTTTTTATTTTAAAATTTTGAATTCGCAGTTAATCTCAAATTTTTTTTTTTTTAGTTAACAATGAATTTTGAAAAAAAAATTCAATAAAAACACAACAAAAAAAAATTAAATGAACGGTGGATCAAATAGGTGAGAGTATCACGGATAACAATTTGGGCCAAATCCAAATTCGATCTAAGAGGAGTTGCCATCTCGGATTTTTCGGTCAATCTTCAAGGAATTTGAAGGTTAAAGTTGTGGCCGGCAGTTAATTAAGGAGGTTTTGGGTCGGCTAAGCGGGTATCTGGCATTTTTGGGCCGGTGTCTTATTTTGGTGAGGTGGCCCATGGGTTCAGTTAATGAGTTCCTTTAATTTCGTGTTTGTTTTTTATTGTATTCTCTTTAGCTAGGAGGCTTGTACATGGGTGTAATTGTCTTTTTCAATTCAATCCATTTTTGTTTTGCTTTTGATAAATAAATAAATAAATAAATAGTATCGACAAAAATTGATGTCAATAAAATAAATGTGCATTAATTATTAACAAACATAATAATTTAATATTAGTCAATGATATCATTGACAAACAAATTAAATAATGTTTGTGAATTTTTTTATAAACATAATTCACAAACATTACTATAAAAAATACAAAAGTACTAAACTGAACATGACCTAAATGAGAAGTCCCTTTTACCGGTTATTTTTTATAAAAAAAAAATTTTAAAGGAAAAGTGCGGGCTGTCACCCTCGGTGACCGGGAAAACCACTAGAAGTAGTTTATATTTTTTATTTGAGAATACATATAAAATAGTTTGTTTTATGGGGAGGACTCATTTTCAAGTTTACACTAAAAATAAAAAATATAATTCAAACAACAAAATTACCTCCAAATCCTTGGCTTTCGCTCCAATTCCCTTGATCCAACCAAACAGCCTTACGGCGGACGGGAGAGGATCCAATTCCTCGAAGTACTTAAAAAGGTAACGATCCCCTGTTGGCCACAGCTACTGCATTGCGAAAATACTCCAATGACATTCTCTGTCCTCTGGCGATGGACGAGAGCCTCTCCGAACTTGTTCCGGCGAACCCGAGGTTTCCGGTCAAAGGCGGCGCTCGAAGCCCTAGCAAAAGCCTCCGAAGAGAAAACCCAAACTGTCGCACTATACAATTACCCTTCATTTTCCGGCGCATTCTCAGCTCTTTTTGCTCACCTTTTCCACTCGCATCTCCGCCTTCCCTGCCTCATCTTACCCTTCTCCTCCGTCGAACCTCTCAGGTCTATACAAACCCGTTCTTTTGCACTCATTGTATTTATGAGATACATCGTGGTTTATTTTATTTTATGTGATTTCTATGGTCAGGCTTCAACTTAGGGCCTGTTTGATTAATTTGAAACCTGAAAAGTGAATGACCGAATTTATTAAGAAGCTAAAATATGGCATTCAACGCTTTTCATTTGTTAATTTCCCCGGCGATATTATGGTGTTGACGTGGTTCCCTGTGAAGATCTACGCGGAAACGCTCCTCATCTGCGGCATCCACCATGCCGTGAATGACGGTGATCGTCCTCACTTTGGCGGAGCCCTCCCTGTTCTGCGGTTGAGGAGGCCCTGCGTTTGTATTTGCATCGTCAATGTATTCCTTTTGAGTGACCTTCATCCACGTGCTTCTCGCTTTGTAGGTTTTGCAGTTGGTCTGAGGTGTCCTCTCTCCCTGTGATAGGAACTCCTGATCCTCGTGTTTTAACCTTTTGCGTGCCTAGTGCTTTCAACAGCCACCTGAAGTACGATCCGTTCTCAATCTTGCAGAGCAGGGCTTAGATAGGGAACGTGAAAATCATTGACCCCTCCATTACCGCCGCTTGGCTTTGGAACATTCTGGTCAACCCGCCTCCTTTCGTTCCTCACTTTTCCACCTGATAGTGCTTGTTGTCCAACTGGATTGGACAACATTAGATCCTCAAATATTCGACTCTTGTGGTCCAAATCCAATTTGAAAAATGTGACGGCAATGGCGATCGCACCTGGAATATCTTTATAAAGCTTCCAATAGCGGGAGGCGTACTAGAGTAGCATCTCGTTCGCAGACTTGTGAAGGCGAAACAGGGAATCGACCTCCTCGAGCTGTTGAGTGCTTGTTACAAACCGAGCTAGAAATGTAATGAAAAGCTCTTTGAAAGAGGAAATCGAAGCACTCAGCATTTTATCAAACCAGAGGAAGCCGAGCTCCCTGAGACTGGATGGAAACAACTTGCAAATCAATGTGTCGTCAATATTGTACTTAGACATCATCTACTGAAAATGCTCCATGTGGGTGTAGGCGGCATACTACAGTAGCATCTCGTTCGCAGACTTGTGAAGGCGAAACAGGGAATCGACCTCCTCCAGCTGTTGAGTGCTTCTTACAAACCGAGCTAGAAATGTAATGAAAAGCTCTTTGAAAGAGGAAATCGAAGCACTCAGCATTTTATCAAACCAAAGGAAGCCGAGCTCCCTGAGACTGGATGGAAACAACTTGCAAATCAATGTGTCGTCGATATTGTACATAGACATCATCTACTGAAAATGCTCCATGTGGGTGTAGGCGTCCGTCTTTCGGTCGTTTTTATGGAATTTGGGGGATTGAACTCCCAAGGAGACTTGATGGACTCTATCTCCCTAGTGAACGAAGAGGAGATGAGTTGGCCGTGGATGATATCGGAGTGCGACCTTGTGGGCTGAGTCTCCTTGGCTAGTCTCATCTGCTTGTGCTCCAACTTCTCTCCTCTCTGTGCTCGCGGAGTTCGAGCCAAGCTTCTCATGCCAAGGGGAGTGCTCCCTTCGCTGCTTGTTCCTCTAGTCATTGTATTGCCTATGCCTTCCTTCTTGGTTCAACTGGGTCTCTTGATTTGTTTTGCCGTTGTGTGGACTATGGACGTAGATAGAAAGAGAACTGTCTACGGAAGGCTCTTCTAGCCTTTGTTGTTCCTTGGGCATTCATGAAGCTCGTCGCACAGTTGTCGTTCTGGTGTAGGGCTGCGCTCCTCTCAGAGCTTACCCTTACCGTTGTCCCAATGTCGCCGTCATTGCTTAACCTGTCCTTTGCAAAGACCCTCAGATGCTTGTCACATCTTCTCCTCTTAGGGATGGCATTTGATGACGCTGCCCATGTTGTCCTTCTCCCATCTCCATTTTTCTGGGCTTGGACTTCAACTTGAAGTTGGGTAACCTCTTCTCTGATGGCGAGGAGAAGCTTATTTTTCTCGTTCAGTCGAGCCTCCAGGCGCTTAATGTGCGATCGAGAGTGGAGGTCACGATCGGGATCATCTGGCGAAGAAATTGGGTTCCTGGAACCTCCAACAATATTCTGGTCTAGGACTTGCCTCTCCAGTGTGCCTCCAACAATATTCTGGTCTAGGACTTGCCTCTCCAGTGTGGCTCCATTGGAACCAAAGAGATTACGGTTGCTCTGGTCATTGATTCAGATGAAGAAGTTCAAAGGTTTTGTTGAATGGGAGAAGATTTGAACCGAAAGGACTCCCACTGTTGTTGCCAAATTGTGGAGTATTGAATCCGGTGGATCTTTCTTTGGGTTGCTCGCACTGAATTCTATGGTCTGAATTGCAAGAGAAACAACCAGTTAATGCCTACCGAAGGCAGTCGGAGGGATCTCCGATGCGTAAGTTAGTTCCTGAAGGAGGTCATTCTAACTGAAAAGCATTTGAGAGTGGTGTGACAGAGCGTAGTTCGCGTAAAGTGCTTCAGTTAACTTATATGGAGAACTGTACTTGCACCAAGTCAGCATTCACCATGTTGTTGGAAATAACAAGCTCCACCTCTGACGTCATGCACGATGCACCTAGGGCCACGTCGTACTCCATGTGGTTGTGCCTAGCTACTTGGCACCTACATGGAGTCGTAGAAAGATGAATTGTAATTTGGTCATGATGACTACTCTCCGTTTGGCTCGACCCGCACAGTGATTGTGTGCAAGAAGGCGGACTAGGTGCACGGCTTGCGGGCCTTGTGGTGGTCAACGCCGAGGCAGACTGGAATGAGAAAATTAACCATCATGACAGAATGGTGCGAGTCTTCGGTCCAGCTCATGCTGAATCCAACCCGAATCCATTTGTATCGTGACCCAATGTCCTGTAGGTCCAATCCACTACAGATACCATACTAGATTGGTAACCACCAACTCATCCAAAAACTAAAGATATTAGAGAGAATGGTAACTTTATTATTTATATGTTCTCAACAGTAGTAGCTATTTGGTGGGTAGCGGTGGCATAATTTTTGTGGGTGGGGACTGGGGAGTAGTTGCATTGGGGTTCGTGTGGTGACCGTAAATGATGGAAGGGTGGCAGTGGCGGAGTTGGGGTAGGAGTGGTAGCGGGTGGTGGTGGTCGTATTAGATGTAAGCAGTTAGAATTTCATTCAGCAGCATGTAAGAACTCTACTATTTGTATTTTCTGTGTTTGTAACTTTTAGGCCACTTAAAAGTTAGGTGGTATGAAATGCGGTTATCAACTAATATCTAATTAACCCATTAAATTTTAGTGCTGAATTGTGCTACCAATAGACCCCTTAGGTGATCCTGGTACAGATATTTGGTTTGTTAGATAGTCTATAAAAACGTGGAAAGGAGAATTTACTTCCTCTTTTTCTGTTCTTTTGTTCTATGTCCTCAGTTTCTAGCCTAGCAAACAGTGTTCCTTTTATCTGTTCTATTAAACTAGTTTGCAAATGCAGGGTTGAAGATTTGTGCATCAAAGGACTCAAGGAATGCTACTTTCTTGATTTTCTTGGGCCTAGAGGATTTGCGGCTGAACTTTCTCGAAAAACTTCGAGCAAGTAAGAAATCTTTTTGAATCCTAATTTGATTTGAACAGTGACATTTATTTTCTATCTCACGACTGGTTTTGATGTTTATGGTAACGTGATATGTATTTATGGTTTGATTAGGGTGATTGGGTTCGATCATAGAAAATCAGTACTGTCCAAGATATCTTGCGACGCTGGTTGCGGTGGGGAAGTTACATTTCATGTTGACCTTGATAAGAGTAGCTCCACTGCTGTATATGAATATTTCTCTTCCAAACTTTTAGAGACGAAATTTGGCAACGTGAGTAATCTTTATGCTGTTTATTCCATTGTGTGTTAGTTTGCTAGAGCACCTTTTTATTTTGGCAATTTAAGGTTGTGTCTGCCTGTGGAATGGGGTTTATTCTTGGTTTCAGATCAAATGAACTTAAAAGGCATAAAAGTATATGAATGTGTAATTACAATGAAGCAATCACACTGAATGCAGAATTTTTAGGTTTAGGGAGAGGCAAAGTAATGCAATAGATTTTGGATCCTTTTCTTTTATGCAGCCAAACACGTTCAAATGTATTTTCTAAAATGTCCAAAGCATAACTAGACGTGAATTAGAGATCCGATTACATAAATCATGGAAAATTTTGCTTCTGTGGGGCAATTGTTTTTATAAACTCGAATGAAGTCAAATACAAATTTATGTTCAAAAAGTGGCCCAAATTTGAATTGAAAACCAAGTTCTCAAATGCGTGAAAATAGCAGAAACACAAGTGTTGTTATGAATTGTCATAATCTATGTCTTATTGTTGTGTGAACAGGGGGAGGTCAAGGATTTGTTAAACCCAAAAGATCGAGATCGTTTGGAATTGGTTCTTAAGTACATTGAAGATGCAGATCTTCGCCGATGGAGCTTACCAAACATTAAAGCATTTAACATTGGACTAGGGGAATGGCGTTCGATGTTGAACTGCGTCACCAATTCTCACATGTATGAACAGGTTAAGTAGTTCGACTTTGGGTTTTTTGGACATGCATAGGATGAATAGGGAGGATCCATGTATTTCTGGTTTGAACTTCAGTAATGGTAATTACTTGATAGCATCATCATTGCTTCTCTTATATTTTCAACTTATGTTGACCTTGTTTTCCAAGTCCCATGAAATAC
>JAHSPW020000058.1:0-272980 GCA_019985065.2 Arctostaphylos glauca | reverse complement strand
ACATTAGAAGAAAACTAAATGAAAAGATGCTCCATTTGTCATCAGTCTGATTGGGTTGGTCTAATTGTTCTCATTCACTCTTTCTTTCTCGCTTTTTCTAGTTACTTGCATTTGTTTTGTAGTTTCTTTGCATTTCACAATTGAGCTTATGGAAAATCGTCCTATACGGCACATTCTTATAGGTCAGCGTGTAAAGGCGACAGGGTGATTGATTCGCAGCTGAGTGAGGGTTTGGTTTGACTTGCACTTTACCTTCATATTGCTTATGCAACAATCTGATGTAGGTCTTGCTAGTTGCTTGTAATTGAAGCCTTCAGAGTGGTGTTATGTTTGTGACAAAGGAGAAGTAAGTAGCTTGCTGTTGGTGTACCCAGTGCTGGTTGTCAATGCAGGACATTCAGAAAAGTATTCGTGGAAATTCAGCACAAATTGCACAAGGTGTTTTTCTCATGCTCAAGCCTGTGTTCTTATCTTTGACAATAATATGGTAGCCCCTTTATATGTCACATGTGGGATGTGCCTGCGTTTGTTAGGGAGTTCATTGGGCCGTGTCTAGCATCATGACGTTTGCTGTTGGGCGCGTTGCTGACTGAGATTCTGCCTTTCCTCGCTGATTTATTTATTTCTTTATGTATTCTTTAGCACCAGCATTCACAAGTAAACTTGGTACAAAACATTGCCATCTATTTATAAAATACAGCCTTGTGGGTGCAATGTTTTTTCCTAAACATTGTATTCCTTGTTAATTGTATGTTCTGAGTTTCTTGAATCGATAAAGCATATAATAAACAAGAATTTCATCATCAGTTTGCCGGGCAACCATCTACAAGTATCCCCTTAGCTGTTGGACAAGTTGCCAAGTCACAGTGTTCACCATTTGTGCCCCACCAATCCAGTCCTTTATTTTCAATGCCAACTGAGAAGTAGAGCAGCACCGCCATAAAAGCTACTCCTGCATCCAGAGCTGCTGAAAGAACGTAGTTGTACCTCTGCCACCATTTCTTACGGTAGCGGAAGATAAAGAAGTTGAAAATTGTTCCAACAATGATCCAAGAAGTGTAATTTACTGCGGTTACCGGTGGCATAATACTGGTTGCTCCCAGAAGGACTGGAAGATTAATCAGAGGAATCCAAGATTGCTTGGGAAATGCCTTGTGGAAGAGCCAAACTACAATTGGTCCCAATGCACCAAAAAGAAAGAACCAATTCATCGCACTGTAGTTTCCAAGGCTTCCAAAAATTCGTTTGGGCCCCACCAGACCCCATATAACAGATGCATTGAAGAAGGCCAGATCACTAGGGCATGTCCAAGGACTGTCAGGTGGAAGGAGCTCGTACTGGCATATGTTCACGATAGAGTTGAGAAGCCACCATGCCACCGCCATGTTTATAGTACCCGGCAACAATGGTTCCTATGAACTGTGATGTAGACATGGGAATGTATGAAAACATGAATACATATTACGCCGTATAATTGAACAATTGTCAATAGTTAGAAGAAAAACAAACAAGAATAATGCTAGTGGTAGTCCATAGTTTATCTCATTTTATACCGTATGTATAGGTGGCAAACAACTATGGAGTGTTTGTTTAACACCTAAGCATGCGGTATAAAATGAAATAAACTATGGAGTTTCACTAGTATTGTTCAAACAAAAAGGCAAAACCACCTTCGTGACAATTTCTAGAATTTGTTGTACTGTTGTTTGAATGCTACTAGGGGGCCCAGCTACTGGTTTAATGATTAAAATTCAGCCTACTATCCTTAAGCTTGGTGTTCAGACCTGAGTACAACCACTTTGTGCATACTATGCCAAGGGTTAAGTTTGTTCCCAATCATCCCCTCCCAAGCACCCATTACTGGGATCTTAAATGGGCATCCTTGTTTTACTTTTTTATCCGTAGTATTGCATGGGCACATAGTATATCCTATAAGAAAATACAAAAATTTACTCGTACTGTTGTCTGGCAGTATGGAACTGTTTGTACTTCTATTGCACAGCAATGATTGTTTTGTTTGTAGTTGGTTCGCAGTATTCTCAAATATTTAGATGCTGAATGTGAACATGGATCTAGATTTCTGTTTCTCATACACACAAACACGAATAATGTGCCTATATGGTGGATTGTACCTGAACTAAGAACATTGATCTTGGGGGTATCTTCATGTAATGTCCCAGCTTGAAGTCACTGAGGAAAGAGACAGCCTGAGCCATGCTCATGTAACCGTAGGTTTTGAAGCATACATTAGCTATTGGTCTTCCTGGATAGATAATACCCATGACATACTCTGTGATAATGTTCAGCCCTGGCGTCTGCGTATAGAATGTTAGAGCATTAGATGGACAGGAAACAGAGACTACATCGATGTCAAGTAACATCTGAGGCTGATTTGGAGTCTGGGACAGCCACTTTGTGCATTTAATGCCAAAGGTGCTCATTTCAGACACCCATTAATGTGTGCTAGTTGGGTTTTCTTTTTTTCTTTTGTTTTTCATTCCAGAATAAGCATAAAGTATCTTTTCATTTTAAATACAAAATATGTGATTTTAAATGCAAATTTCGTATTTTCTACAGCTTCAACAGATAAGTCCATGAAACCTGGAAGGGTATTCCAAACACTTGACCTAAAGGCCTGAACTGTTGCGCTAAGATAAGATGGTTCATTTTCAGCTAGTGCAGCAGAATGTGGCGGTAGGAAGAGAGGCTAGAAAAAAAGTGATTGCTCAGGTACCTGATTTGTTGTAGCAGTTATGATGCTGATTGGAAGGGTGAATGTGAATGCTAGTACGCAAGCAAATAGGAGTCCCCACCATGGGAGCTGAACCTGATCTTTCAAGACGGTGCAGAGTACCAGGGACACTGTAACAGTCACCCCAAGTAAAACGTAAAACCACCAGGAAGGTATGTCTTCGTATCTCCTCATCAATCTTGTGTGGATATCATCTTTACCCTTGTATGATGCACGGAATCGGTCGTAGATCTCCCTGTGGAGTATGAGTGTATTTCTTATCCAACTTGCAGAACATATAGAAATGGTTATCAAGGTTATCTTTTTCCGTCACTTGCCATTGTAACAAATGTGCCCACTACATATGGGTAATATTCACTGTTTAATGACAAATAACAGGTGGAATGGTGGTAGTTAATTTTTTTTTTCTTTGAAAAGCTGGGGAAGTTAATATATCCACACACACAAAAATTATAAAAATGTTACTTTCACTGGGGAAAAAGATGTAATGGTTTTTGAAGGCTAAACAATTACCAAAACATTTACCCAAGTGGGGCTTGAATCCGTATTTCTCCTCACACGGCTCGAGAAAAAATGATTTGGAGTTCTGAATGCACAGGAAAACAGATGGTGTAGCTTGTGCAAGATGATATGCTTGTGTTCTCATCAGTTTCAATGTTCTTTATTGTCAATATTAAAAGAAAAGAAAATGGTTTATTTTTATCACTTTTGCATCGTACAACCTCTGAGTAAACACAAGCAAGCCTTCTAGCTTTCAATCACTCCTCCAAATATTGAATTTAGACTTTTCGCACCCTTAGTGTGGATTTGTGCTTGTGCTACATCTGAATAATCCCCCAAAAAAAGGAAACTTGAATTTGTACAAATAAGTGGCATTACAAGAGAAATATGTTATCAGCCAACTTCTTCTGAACTGAAGCTCATAAAGTGTGTGAAAACAGATTTTTGGATGATGTATGCATATTGTGATGTTGACACTAATATTAGCCCACGGCATCTTTGGGTGAGGAATACTTTACCTTCCATAGAAGAGGGTGACATGCGAAAGCGTCGCTGCGATTGTAGCGAAACCAAACCCATAAGTTAGGGCAAAAAACATGCTTAGATGTATGGGTCCTTGCTTCTCGTACTCAGCCTTATCTAGCTCAAAACTGTCGTTCACAATAGCTGATATGTTATATCTCTGACCTTGGCCTGTGAACAAGCGCGATGAGAAGATGGGAAATTTTCGAGCACTATACAAGTCTAGTCCCCAATAGGATATGGGGATTGCAACGTATAGGATGATGACATAGCCGACAAGGACATTGGCAATGGAAAAGAAAGGGCTAATCAGGGGGCTGAACAAGAATGATGAGATAGCAGTCCAGTCGAGCGTTAGGGCTCCAATTCCAAGGCCACGCATTCCAGATCCAATCTGTTGGGCTGTGACCGAGTTGGAGAAAGCCCAGCAGACCCATGAGATGCTAGTGAGTGTTGGGAAGAGGTATCCAGGGACTAGATACCAGAAAAAGCTGCAAATTAGTGCTATTACGAAGAACTTTGCCCTTGACATGCCTTTCTCGTCTTTTTCGTGCAAAGCCCTGCAAAATTCGGATGAAATGGTTACTCATTGAGGACCTTGGGGTTAGTCAATACTGGAGAACAACTCTCGTCTTTTTAGGTGGTCTTCTTGTTTTGTTAGTGCTCTTGGGGTACCTGTTTAACTTGGAATAGGTGGTGGTTGTTATTGAATAGAGATACTATATATTAAGTCTGAAATGAGGATGTTGAGATGAATGAGGTTTTAGAAGGATGAAGTAGAAAAGGTGTATTTGTGTCTATCAGAGACTGTTCTAGTGAAGGCTATTAACTTCTGATTCTAATATTCAGAAGAAAACTGCAACAGTAGATTGTGTGGTTAAAACACCATACAAACAGTTGTTTGTGTTAAAATTGTTAGCAACTATCTCAATCTAAAACCTCAGCGGTTGGGATATGGATGCTCCTCGAGTATAAAAACTCGGTACTCGCACTCCTAACAGATGACCTTGTTCTAGTTGCTTGTGATGTTCAACATGTGCTGCACATTTAGGGCTTGTTTGGTAACACTTTCTGTTTTCTGTTTTGTGTTTTCTATTTTTGTTTCCTAATTTTTGTTTTTGTTTTTAAAAAAACAAAAATAAAAAACTTGTTTGTGTTAACTTGTTTTTAGTTTGTTATACATATAAACTCTTGTGTGTGTATAAAGACTTATATACATATATACATGTATATAAGTATATATCAAAGTTTATATATATTTATATAAGTATAATATACTTATAATATATATGTACATATGTATTATAATATACATGTACTATACATTAGTATAATGTATTATAATGTATATTATAACGTATATACATAAACATATTTATTATATATTATACATATATATACATACTTGTAGTATACTAATATATAATATGTATAAGTATGTATACATATGTATACACTTAGATATATTATATAATATATATTTATATATATTATGTATGTATATTATACATACATGTATATATATATTATATATTAGTATATCACAAGTATATATATATTAGTATATTACAAGTATATATATATATATATATGCGTGTGTGTGTGTGTGTGTGTCATACATATATATTCATATATATTTATATATATGTAATACTTATATAATACTATATAATTATACATATACATATACATTATACATATATATATATGTATTATAATACATGTATATACATATAATGTATATGTATAATGTATTATAATGTATATACATAAACATATTTATTATATACTATACATATATATACATATTTGTAATATACTAATATATAATATATATAAGTATGTGTATATATGTGTATATATATATATATATTATAAGTATATACACACACACACATATATATATATGTATATATACTTGTAATATACTAATATATAATATATATAAGTATGTATATTTATGTATATGTATATATTATATAAGTATATACATACTTATATATGTGTGTGTGTGTGTGTGTGTGTGTGTGATATATGTATATAAGTGTGTGTATATATACATGTATATAAGTACATATACACAAATATGTATAAATATACATACATATGTATATACATATACATATAGTATATAATTATACATATATATTATGGGTATATAATATATATGTATAATTATATACATATATATGTATATGTATATAAGTATGTACTTATAAGTATATATATTATACATATTATATAAATATATATATTATATGTATAATAAATATATATATATGTATATATAAATAAATATATAATATGCGAATATATAATTATATATACGTCTAGTGTATATATATACATGCATACATATACATATACACATAGTTGGTTTTTGAAAATAATGAAAACTATTTTTGAAATAAATAAAAGCTCACTTTTCATATTTTCACTTTTTTTGAAAATAATGAAAACTGTTTTCAATTTTTTGGAAGTAAAACATCAACCAAACATATTTTTTTTTCAAAAAACAGAAAATTCAAGAAATAAAAACAGAAAACAAAATGGTTACCAAACATAGCCTTAATGGTTTATCTCGTATTATGATGTTAATTTGTTCTTGTAAGAAATGTATTCGAATGTTTGAAGGAGCATTTATATTTGTCAAGGGGATGAATATATATGTTTCTGGTAGAACAAGGTGCAAAATATTATTTATTCTTTCGGAAAGGAAGGGGCCCGAAACATTATTTTTTTTTATAATTTTTAAAAAATTTAGATGGACCCGAGCTCTCCCGGTTCCCATCAAATTCCGCCAGTGTGTGGGCGGGAGGGGATGATAGCAAGATTATGTTTGGATCTCTGTTTTGGGACATCAGGTAGCTTGTGTTCTAGAATCACTAAATTATTTTTGATACCCCCATATACAAATTTAGTATCATTTTTTTTTCTCTACGATAAAATAAATTGAAATATGAAAACAGTAAAGTGAAAGCTCCTCCCGATCTTACTTTACTAGAGTGGGAAATTCTAGATTTGGAGTAAATAATTGAAATTGACTTTTTTTTTCCTTCTATATTTTTGTTAGTTGAGTTAAAAAAAATCATGATTTGTCTTGAGGAGAGAAATTTAAAAACTAAAGAAATATAATAAAAACATAAAAAGAATTTACTATAAGCAAAATAAGTGAATAAATTTCTGGCCTGTTGTTGTCTTTTTATTTTCTGAATATTTTTCGTAGAGACAAATAGTTGAATATTGATAAAAAAAAAAAAACATAAGGATAATACTAATAATGAAAATAAATGACTTGGAAAAAAGTGCTAGTCGAAGTCACGCTAAAGTTGTTTGGCAGATGGAGTGATAGATACAAGTCAATAATTGTAGGGGGAGAGAGAGAGAGAGAGAGAGAGAGAGTAATAGAAATACAATGATCTTAGAAATGCGCATGGGTCACCGCCGGAAGGCCGAATCTCCAAGATTCCCATTTTGGAATCAGAAAAAAAGGATTCTTTCTTTCTTTTTTATTTTTTAAAATACTTTGTTTTACAAATCAAATTATCATCTGTAATCGTCCCGGACAGTAGCTGAAGTTATGGGTTAATAATAAGTTAATGCCGGCAAAATCTGCCGTACTGTAAGAAAATTATTAGTCCAATTGATAGAAACAAGCATACGTAATAACAAGTGAAATCAAAATTTTTGTATTATAATAAAATTATAAGCTTGATTGACGGAACGAACGTTCGTAGTTATAAATAGAATAGTTTTTCAAAAATACTTTAATAAATTTATCTTATTGAATATTATGGGCTTATTTGGCCTCTAGTATTTATTTATTTCAAATTTTTATATTTATTCATTTTTTTTTTTACATTTGTTGTTTAAATCTCAATATTTTATAATTTATTGGTCCGTCTTGATGAAAGGAATCTAATGAGTATAAAATTATGTCCAAAAATTAAAAAAAAGTCACTAAAGACGACGAATAAGTACAAAAAATTATGTTTTTTGATTTATTTTTGTCTTTTCTGAACTTTTTTCAAATTTAGCCGATGATTGATAACTTTTCTGAAAGCTCTTGTCGAGATGAACCAATAAATCAAAAAAAATTGATGAAAAAAAAATTGCAAAAAATTTCAAATAAAGACGAAAAAAATTTCAATAAATAAACCAATAAAACCACAGTCCAAATGGACCCTATGTATTGCTGACGGTATGCTGATGGGATCTAAGGGTGTGTTCGTTTTGAGTGTTTCTGAAACAATTTTTAGAAACAAAACTATGAGACGTTTGGTTATAAGTGTCTCAGAAACTTGTCTGGGAGAAAAATGTTTCAGAGACACTTTTTATAGAGAGAAAAAGTTGTCTGGAAAAATATTTGAGAAATTGTTGTAGAAACTTGTTCCAGAAACTTGTTCGGGAGAAAATCTCCCAAACACCTAACCAATTTTTTCCAGATTCTAAGATTCCTAGATTTGTCGACTCTTTCCAGTTGACTTATAAGAGTGAATGCAATCTCTTATTGGTGGCTCAAAATGGGAAAATGCTACCAACACACCACCAAAACACACCTCCAAACACACCCCCAAGCCACCCACTCTCTCTCTTACACACGTGGTCCCTCTCCCCCCACCCCCCACGCCCCCAACACACAAGCCCTCTATCTCTCTCACATCTCACATATTCTTTTGTTCAGATTTTTATTTTTAGTTTTTAGTTTTTTTATTTTTAAATTCTTTTTGTATTTATTAGTTTGGCATTAATTTTTTTTTATAAATTATTAGCTCGTCTTGACCAAAAAATCAGACAAGTAAATTTTTTTTAAAGATAATTTTTTTATTAAAGACAAAAAATAAGTCTAAACGTGATCTGTTTTGATTTACTTTTTTCTTTTATGATTTTTTTATTTTTTAATATAATTTTTTATTTTTTAAAACGTCTCATCGAGAAAAATTAATAATTAATAAAAAATTAATAAGTCAAACAAAAAATAAGTCTAATTAGGCAAAAAAATAATATGTTGCGTATTCCATTCATGTTTTTCGTTTGTAAAAAGACTTATTTCATTATATATTCATATTTTTCGTTTGTAAAAAGACTTATTTCTTACATATATCTGTAATTCTCCAAATTTTATTAGTTTATCTGATCGAGTCTTATTTTTTATCTGATTTAATAATAATTTATTAATTATTAATTATTTTTGATGAGATATTTTAGAAAAATAAAAAAGTATATTAAAAAATTAAAAAAATTCATAAAAGAAAAAATAAATGAAAACAGATCATGTTTAGACTTATTATTTGTTTCTAATAAAAAATTAAGTTTAAACAAAAAGTTCTACTTTTTAAATTTTTGGTCAAGAGAACGAATGATTTATAAAAAAAAATTAATGCCGAACTAATAAATACAAAAATAATAATAAATAAATAAACTAATTAGATTTCCTGTTCAGACCTCTATTTATAAATAAATAAATTTTTATCTCATTACTTTAGCTGTTCAGACCTCTATTTATTTCGCTTAGATTTCCTGTCTTACCCAAAGTTAGAGCCTTGCCAAACATTTCTAAACCCGAGTCAATACGTTCACGAGGAGGAAGTGATGTATGTGTGTGGTTAAACTAAGAGGAGGAACTGATGTAACTAGGTAATATCAGCTCTAATTTATTTAGTTTTGTGATTTAAGTTCTGAATGTGGTTGTTGGTAAACTTGCAACAAAATTGCTAGGCTCGGTTACCACGTGTTAACGCAGTTTGATCTAGAGACGAAGCAGGGTTCTCTTCTCTTCCAGGTGTGAATTTATTTCTTTGCATTGGATCTTTTTCTTCAACAAGTAGTGCATTTATTGGTGGATTTTATTTTTTCATTGCTAAGGAAGGGGAACGGGTTTAGAATATGTTTTGCATTGGAGGAACTTAAAGAATTTCAGTGAAAGATCTTTTGATAGGTTCGAGATAAATTTTTGACATTACCTTGGGCGTGTGAGTGATTTTGGTTATTTTACTAAGTACGTGATAATTGTTCAAGTTTACTATGATCTTTACTACATCTCACCGATTAACTACTGCTCCTCCCTTCGATGCTGCCATTAGCCACTATGGTCGGGGCCCGTGGGTGTCTTTGTGGTTTATTGAAAATTTTTGACATTTTCTTTAATCTTGATGCAGGTCATAAGCTGATGGGTTTACTGTAAATTTTGAGGTACGCAATCTTAAAATTTTATTAGAGTTTTTTTTGGCTTTAGATTTGTTGTCCACTTGAAATCGAATTTAGGATTGCTGAAATCTGAATATACATATAATTTGCAGTTATACTTGGACTTTATACACTAATAAAATGCAAAAAAATGAGGTTACGTGACTGCGAATAATCTCAAAGTTGTTAACAAGGGGAAGACCCATTGATCGAGTTGTTCTGCATTTCGGATAAAATTCAACTAAAACAATTTTGAAGTGGACACCACATCTGCAGTTGTTTAATTCTAAATTACATGTATATGTGGTGCCAATAAATGAAAGATTTGGTATATGCATTTTCTCAAATTGTATATACTTTCCACATTTGCTACTAGAGTTGAATGTTATCAAGCTTATAGTTGTCCACATCTGCAATTAGATTTGGTTTAGATCTGGTGCAAAAACTGGTTGTAGCCTGAACTTTTTATGAGCAACCATTCTGAACTTTTTCATTTTTACAGAACAATTCTTCATATGAGGTAAGGTGCTTATAGAGATTCTAAAGAACAACGATTCTACACCAAGCACGGAGCCAATGATTCTTAAAGAAATTTTTATGTTTTGGTGCTTCATCAACTGAAGGGTTCGGATTAACATAGCTTCATCGATTATGAATGCTTCAGGTTTTCGTTCTTCAGTTTCATCACCAGAAGGATTCAGATTAGCGTAGGTTTTTGCACAGTGATTATGAGGGCTTCAGGTTTTTGTTCTTCAACTTCATCAATGATTTTTGTTTCCCTAACATTTCACCGTTCTATTGATAATTTCTTGCCATTTATCTGTTAGGGTTCCACAATTTTTTGAGGCTCTTTATGTAGGGTTCCCTTCAACATATATAAAAATCTAATCTACACGCCAATTGGGCATGAACCCAAGTGTCCCCCACATATTCGATACAGATGCGACGACTTACTAGGAGCTTCTATGGTCCTTGATTTGCATATTAATTTGGTTTAGAAATCAGCTATGTAGCATGCTATGAAGCATGAGCACTCTTAGGAAGTCGTCGTATATGTGTCAGACGTGCAAGGACACGGGACACTCAGAGGACACATATGGTACATACCACATAAGATCTCCATTAAGTTTTGACGTGTTTTCAAGGCGAGATAAAACTGGTACACACGGGGACACACCATCTCCCCGTGAGTTTTTTTATTTTAAATGGGTATGTTAATTTGCTGTATTTATTGAGGGATGAGTATACTTCTAAGATTTATGAGGCAGTGCATAATGCTTTTGATTAATTTGTTAATTGGTGTGTTATATTCTGATTTTTAAGGTTTTACATAATGGGACTCAAATGTTTTTTATTTCGCGAGAGTCGTATATGTTATGGAGTCCTCTAGCAAAAGTTTTGCCGATGGGCGATGTAAGTGACAGGTTTTGTCCTTTAGGTGCGTATCTAATATATTTTATTCTTAAAATCCTTGATTCACCGTTTCACGTTATTTTGTATTAAGGCTTTGTGCTAATTGGGTTGAGGTTTTATTCGCTTTTGGGTTTGAGGTGAATCAAGAATTCTTCATTCTTCTACTTCTCTTATTCTTTTTAATTTGAAAGTAAAGTGTTGATCAACTTTTATCATTTTATACTCTTTTGTTTTTATGATCATCATTCTTACATCTTTTGCATGATTTATTTGATTTTTGAAACTATTTTGCTTTTTTTCCATTTATTAGGTGAATAAAAAAAGGTGCAAGACATTGGATGTTACTTTTGAAAGAATAAGCATCTTTGTGGCTTGAAGGAATGAAAGACCTATACCAAATTATGGCACTGTGTATAATTATATTGTTTTGTCAACTGTCAACTTTACCTGAGGGTGTGTTTCGCACAGTGTATTTTTTTTACTAGCCTCTTGGTCATGCAGAAATATATTATTGTAATAAAATATGCTTGATTGTGTCTCTTATAAATTAAGTTTGGATTTGGAGCCAATATCGACACCTGTTTTGATCTTATTGTATTTTCTAAATGAAGTGACTTACCATAATTTTATTGGCTACTTATTTAGAGTTCCAAAATATAGAGTTTTGATTGTTGGCTTCAAAATGGGAAGGAGAAAAATATTTCGAAATTAGAATTTAAGCAAAAATCTCATTTGGTTATGCACTGTTATTATTTTACTCGCTATTGCTATTATTATTTTCATGAATAATTTAGTAATAAGCCAATTTGAATGAGATAGGTTTGATTGTATTAATACACTGTTATTGTTTTAATGTGTTATTTTTCTTCAATTCATTTGTTAAAATTTGGTTAGATGGGTTATGTTTGAAGCCTATTTAGAAACTAAATCTTTCGAGACGTAGAGTTTTTTAAATTTTTTGATTAGTAGGGAAGGATACCTTATTTAGGATGTGTTCAAAATCTGTTGTAGTGTGCCTTTAGGAACGGGTAATTATTGGGTTGGACATTTTTAAAAATACACTAATATTAAATTGGAGTAATAGTTATAGATTTTTTTTTTGAGTTCTATACTATTCAATTGTCTATTTGTCGTATATATGTCTTCATAGTTATGGCATTGGCATTTATGTTCCTCTTTGCTACGGTTTAGTAACATGGTGCTGATGTGAATGTAGCGTGGTGGCATGTGATGTGTCAAACTGAATAGATGTGATCCGATCTACTGGTACAACAGCATAAGCCGATTCACCACCAAAAGCACTTCCAGGATTAGCGAAGATAGTGATAAGCACGTGCTCCTTCATGTTAAACGGACCCGGGTTCAGAGAAAACAACCGGCTCCCAAACCCGGGGATCCGGAACTGGGTCGCCGGTAGAACCGCGTGAAGGAACCGGCCTATGGGGAGAGTGGCAACTTGGACCGTGATCTGGGTTATGATTAGGGGTTCGGTTCGGTATTTGAAGAACTGGTTGAGGTAAGAGAGGAGGCAACAAGAGATTATACCCAGAAACCACATCCGGAAGGTCCATACGGGTATGGTCGGGTCGTCGGTGTTGGTCACCGTTAGCCGGACTTCTTCGATCGGAGAGACGTCGTCGTCGTCCTCGCCGCCGTCGGTGGTGGTGGCTGGGTTTGCGTGCTGTATCTCTAGAGTTCCCATGTGGCGATGGAGAAGCAAAGAGGAGAGAGAAAGGGGAGAAATTGGGGTTTTTTTTTCTCTGTGTGTAGGTAGTTAGGAGTTACAGTGGGAAGGATATGGGGGTTTATATTGGAATTAGCTTGGGTGGTGTCAAGCCAAGTGGCTGGGAAGGGATTTGTGTATACTCGCAAGTCTAGAAACATAATTATGCACAAAAATGTATTTAAAATTGTTGAATAGATGTGAAATTTATATCTTTTTAAAAAGTTTTATTCACATCAAACGATTATGAACATATTTGTATTTCGATACGTGCGTAAATAAATGGGTAAAGTTTGTGATATGTTGTTTTAGTTTTTGCAGCTGTATGCAAGCACAAAACTAGGATTTTAGTATTTAAGGGGAATTGAGATTTTTCTTTTTAAGAAAGAGAGAGGGCCGAATATAAATTAGGTAGCTGAAATATAATTTTTTATAATTTTTAAAAATTTATACGTAGGAGGGAGGCCTGATCCATAACCCCCCCCCCCCCCCCCCTCCCCCCAAGGTTCCCATGTAGTTCCATCTGTGCCCGTGTCATCGTTGTATGTTAGGCTCAATTATGTGTTATTTTCTTTTTTGTTATTTTTAATTATAATTAAAATTTTGTAAAATTAATTAGTTATATTGATAAACAAATATAAAAAATAAAATAGTATGAGTAAATTTTTGAAAAAGTTCACTAAAGTTATTTTTTTAAACGATATTATCTATTTGAAATTTTTTTAGTTTTAATAATTTATATTTTTATATTTTTTTAATGTCTCAAATGAGAAGAATGGGAAAATATAAAAAATAGAATAAAATTATATTAAAAATTTATAAATTACAAATAATATCAGTGTCTCTAACAAAAAATAATTTAGTCCTTAATTCAAACATAAATTCTATTCTTGAAAACCAATTTTAAAGGGATAAAACACTTGAGATAATCTCATATTCAATTTTCTATTTACAAAATATTAAGGTTTTGTTTGCAAGAAAAACATGAAATGGAAAACATGTTTTGTATGTTAGGAATGGAAATGGGGGTGATCAAACTTGAATAAATCAATCACTAAGAGTAAAATTATTATATTTGATACTAAAAAAGGCATGTCCTAAGTTAATTACTAATAATATCTAGAAAAAATGTACATCTTTTAAAATTAATCATCTTTTAAATAAATAAAAACAGCTTAATAGTCTATCAAAATGGATCTCGACATATTTTTAAATCTCCAAAATTGCCTAAATTGATTCTAAATCAAATTTTAAAGCAATTTTTTTTGTAATGTTTACGAACGTAAGTGTCCGAAAGAAAATATCTTGTACTATGTTCCGAATCTAATTTTGAAAATTCTTGTAGCTAATAATAATTATTTTGTCATTGCGATAAAAATAAAAAGGTAATTACGAATACGATCATTTGAAAAATTAGGTGGTAAGTTGTTTATATTTCAGATTTTACTATCTCATTATGCTCGTGGAAAAGTTGCATCTCCAGCTGTAATTTCAATGTGAAGTCTTGTTTTGAGTTGTGGCACTGAGGTACAGAAATTTGGGAGAAGGAAAAGATGAGATAGAAAAAAGAGTAATATCACGCACACAATTTTTCATACATATATTTGGAAACATATATATTCGAAACCGTCAATATACGTGAAACGCTCATTATTTTATAAACACCACACGCATCCAACGATTTTGGGAAAAAGATTTGTGCACTGAAGTTTTTTGTTTTGTTTTGATAGCCGAAGTATCCAGACGACTTTATAATTACTATCAACCTTTTGTCGACTAGTCTTTGAGGGACCAATTTCACTGTTCACTTACAGGTGTCCATTTAAAGTTAAGATTTTGTCTTCTATGAACAGGTCCCATAAGGATTGATAATACCTAAGAGGTTTCGAAAATGTGACCTAGGAGGGAGCATATTTTTAAGACCCATTAATTTCTATCATATCCGAAATAGCCTATATTGAATTTTTGAAAATTTCTAAAGCCAAAATTTGGACAAAGTTTTGAGATTTGTTCAAATTTCAATTTAAGAAAAATCTAAAAAATTTAACATAAGCTATTTCGGACATGATAAAAATAATGTTACAGTTCATTTTGTCGAAAAAATTCTCAAACTTAAAATTTTAACTGTTTAACTAATGATGTTTCATTGATTTTAATGATAAAAAAAAAAAATTAAAACTTCTTTCTTGAACTTTAATAAGGTAATTGTCTGCCGGTCAAACTATCTCTTTAGTTTAGGAAAGGCCGACTAAGGGTTCATTTGGACTATGGTATTTATTGAAAAAAAATTTCATCCTTATGTGAAATTTTTTTGTAACTTTTTATTTTTCCTCAACATTTTGTGATTTATTGGTTCATCTCGACAAGAGCTTTCAGAAAAGTTATCAATCATGAGTCAAATTTGAAAAAAGTTCAGAAAAGATAAAAATAAATAAAAAACAGAGTTTTTTTCAACTTATTTGTTGTCTTTAGTGATATTTTTTTAACTTTTGAACATAATTTTATATTTTTTAGATTCCTTTCATCAAGACGGACCAATAAATCACAAAACATTGATGTTAAAGTAACAAATGCAAAAAAAAAAAAAAAAAAAAGAGTAGAGACAAAAACAAATTTAAATAAATTTCATAGGCCAAATTCACCCTAAAATATATTATATATAAAATTATAATATATTTTTTATTTTGAAAGCTGAGTGTGGCACGTGCGAATCTCTACTCCCTCTGCCTCCCTCCCTATCAGTAATGTGTAGTTTGAGACTCTTTAGTGATTTTTTTTTTAATTTTTAAACATAATTTTGTACTTTTTAGATTCCTTTCATCAAGACGGACCAATAAACTAAAAAATATTGAGATTTAAACAACAAATACAAAAAAAAAAATTAAAGACAAAAAAATAAATAAATAAATACTATAGGCCCAAGGAACCCAGTAATTCAAGTCATCATATTTGAGATTTATTTATATTCTTTAGTCCCGGCTATTGTATTCAGAGTTCAAATTTTATCTATTTGATAGGAGATAAAAATATCACATATCTCTCCTATTTATATCTTATTCCCTTCTATATCCCTTTTTTATTTATACAAATGTCATTATTAATTACGAAAATATCATTCACCTACTTATATCCACCGTATTTTTCTTGTTCAAAAAAATATTCAATTAAAGTTTTTTATAATTATTCACACATATATAATAAATCTCTTATTCTATTATATATCCATGTTACCTCTTTTACAATTTTTACAATTAACAAATAGACCCTGAATATTAGAGGTGTACATAAACCTATAGCTCAAACAACATATAAACTAGGCGACCCTAAGATATTTGGGGCCCTAGACAAGTTTAGAAAATAAGGCTCGTATATTTTCTTAATAATTTCATAAAAAATTATGTTAAAATAAAAATCGTCATAGAACTATAAGATATTAAATATTTTTTTATTACTTCATAATTCGCCGAGGTTGTCGAAGATCTCTTACTCAATATATACCAGCTTGATCTTTTATAGAATTAGTAGCTATAACTAATGCTTACAAGCATTGTCAACATAGTCTGTAAAAAGTAAAAGTAAAAACCTAGTGACTATTATAATGATTGTTTTTTAATGTCGCAATAATTAGTATTTAAGTTTTTTCTTATATTCTTTCGAGGCATTATTCTCTTTGTCATGGTAATCAACGATAACAAACTGATCAATTGAAGCACCATTGAGAGATTTATAAACTCGTAAATATCTTATTTGATGCTAAGTTACATTTGTTTGAGATTATTTTAATTTGTACTTTTTTTAATAAATAAATTTTTCATCAAAACAATTTCAATTGTTAATATGACAATATGTATTAATTTTATATTTAACTCTACACGTCAGCTCAACTGCAACTTTTTGAAAATGAGTGTTTTAGTGATAGAATATTATGTCAATTTATAGTTGATGTGAATGTAATTTTTTTCACTCAACGTACAAATGAAGTAAAACTTGTAACGACCCAAGATTTTGGTAAATTAAAAATTTAATTAAGATTCCTTTAAATAATTAGTTCAAAATAATTTTATTTTTCGAATGGACGAATAAGATTGAATGACTTGATGGAACGTGTTACACTAGATAATTTTCTTTTCTTCCTCATTATTTCTTTCCCAGCTGTTTGGGGGTTTTGCCTCATGGCTTTTGATTGTCCATTCATGGCATTGATAAAATTTAATAAGAAATCAGTTTTTTTTTTCTTATTACTATTATTTAAGATAGTGTAATAGCTTTTAGGTTGAGGAAATTTAGTGTTAAGGCATATATACATATTAGTAGTCCACGTTATTTTGCATATTAACAAATTAGAGAGAGAGAGAGAGAGAGAGAGAGAGAGAGAACCTTGAAAGGGAGGAGAAGATTGCCTATGGATCGATTTTGCTAGAAGTTCAAGTCTTTCCGAATCTATTTTTGTTCTTCGATAATTTGTTTCTTCATCAACCGAGGTAGGACTCCGTACCTACCGCCTTTAGATTCATGTACTATTTGTTTCGTATGACAAGAAATTGATCACGTTTTTATTTTATTTTATTTATTTTTATATAATCCATGCTCAGTAGATCGAACAATATTCACTGTGTTCTAACAGTCTTCCTAAGATAAGTATTGACATGTTTCAGATGCATCTCTTAGGAAATTTTATCTCAAATCTTTAGATTATGTATTTTATTTATTTATTTATTTTTGTGATTGATCGCGTTCAATTTCTGCACTGTGCTTATAATCGCGTTCAATTTTTGCACTGGATCTATACAGTACATATAAACCCAGAACTACTTTTTGTACTTGTGGAAGAAAACAAAGTAGCAAATAAAAATAGGACACATATTGTGTGTGTGTGTGTAAAAGTCAGTGGACTTTCCTATATTGATTTACTACTTTTAGTAGACAATGAAGAAGGAAAATGGTGGTAATAGACAAGATAATATTTTGTAGTCATTTTTGAACTGTAACCTTTAGTTTAAGAACTCTCATGTCCTCTGTTTTTAGGACAACATAGAATTGGTTCAAAGGCACATAATATTGACTTTTAAAGAAGGTAGTGCTAGTAATAAAAATAATTTACTTTGAAAAAATTATTTTCCAAAGGTATATTATTATTTATATAATTACATTAGAATTTAGTTTTTTTTTTTTAATCAACAATGATGAAAAGTCAAAAACTAAGAATAATAATAATAATAATAATTAAATTTGTGTATTTAAAGAATTTATAAATTTTATTATATTGCATTGCCTTATAAGCTTTAGCTATGTTACAAGTAAAATTTAGGAGAAGACCACTCTCATTGAACGATATGTAGCAAATTATTTGTTCAATTATTAACTGCCTCGAAGAAATAATTAAATTTATTTTAATTTAATTAACACACAATTAAGAATTTAGAAAGTTAGGTGACACGATGTTCTAAGATAAAGACTTGCACAATTTATTTATTTATGTTTGGAATAATAAATTAAGTACCGGTTAGGGTATTTGATCACGGGCCTCGGCCCAATTGATGATACATTGTACACTTGTACATGCATATACACATACTTTATTTATGTTTACGAGTAAGTTTACCACTCGAGACTCTTTGATCAATGACATGTACGGATCTACTGTTGAGTTCTATTATGAATGTTATTGTTGTTGTCATGTCATCGGACTTCTGAACGGGTTATTTGAAATGTTGGAAACTCTTGGTATAGTCGTTATGTTGGCCGATTTTACTCTTAACTGTGTTTTGGGAAAAACATAGATTGAACGTTAGGGACACCGGTTCGAACGACACTTGGATAAGGCAGCGGAGGGTGTCGAGTGTGCATTATAAATAGTTGAACTGTGTAAAGACAAGTAAGTGAATGTTAATGGAAAAGAATAAAATTGATTTGAAAGGCCCGTCGTGGCAAGGTTATTGTTGGGCGTCGTCCCGTGTTTGATTTTGTGGATATGTTGAAAGGACTCCAACTAGGAGTTGTTGGAGACGGTTGAGGGTGACTTCGGGGACGTCTGCGAAGGCAGCTCCGGACCCCGAGGGAGTGACGGCTAGTGTCTTGAGCGTCCATGAGCCGATTAAGGGGAAGCGGCTAAGGTTCGTTGGTACCTGACCTGGTGACGCCACGTTCGGTCGGATCTAACTAGGGTGAGGTAGTTATTGACCTGAGTGAATGGTAGAAGGTTCCTTCCTTGCCGGGTCAGTATTCAAGTCGGGTACATAACCTCGGACTACAAGCCCTGTGTAGGTAAGGACTGATCAATATCAACTGAGTGCCTTATGTTAGATAGTTGGGTAAGAAACGGCGTTCCTCGGTGGAATTCCTAGAAACTTAAAAGAACGAATTCATAACATACCTTTCTGTTTATCTTTTGTTATTTATTTATAGTTTATTTTGTTATCATTTACGTTGTCCATGTATATCCTGTTGAACACGCATGTTATCTCTGGGTTTGGTTGTCGGGTATTGTTTCCTACTGAGTTTCATTACTCATTTGGAGCAACTTCTCTGCCCCTGGTGTTTCATACCAGATTTCGATGAGCAATTGGAGAATCTACCTGAGCAAGAAGAGTTGGGAGTAATTGGAGAAGATCTTGATAATGTTTGGCTGTCTTACCTCTAGATGCTCTGTTTATCTTATTTTTCAAATCAATGTAAACCCTAAGAGATATTTTTGTCGATTTCACTTCCGCACTTTAAAAACTCTGATTTATCATATTTCCTTGTATTTTGAATTAGTGACATTTCTTTGATTTATACTTTAATAATAAAATAAAGAAGAAAATATTTTAATTAATGTCTCGAAAAGTCGGGGCGTTACAAAACTCATCTAGCATATGATCACATTATATGATTTATTCTTCTTTTCTTTTTTTGACCTTCAACAAAACATTGTAGGCTTATCAAGTATTTCTTTTTATAGAACGTAAGACAATAATGAACTTAAGATTGTCCTTTACATACAATTATCTTCACTCCAAACTTCGCAACATTAGTGATCCATTCCTAATCTAGCTACCCAATCAAAATCTTTCGTAATATGGCAAACTTGACCATTGATTTGTATTTAGCGGTACAAGAAAAATACAAATGTGTGTGAGAGTTATTCTGGTGAGATTGAGAAAAAACCAACGAACATGACAATTGTAAGAGTTGGGGTGGTGGAGAATAGGCCAATGGATGAGATAATTTTGGGAGAAGAGAGAATATGACTTCAAAAATGCTAAACATGCATCACTCAAAATTACGTGATTTTATATTGAGAAAAAATCATATTTGTTTTGCACCTACATTGCTCAACATATTTCGGTTTTCCTCAACACAAAACGACGTAGTTTTGAATGATGTGTGTGTGGCACTCTTGATATGAATTAGAGTGCGCGCCCCATAAAATATGACATGTTCGGATATTTTGAGATATCGTCCTGTAATGTAATATAAATTCCTAGTTATTAAATTTTGAGACGCAACAACTATGTGAGACCTAAAAATTAAGGATTCTTTTTTTTTTCTTTCATTTACTTGTTTTTAATGTAAAACAAGGTCCAAACATTAAATTGTAAAAAATTGGGCATGTAAAAAAAAATTAATGAGAATATTTTTTATTTTAAATAACAAAATTTCCTTTTCAAATTGCCATTTTTCTAGAAATTTATGCCATCTCAATTTATTGGAGATGATAAACACTCGAGATGATCACAACCCATGAAATATAACAAGTAATAAAAATCCATTTTTAGATATTGTGACAAAAGGAACCAAATGAAGAAAAGGGCTAGGGTTAGGACTCAATAGAATTTAAAAAAAAAAAAATTTACATTGTAAATTTTTATTGGTCAGACGTCAATTTTTACATCGTGAATTTACATCGTAAGATAAGATTCCATGTTATTATGTTCACATTCACATAATAATCCAACTATATTGGTCAAACGTCAATTTTTATTTTCCAAATGTGTAGTCAGTATTATCAAGCTACTATCCTAGTTGCTTGGGCTGCTGTCCCCTTAATCATCGTTCAAACATATCGTAATTCTACACAATTACGAAAATAAAGGATAAGAATACGAAAAAAATGAAATTTACTTTATATTTATAGGAAGAGTGAGTTTCATCTTAATTATTTACGGTAAGCCGCACGATTTTTACGAAAATAAAATAAATTCTTCGTTATATATCATTTTATTGAAAACAATATGAGCAGTGATATGAACATAAATTTTTAAATACATGTATATCTTGAATCATTAGATGCACTTAAATTCTACACATAAAATAATTTCCAAGATGTGTTTGGACGTCTCTGTCCTTATCATTTTCCAAATTATATGGACCCACACGTGACTTGCTTGAGGTTACTGACAAAATGATTGACCTTGACTTAGAGAACTGACAAATACAATACAGGAACTTCTTTTGAGGTTTTGAAAAATACAGTGATTTTTCTTAGTTTAGAAAATATTTGATTGGTTTTTTTTTGCCATTAATTTTTGACAAAAATCGTTAATTTTAAGTGATAAAAGATTAAAATAACTATCTTTATTTTTTTATATATATTTAATCTATTTATGCATGTTTGCATTGAGATATATTTATTATTTTATATATACATACACGTTTATGTTAAGAAATAATTTAAAAATTAAAAATTGAAATGTTAAAATTAAATTAAACTTAAGTTATATTTTGATCAACTTTGTGCAAATAAACAAGCATCTTATATATTTCAAATTTTTAACCTTAAAAGTTATTTTTTACTATATACGTTCACACACACACACATATATCTCAATGCACACATGTATAAATAGACTAAATATATAAAAAAAACATAAAAAGAATAAAGAGAGGCATTTTAGTATTTTATTACTTAAAACTGACGATTTTTGTCAAAAGTTAATGTCAGAGAAAAATAATCAATTATTTTCTAAAATAGAAAATATCACTGCATTTTTTAAACTTTAAGAGAGTTCTCTGTATTTATCAATAACTTTATGAGAGGTCAGTGCATTTCATCATTTTCCAAATTATATGGACCCACACGTGACTTGCTTAATGCTGAGTTAATTGGTCAATGATTTCCTCTACGTAAATTCATTGTCCCCCTTCTTTTCATTGTGTCTGCAAAACTGCTACACACATATTATTTTTGCACATTACACAAAAAGACGTCATTTTGTGTTGAGGTGGTTTTTTAATATGAAAAATGCTAACTACCACCCTCTAGGCACTGGATAATACATAAAAAGTACATGAGTATCCGTAAAAATATATATTGATATCCATACGTAAATATGTATTGGTGTTTGTATTTATTTGACATTATGTGCATATTATCCACTACTTAGTGAGCAATGTTTAGCAAAACCCTTTTAATATATACGTACTTTTTCAAGAAAAGCTAGAAGATTATGCAAGAGTGGATTAGGGCGTTTGGAAGAATGAAAGGGATTGGAAACTATAATACAGTTTTTGTAACGTGCATTTAGTGCATGCAAAATAATATAATTTTATTCGTGGGGTCCTTAAAACTATATCGTTTTGACTTATCAAGGGAATTACTATTAAAACGTATAGGATCAAATTATTTAATTTACAGGGCAAAGCAAACAAAATTACATCATTTTTATGTAATACAAATTACATCATTTTTATCTAAAGTTTCCATCTAAATTACAAGTTTTGGACTTGTGATAATACTACGGTAAAACTTCAGAGCCCCATTAACATTTGTTTGGGCGTCTGAACTAAATCTTTTTCCACTTCTTCTTTGATATAAAAACAAAAGAAGAAAAGAGTGTAAAAATATTCTTATGTACCTACATGACCTTCAAGATGGACTAGAATAATCATCTACGCTTTGTGTAGATGATTGAGATCGAGCATAAGATAAGGTCCTTTCAAGGCTAGGAGGAGTCCTCTGTACGGCTCAAGAGCTATTTTTTGTTTACTATTAGTTTTTTATATGGAAAAGATTCTTATGTTTGGACACTTATATTGACTTTGTGGAGTTCCATTTTCACAGTTAGGAATCAGCGGAGAAATTTTGTGTAATATTGTCCTATTAAGTACGGAAAACTCATTCGAATTCGTAACTGTTTCGATCTTCTTTTTCCTTTCTATTATCTGAATACTCGGGAGCTAAGACCATTCTAGTTCCCCTTTTTGACATGCATAAACTGAACAAAGAATGGGCTTTTTTTGTCGCTGTTCCTTTTTTTATTTTTGGTTTGGTTGGTTGGCGTCTTTTTTACAGATATGGATTCCCGTTGATGCTCTTTTATTGTGTACTGCTATTCTCCTAAAAGAAATGGACTACAAGAACACAATCAAAGAAAAGGATAGAACCTCAGGAATCCACCCACATCTAAGGAGCCCTTGAAATCCGCATCCAGGCATTGTAGAGGCATCCACATTAATACTGAAGTGAAACCAAGTTTGATTCATTAATTAAATCCAAAAATGTCTTAGACTTCCATAACACTCCTCTGAGTGATAACAATACGACTAACCTAACAATATTTCCTAATGGACAAATCCTAGAATAACAAGCAATTCTATACTAGTGTTTACCCCATCAATTCTGAAAATAAAATATCCTGTAGGATTAAGTACAAATACCTGTTCCCTATCGTCCTCTAGTTTATTGCCCACTCTGTCTTGTTCATTCTGACATCCCACCCAATGACCCACTAGGTTTAGAATCTTCTGCTCTCATAGGTCTTGCAATTACCTTCCCAGCTCTGCAAACTAATTTCCAGTGTAACTTTACGGGTCAAAGATGTCATGGCCTTTTAAAGTGTTAGGATCGATTCAACACACCAACACGCACACTTTAATGAAACAAAGAACACAAACAATTTTTACGTGGTTCCTCAAAATCGGGTACGTCCACGGGAGAGATTTCACTATGAACAAGAGATTACAATGGAGGAGATACACTCTCACACTCACACACAACTCTCTCAAGTTCACACACACAGATTTTCTTCTCTCTCTCTCACTGCCTTCACAATCTTCTTCATAGCCACACACATACACCATTGCAATTTATAGGCACAAGAAAGCTTCAAGAAAAACAAAAATGGTGGCTCAAGGTGCTCCTTGGGTTCTACAAAAGGGAGACACTCATGGGGAACAAAATGATTTCCCACATGGGGAAGACACCCAACAATCACCCCCTCGACCCCATGTGGTCCATACTTCCGTTCTTGCCACCCCCCCATTCAAGTGACTCGCACCCCCTCACTTGGGTGCCTATCCGAAAACATCGGCAACCAAATTGGTTGCAAAAGTAACCCTTCTTCTTCCACTCATTTTCTCATCCTCAATTTTTCCAAACGAAGCTCCATCTGAGCTCATCAATGCATGCACTTCATTTTTAATGTTTCTCTCCAAACATTGCAATTCATTTGCTTGCGCCTTTACACGCCACACTTGTGTAACCCGATGCCTCTCATTTCCTCTAGCTCGGTATTCAAAATTTGTATGCCTCACATCAACGCGACCTTGGAGCTTGTACAAATTTCCCACCAACTTTCCTTGCATCGCCGCTTTCTCATTTTTGAACACTTTAAGAACTCCATCGCTTGACACAAAGCTACAACCATTGGAATGTAGCATTCCCAACGAAATCAAGTTCTTTCTCAATCCCGGCACATGTCGGACTCCCGTCAATCTCACAAATCTTCCATCGACCATTCGAAACCGTACCGTACCCATGCCAACAACCTTATTCACCGTGTTGTTTGCCATCCTCACGGTACTTCTATCACAAGCCTCATACGTACAAAAATAATTTCTATTTGCACACATATGAAAGGAACAACCGGAATCAATAACCCAATCAAATTTTTCCGTACCTTCCGAAGTCACCATGAGCAAATCACCTTCACTTTCGGTTAAGCTCTCAACAACCGCCACTTTGGATTTGTCTTTCTCTTCATCTATCTTCGCTTTAAGTTTTGGGCAAAATTTCATTATGTGCCCATCTTCTTCACAAAAGAAATATTTTCTCTTTTCAACCCATCGAGACTCACCACCTCGTGAATGTGAACGCCCCTTGGATTGTGAACGAGACCTCCAATTTGATCCACCGTGCCTCTCATTTTTTCTACCTCGGTTTTGACCACTATCGGTTGCAACCAAGGCACGCTCCTCCGAGAACTTCTCACTCTCCTTCCTTCGCATCAACTCATGGGAGAGGAGTGTAGCAATAACCTCATCAAGTGTGAGTGTGTCTTTCCCAAACATCAATGTGGTCCGAATATGCTCATATGACGGTGGCAATGAAACCAACAATATAATCGCCTTATCTTCCTCCTCAATCTTGGCACCAATTGCTTCTAACTCCGTAATTAGGCGATTAAATTCATCCAAGTGCTCATTAAAGCTTCCAGACTCGGACATATTTAACCCATACAACTGTTTCTTTAACGACAACCGATTCGTCAAAGACTTGGACTTGTACCTACTCTCCAACTTCTCCCAAGTCTCTGCCGGATCAGTTTCGTTGATGACTTCACGAAGAGTACTATTCCCGAGATACAATCGGATAGTACTATTTGCAAGCTCTCTCATGTCTTCCCATTTTTCATTCTCCATCCCCGCTGGTTTCTCATTCTTTTTCTTAAGGGCCTTCACCAAGCCCTCTCTCGTCAAGACATCTTTCACTCTTTGTTGCCAAAGAGTAAAATCATTATGCCCATTAAAGGGTTCTATCACAAAACCAGTACTTTTCCCCGCCATAGCTTATCCGAACCGGCTCAAAAACTTGAAATATAACTCCTCGGGCTGAAAATACACCACTGCTCCAACGAGGAAGTCAGATCTCGAGAAACGGACCACGCCGTTGGATCCGGAATGCTCGAGTTAGCCGGAAAACACTATAATTTCGTCGAAATCGGAGTTGAAACGGCTCTGAAATCGCAAAACAACCAATCTGGAATATTCCTCAGCAAAAGGAATATTCTCTGCTGACTGGACGCTGACTCTGCCCTATCGCTGACGTGGCACCGCCACCTGTCCACCAACTCAGCAACTCTGATGACGTGGCAAAGCACTGACACCTGGACGCTGACGTGGCAAAATTCGCCTGACTGGACCTCTGACCGCTGACGTGGCACTCCTCTGACCGCTGACTGGACCTCCAATCGCTGACGTGGCGCTGACGTCAGCAGATGACGTGGCCGTCTTCTACCTCCAGACGGCGCGTGCAATACACGCGCGCGAGTAGATCTAACGCGCTCCCACGCGCCTCCTTCTCCCGGCGCGTGCGGCTTCTCAGGTGGTCGGACGGTGACCGGAAAAACTTCTCCGGCTTCGTCTCGTCGTGATGAACACAACCGTGTGGTAAAATCTGTTTTCGAACACTTCAAAAAATCGGCAGATTTGTCAGTGGGCTCCTACGCTCAACCTCGCTCTGATACCACTTGTTAGGATCGATTCAACACACCAACACGCACACTTTAATGAAACAAAGAACACAAACAATTTTTACGTGGTTCCCCAAAATCGGGTACGTCCACGGGAGAGATTTCACTATGAACAAGAGATTACAATGGAGGAGATACACTCTCACACTCACACACAACTCTCTCAAGTTCACACACACAGATTTTCTTCTCTCTCTCTCACTGCCTTCACAATCTTCTTCATAGCCACACACATACACCATTGCAATTTATAGGCACAAGAAAGCTTCAAGAAAAACAAAAATGGTGGCTCAAGGTGCTCCTTGGGTTCTACAAAAGGGAGACACTCATGGGGAACAAAATGATTTCCCACATGGGGAAGACACCCAACATAAAGATCACACCCCTCATTACTGCGAGTACATGTAAATGGCATGGGTTGGGATATATGAAGGGGAAAAGAAAAAGGAGAAGTGAGTTTGCTGCGTTTGTTAATACAGTACCCCAGAGCTGCTGTCTGTTTTGTGTTTTATTGTTACATTGCTCACAAATTAATAAAATTGTGTTTCACTACTATTTGTATGAGGAAAGCAGATATTTTGGAAGTGTAACCTTTGTCTTTGGAATGTGCGGCTGAGTGAATTTCCACTAAATTGATTCATTGTTGATACTATCCGGATGCAAACATAGAAGGTGGGTTTTCACACAGATGTGTGCGCGGAAGTACCAAATCATGTCTGCAGAATATACTCTCTATTTGATAATCTAGATCTAGAGGGTGTTGTAGGAATGTATTTCTGTTTGTGTCACTTTCTCCCCTTCATCCTTGGTTCATAGGCTTTATTTTAGATCTTTTTTCATTATTTGAACTTTGCTTAAAATGTCTTTGTTGGCAGTTGCTGGAGATAAGCTCTGTGGATTTAGTTGGCAAGGGAAATTCTCTCTTGTCTATTCGCCAGGATGCTGCAAAAAAATTGCTCGATAAGGTTTTCAAAGTTCGTTTGGGCAGAGGATTTTATGGGGAGTGTCTGGTAAACTAAACCTGCTTTGCTATCTTTCACTTAGAACAATCAGTTTTAGTCCAATATAATTTTCCAGAGAACTGTTGTCATATACCTAAAGCCCCATGTGATTGTTGGTTCTAGCATTTGTCTCTGGAGCATATATACCTCATGAGGTATTGGAGATGCTTTTTTCTTTTCTTTTTTTTTTTTTTTTTGCCTTTTTGAGCTCTTTCTTCCATGAACCTGGTTCTCAGGGAGTTAGAGCTGATGGAAATTCCAATCTAACTGATGAAATTGCCAAGGAACTTAGCTTAAAGAGTGCTGCTGCTGGATTGAGGTAATTTTTTGTTGGAATAAGTGTTCTGTTCTTTGGTAATCTTGTTTTATTTTGATGTTCTGGAATGTTTGTCTCGGCAAGCTGAGAGATACCAATGTATCTGCTGAATGTTGGGTCCCTTTTTGGTGGTTGTGGATGTGAAAATCTTCTGTACTGAAATCCTAGGATTTTCCATGACGTTCAGATCACATTCTATGCTACCAAAGACAAAATTTGCCCCTGTTTTGGCAAGGCCATCAGGCTGGCTAAATTCTTAAAAAAAATTGATAAGAGTTTTCTCATTTCTAAGCTATACCTTATGGCATGCATTAATTGACACCTTTCAATTGGATGATTTGGTTTCGATCAAACTACTCCTCCGTCCATTAATGCTGGTTTCTTTGGGGCATTCCAACTTTTTGAAGGGACATGCATTTAATGCATGAATCCTCGGAAAGTTCGCTCTAATTTCCTGTACTGCCCTTCAATCCTTACTTTCAAGACTATTTTTAAGGGCAATTCTATTTGAACCCATAAACTCTCTCTAGCCCCAAGTTCTCTTTACGCCCATTTCTGAAATGACTTCTTTTTTGGTTTTCTCTTCACACCTCAGTTAATTCCAAACTACCCTCATCTTCAGCGTAAGCCCAAATCTGTGTCTCTCTAGACCGACCTAAAATTTTCTACCACCCGGGCTACCCTAAGTCTCTGCCACAGCCCCTCGGCACCATCACCCACTGCCTTAGCAAGTCCCATTCTGCACTATAACCTATTTGTTCCTAAAGCGTTGGGTAGGACTTTGTGATTGAAGCGGATGAAAAATGATTTAATATCTTTAATTGAACAAACTGAAGTTTGAGAGAGAGAGAGAGAGAGAGAGATTTGTACGGAAAAAGTGGTTCTGCTTGTGACCCACCTATGGCTTCATTTCAGAAGCTCTAATCCAAGTTTTGTAATAATCAACTAAAGCTGGTGAAGATAAGGAGTGGTGGTGTGGCAAAGAGGTGTTGGGCGTGGCCGAGCTTTGTGCGTAGGGCTGCGTGGTTGTGGTGGCGGTGGGCAATATTGTTAACCTAGGTTAGGATGACGAGATGTTATTTATTGTTGACTTTTGACAATTAGTCCTGATTGGCCATTTGATTAAAGGATAAGAGAGTAATAAAAGAAGCTAGTGTTTTTTTTTTTTGTTTGGGGGGGGGGGGGGGGGGGGGGGGGGGTTTACACAAAATCACCCATTTTTAATCATTTTTTAGGGTTAGTCTTTGGAAATTCAACACTTTTTTACTTGACTTTCAAAAAACGAATAATATTGGAAAACCCTTAAATGGAATGGAGGACTACAGTTAAGGAGCAGAGGGAATACTATAGTTTTTCAACATGTTACATGGACAAATCCTAGGTTAGCAAAAAATTTGATGACCAATATGAATGGGCAGGTATGTCATGCTTTGGGATATTTACCAAAAACTCCAAGTACTCTGTATTTAGTTCTTGAGATGATAAAGGTCGCTTAAGTTCATTCATCAGCATTATTAAAGTGTCTCATATGTCCTAGGTTGAATGCAATTGACCACCTAATGCCTGCATATGGTCCTAGGCATCATCTCTATAGGCAATCATCTCTAATCAATTATTTGAGCCAATCTAGTATTGGAAGCAGGGTTAATGGTGTATGCTTGTCTTAATTGAGTGAGTAGGCCATGCCATCTGATGACAGAGTAGCTGCTAGGATCAGCACTTGTTTTGATGGTGTATGTAGACGAAACCACAGGTTGGCTGGGGAATCTTCTGCTATGGTCCAATTTAGCTTCATGGTGGTTCACCTAGAATAGGCTTTATAAAAGAAGATGTAAAGGGAGATCTGAGAGACACGTGCGAATTATTTATCTCCCACAACCTTGTTTGTCTCTAGAGGTTTGACTGTTGTAGGCTTTAAGAGCATAATGTATGAAGACTTGTTATCCTTTCATGTATTGGCTTTGTTGGTCTTTGAAATCTTATGCATTGGATAAAGTTCACAAAGCTGGTACAAAAATTTATAATTGGATTTTGCAGCTAGAAAATGTCGTTGATTGAATGCAACCTTGTATTCCTTGTGTTTAAGAAGTTCAACTGAACGAAAAATAAGTTTTGGTCTAGATGAAGTGAATCGGGTTCTTGTGTGGTGTGAAAAGCGTAGATTACTCTTTACCAGTCACAGTCACAGTCACAGTATGCAGATACCTCAATACATAGCTTCTTTCCGGATAGAGACTTTCATGTATCTAACATAGTTTTTGGAATTCTAATCAAGAGTTGTACTTATCGAAATGCATATCATGTTTTTTTAAATTACTTCTAGTTAAGGTGAAATTCCAGCCCCTCTTAGATAATTGGATTTTGTGGTGTCAGGCCCATAGGAGCTATTATCTACATCCAAAGGAATAATCTTAAAATGTGCCTAAGGAGTACAGATGCTGCTACTGATACCTCCGAAGTTGCAAAGGTATGCATTGTGATGAAACCCCCCCCCCCCCCCCCCCCCCCTCCTTCACTTTTTAAGGTTAGACATTTTGGGATCATGTAGTTACTTTTGCATTGCTTGTCTATACATGAAGGCATATGGTGGAGGAGGTTCCCCAAGTTCTAGTTCTTTCATAATAAGGGATGGACGAGTATAACCAGTGGCGGTTCTGTACACCAACCATGAACACGTTGTGGTATGTCATTTACTTTTGCTTAGACAGCTGTTACATATCTTCTATACGGTATGCATCCCATCTTTCCCATTATAATCGTAGTACTACAATCATGATATTCACTTGCGCTGCTCCTAGAACGAGTGAGATTTAATGCTGTTTCTCTCTAATCTACAAAAAATGCTTCAGTCTACACTTGCTCTCTCATACGTTCTAGTTAACAGCTGTCTTATGGTTGTCAACATCGCCCTTGGAGTTGGGTAGGATGCTTTTTTTCCTTTTTGACTTTCTAAATCTTTGTAGACTCGTTTTCCCCTTCTAATGGGAGGATGTTGTTAAAGATGCTCTCTCACCTCTTTTTTTTTTTTTATAGCCGAGGTATCCAGCCGGTTTTGAAATTACTCCCACCCTAATGCCGACTAGTCCTTGGAGAACCAATCTGACCGTCCACAGAAGGGGGCATTTAAAGCCAGGCCTTTTTGCCCTATATGGATTGGCCCATAAGAGTTGATAGCACCTGAGAGATTTCGAACCTGAGACCTAAGAAGAAGCATACTTATAAGTCCCCAAGTCTTGACCACCAGGCCAACCCTCCCCCCCCCCCCCCCCCCCTCTCTCGTAAATAAAAACGCCCATGTTACGGATTCGCTGGGCCCCTTATATTTTATGTCCGTCTAGGAATGTTTGTTTTACATTAGAAGAAAACTAAATGAAAAGATGCTCCATTTGCCATCAGTCTGATTGGGTTGGTCTAATTGTTCTCATTCACTCTTTCTTTCTCGCTTTTTCTAGTTACTTGCATTTGTTTTGTAGTTTCTTTGCATTTCACAATTGAGCTTATGGAAAATCGTCCTATACAGCACACTCTTATAGGTCAGCGTGTAAAGGCAACAGGGTGATTGATTCGCAGCTGAGCGAGGGTTTGGTTTGACTTGCACTTTACCTTCATATTGCTTATGCAACAATCTGATGTAGGTCTTACTAGTTGCTTGTAATTGAAGCCTTCATAGCGGTGTTATGTTTGTGACAAAGGAGAAGTAAGTAGCTTGCTCTTGGTGTACCCAGTGTTGGTTGTCAATGCAGGACATTCAGAAAAGTATTCGTGAAAGTTCAGCACAAATTGCACAAGGTGTTTTTTCTCATGCTCAAGCCTGTGTTCTTATCTTTGACAATAATATGGTAGCCCCTTTATATGTCACATGTGGGATGTGCCTGCGTTTGTTAGGGAGTTCATTGGGCTGTGTCTAGCATCATGACGTTTGCTGTTGGGCGCGTTGCTGACTGAGATTCTGCCTTTCCTCGCCAATTTATTTATTTCTTTATGTATTCTTTAGCACCAGCATTCACAAGTAAACTTGGTACAAAACATTGCCATCTATTTATAAAATACAGCCTTGTGGGTGCAATGTTTTTTCCTAAACATTGTATTCCTTGTTAATTGTATGTTCTGAGTTTCTGGAATCGACAAAGCATATAATAAACAAGAATTACATCATCAGTTTGCCGGGCAACCATCTACAAGTATCCCCTTAGCTGTTGGACAAGTTGCCAAGTCACAGTGTTCACCATTTGTGCCCCACCAATCCAGTCCTTTATTTTCAATGCCAACTGAGAAGTAGAGCAGCACCGCCATAAAAGCTACTCCTGCATCCAGAGCTGCTGAAAGAACGTAGTTGTACCTCTGCCACCATTTCTTACGGTAGCGGAAGATAAAGAAGTTGAAAATTGTTCCAACAATGATCCAAGAAGTGTAATTTACTGCGGTTGCCGGTGGCATATTACCGGTTGCTCCCAGAAGGACTGGAAGATTAATCAGAGGAATCCAAGATTGCTTGGGAAATGCCTTGTGGAAGAGCCAAACTACAATTGGTCCCAATGCACCAAAAAGAAAGAACCAATTCATCGCACTGTAGTTTCCTAGGCTTCCAAAAATTCGTTTGGGCCCCACCAGACCCCATCTAACAGATGCATCGAAGAAGACCCGATCATTAGGGCATGTCCAAGGACTGTCAGGTGGAAGGAGCTCGTCCTGGCATATGTTCACGATAGAGTTGAGAAGCCACCATGCCACCGCCATGTTTATAGTACCCGGCAACAATGGTTCCTATGAACTGTGATGTAGACATGGGAATGTATGAAAACATGAATACATATTACGCCGTATAATTGAACAATTGTCAATAGTTAGAAGAAAAACAAACAAGAATAATGCTAGTGGCAGTCCACAGTTTATCTCATTTTATACCGTATGTATAGGTGGCAAACAACTATGGAGTGTTTGTTTAACACCTAAGCATGCGGTATAAAATGAAATAAACTATGGAGTTTCACTAGTATTGTTCAAACAAAAAGGCAAAACCACCTTTGTGACAATTTCTAGAATTTGTTGTACTGTTGTGTGAATGCTACTAGGGGGCCCAGTTACTGGTTTAATGATTAAAATTCAGCCTACTATCCTTAAGCTTGGTGTTCAGACCTGAGTACAACCACTTTGTGCATACTATGCCAAGGGTTAAGTTTGTTCCCAATCATCCCCTCCCAAGCACCCATTACTGGGATCTTAAATGGGCATCCTTGTTTTACTTTTTTATCCGTAGTATTGCATGGGCACATAGTATATCCTATAAGAAAATACAAAAATTTACTCGTACTGTTGTCTTGCAGTATGGAACTGTTTGTGCTTCCTTTTATTGCACAGCAATGATTGTTTTGTTTGTAGTTGGTTCGCAGTATTCTCAAATATTTAGATGCTGAATGTGAACATGGATCTAGATTTCTGTTTCTCATACACACAAACACGAATAATGTGCCTATATGGTGGATTGTACCTGAACTAAGAACATTGATCTTGGGGGGATCTTCATGTAATGTCCCAGCTTGAAGTCACTGAGGAAAGAGACAGCCTGAGCCATGCTCATGTAACCGTAGGTTTTGAAGCATACATTAGCTATTGGTCTTCCTGGATAGATAATACCCATGACATACTCTGTGATAATGTTCAGCCCTGGCGTCTGCGTATAGAATGTTAGAGCATTAGATGGACAGGAAACAGAGACTACATCGATGTCAAGTAACATCTGAGGCTGAGTTTGGAGTCTGGGACAGCCACTTTGTGCATTTAATGCCAAAGGTGCTCATTTCAGACACCCATTAATGTGTGCTAGTTGGGTTTTCTTTTTTTCTTTTGTTTTTCATTCCAGAATAAGCATAAAGTATCTTTTCATTTTAAATACAAAATATGTGATTTTAAATGCAAATCTCATATTTTCTACTGCTTCAACAGATAAGTCCATGAAACCTGGAAGGGTATTCCAAACACTTGACCTAAAGGCCTGAACTGTTGCGCTAAGATAAGATGGTTCATTTTCAGCTAGTGCAGCAGAATGTGGCGGTAGGAAGAGAGGCTAGAAAAAAAGTGATTGCTCAGGTACCTGATTTGTTGTAGCAGTTATGATGCTGATTGGAAGGGTGAAAGTGAATGCTAGTACGCAAGCAAATAGGAGTCCCCACCATGGGAGCTGAACCTGATCTTTCAAGACGGTGCAGAGTACCAGGGACACTGTAACAGTCACCCCAAGTAAAACGTAAAACCACCAGGAAGGTATGTCTTCGTATCTCCTCATCAATCTAGTGTGGATATCATCTTTACCCTTGTATGATGCACGGAATCGGTCGTAGATCTCCCTGTGGAGTATGTATTTCTTATCCAACTTGCAGAACATATAGAAATGGTTATCAAGGTTATCTTTTTCCGTCACTTGCCATTGTAACAAATATGCCCACTACAAATGGGTAATATTCACTGTTTAATGACAAATAACAGGTGGAATGGTGGTAGTTAATTTTTTTTTTCTTTGAAAAGCTGGGGAAGTTAATATATCCACACATACAAAAATTATAAAAATGTAACTTTCACTGGGGAAAAAGATGTAATGGTTTTTGAAGGCTAAACAATTACCAAAACATTTACCCAAGTGGGGCTTGAATCCGTATTTCTCCTCACACGGCTCGAGAAAAAATGATTTGGAGTTTTGAATGCACAGGAAAACAGATGGTGTAGCTTGTGCAAGATGATATGCTTGTGTTCTCATCAGTTTCAATGTTCTTTATTGTCAATATTAAAAGAAAAGAAAATGGTTTATTTATCACTATTGCATCGTACGACCTCTGAGTAAACACAAGCAAGCCTTCTAGCTTTCCATCACTCCTCCAAATATTGAATTTAGACTTTTCGCACCCTTAGTGTGGATTTGTGCTTGTGCTACATCTGAATAATCCCCCTAAAAAAGGAAACTTGAATTTGTACAAATAAGTGGCATTCCAAGAGAAATATGTCATCAGCCAACTTCTTCTGAACTGAAGCTCATAAAGCATGTAAAAACAGATTTTTGGATGATGTATGCATATTGTGATGTTGACACTAATATTAGCCCACGGCATCTTTGGGTGAGGAATACTTTACCTTCCATAGAAGAGGGTGACATGCGAAAGTGTCGCTGCGATTGTAGCGAAACCAAACCCATAAGTTAGGGCAAAAAACATGCTTAGATGTATGGGTCCTTGCTTCTCGTACTCAGCCTTATCTAGCTCAAAACTGTCGTTCACAATAGCTGATATGTAATAGCTCTGACCTTGGCCTGTGAACAAGTGCGATGAGAAGATGGGAAATTTTCGAGCACCATACAAGTCTAGTCCCCAATAGGATATGGGGATTGCAACGTATAGGATGATGACATAGCCGACAAGGACATTGGCAATGGAAAAGAAAGGGCTAATCAGGGGGCTGAACAAGAACGATGAGATAGCAGTCCAGTCAAGCGTTAGGGCTCCAATTCCAAGGCCACGCATTCCAGATCCAATCTGTTGGGCTGTGACCGAGTTAGAGAAAGCCCAGCAGACCCATGAGATGCTAGTGAGTGTTGGGAAGAGGTATCCAGGGACTAGATACCAGAAAAAGCTGCAAATTAGTGCTATTACGAAGAACTTTGCCCTTGACATGCCTTTCTCGTCTTTTTCGTGCAAAGCCCTGCAAAATTCGGATGAAATGGTTACTCATTGAGGACCTTGGGGTTAGTCAATACTGGAGATCGATTCTCGTCTTTTTTAGGTGGTCTTCTTGTTTTGTTATAGTGCTCTTGTGGTACCTGTTTAACTTGGAATAGGTGGTCGTTGTTATTGAATAGAGATGCTATATAGTAAGTCTGAAATGAGGATGTTGAGATGAATGTGGTTTTAGAAGGATGAAGTAGAAAAGGTGTATTTGTGTCTATCAGAGACTGTTCTAGTGAAGGCTATTAACTTCTGATTCTAATATTCGGAAGAAATCTGTAACATTAGATTGTGTGGTTAAAACACAATACAAACAGTTGTTTGTGTTAAAATTGTTAGCAACTATCTCAATCTAAAACCTCAGCGGTTGCGATATGGATCCTCCTCGAGTATAAAAACTCGGTACTCGCACTCTAACAGATGACCTTGTTCTAGTTGCTTGTGATGTTCAACAATGTGCTGCACATTTAATGGTTTATCTCGTATTATGATGTTAATTTGTTCTTGTAAGAAATGTATTCGAATGTTTGAAGGAGCATTTATATTTGTCAAGGGGATGAATATATATGTTTCTGGTAGAACAAGGTGCAAAATATTATTTATTCTTTCGGAAAGGAAGGGGCCCGAAACATTATTTTTTTTTTATAATTTTAAAAAACTTAGATGGACCTGAGCTCTCCCGGTCCCCATCAAATTCCGCCAGTGTGTGGGTGGGAGGGGATGATAGCAAAATTATGTTTGGATCTCTGTTCTGTGGACATCAGGTAGCTTGTGTTCTAGAATCACTAAATTATTTTTGATACCCCCATATACAAATTTAGTATCATTTTTTTTCTCTACGATAAAACAGTAAAGTGAAAGCTCCTCCCGATCTTACTTTACTAGAGTGGGAAATTCTAGATTTGGAGTAAATAATTGAAATTGACTTTTTTTTTTCCTTCTATATTTTTGTTAGTTTTGAGTTAAAAAAAATCATGATTTGTCTTGAGGAGAGAAATTTAAAAACTAAAGAAATATAATAAAAAAATAAAAAGAATTTACTATGAGCAAAATAAGTGAACAAATTTCTGGCCTGTTGTTGTCTTTTTATTTTCTGAATATTTTTCGTTGAGACAAATAGTTGAATATTGATTAAAAAAAAAACATAAGGATAATACTAATAATGAAAATAAATGACTTGGAAAAAAGTGCTAGTCAAAGTCACGCTAAAGTTGTTTGGCAGATGGAGTGATAGATACAAGTCAATAATTGTAGGGGGGAGAGAGAGAGAGAGAGAGTCGTAGAAATACAGTGATCTTAGACATGCCTAGGTCACCGCGGGATGGCCGAATCTCAAAGATTCCCATTTTGGAATCAGAAAAAAAGATTCTTTCTTTCTTTTTTATTTTTTTAAAATACTTTGTTTTACAAATCAAATTATCATCTGTAAGCGTCCCGGACAGTAGCTGAAGTTATGGGTTAATAATAAGTTAATGCCGGCAAAATCTGCCGTACTGTAAGAAAATTATTAGTTTAATTGATAGAAATAGGCATACGTAATGACAAGTGAAATCAAAATTTTTGTATTATAATAAAATTATAAGCTTGATGACGGAACGAACGTTCGTAGTTATAAATAGAATAGTTTTTCAAAAATACTTTAATAAATTTATTTTATTGAATATTATGGGTTTATTTGGCCTCTAGTATTTATTTATTTCAAATTTTTGTCTTTATTTTTTTTTGTATTTATTGTTTAAATCTCAATATTTTGTAGTTTATTGATCCGTCTTGATGAAAGGAATCTAATGAGTATAAAATTATGTCCAAAAGTTAAAAAAAATCACTAAAGATGACGAATAAGTATAAAAAATTCTGTTTTTTGATTTATTTTTGTCTTTTCTGAACTTTTTTCAAATTTAGCCGATGATTGATAACTTTTCTAAAAGCTCTTGTCGAGATGAACCAATAAATCAAAAAAAATTGATGAAAAACAAAAAATTGCAAAAAAAATTTAAATAAGAACGAAAAAAATTTAAATAAATAAATTAATAAAAATCACAGTCCAAATGGACCCTATGTATTGCTGACGGTATGCTGATGGGATCTAAATCTTTTTTCCAGATTCTAGGATTCCTAGATTTGTCTACTCTTTCCAGTTGACTTGTAAGAGTGAATGCAATCTCTTATTGGTGGCTCAAAATGAAACTAGTTTTATGAGCTGTACATTAACCATGTGACCCCATATACATACATACATATATATGTATATATATATATATATATATATATAATAAAACAAGTCACCACCCCTAGATTACGATACATATTTCCTTCTCTCTCTTATTTTTTTTCTAATAATTCGTGTGTTTGGATTAATTTACGTAAATCTCTAGATACTTTCTTTCGTTGTTTATCATTTGGTTTTATAAAATTCTATTGCTGGTAAGATTCTGTTATTCTTTTATTTAAATTTACGCTGTTTATTTGCTTACCGTAACTTGGTCAGTTGTGAATAAGTTAAAAAATACAAATTAGAGATTAAAAAATTTTCACCTATTTGGATAAAATAAGTTAAGTAAGTAGATTAGTCTTAGACTCTGTAGATTTTGATAAGATAAATTATCGGTGGTCATAAAAAAAGCTTTTATAAAGATGTCAAAAGAGGAGGAGAGGTAGGATTTGGGAGAGCTATAATGTATTTTCTTATAGTGTTTATGTAGTACGGGTAAAACGACGTAATTTTATTTGTTTTGTTCTCGAAATTATATCGTTTTAATTTATCAGGCGAATTATTATCAAAATAATGTAATTTCGAGAGTTTCGTTTTGTTCATATTACATGCAAGCGCACTATAGGGAGGTGTGGCTTACCGGAAAAGTGAGACCTGAACGAGGTTGCCGGGCCACCACATGTGTGCCGGCTCCACCACGTACTTCCTCAATAGCCCTGCCCATCCATATCCCAATACCTGCAAATTATATACCCCCACATGCAAACAAAAATCACTAAATCAAACTTGTAAAACTTCACCCAAAAATCAATTCAAAAAAAACTTCACCCAAAAACAAAAGAAAAAGGGTTACAGTTTTCGAAACTCGGATATCTTTTAGGTCGAATCTTGATAATTACAAATTTTGAAATTACTGGTCGTTTACTTCTTCAGGATTTCAAGGATTCGTCGGCCATACCCAAATTGACCAGATACGTCGATTATAAAAATTCCAAATTCGGAAGTTGGGGTTACCTGAGTAGTAATAATAAGGAGCCAACCGGAGACAAACGAGATCTTCCGGAAATAAAAAACCTTAATAATATCAACAATGCCAACAGCATAAGCCGATCCATTACCAAAAGCACTTCCAGCATTAGCAAAGATAGTGATAAGCACGTGCTCCTTCATGTTAAACGGACCCGGGTTCAGAGAAAACAACCGGCTCCCAAACCCGGGGATCCGGAACTGGGTCGCCGGTAGAACCGCGTGAAGGAACCGGCCTATGGGGAGAGTGGCAACTTGGACCGTGATCTGGGTTATGATTAGGGGTTCGATTCGGTAGGAGAAGAACTGGTTGAGGTAAGAGAGGAGGCAACAAGAGATTATACCCAGAAACCACATCCGGAAGGTCCATACGGGTATGGTCGGGTCGTCGGTGTTGGTCACCGTTAGCCGGACTTCTTCGATCGGAGAGACGTCGTCGTCGTCCTCGCCGCCGTCGGTGGTGGTGGCTGGGTTTGCGTGCTGTATCTCTAGAGTTCCCATGTGGCGAGGGAGAAGCAAAGAGGAGAGAGAAAGGGGAGAAATTGGGGTTTTTTTTTCTCTGTGTGTAGGTAGTTAGGAGTTACAGTGGGAAGGATATGGGGGTTTATATTGGAATTAGCATGATGATGGTTAACTTGGGTGGTGTCAAACCAAGTGGCTGGGAAGGGATAATGTGTATACTCGCAAGTCCAGAAACATAATTATGCACAAAAATGTATTTAAAATTGTTGAATAGATGTGAAATTTATATCTTTTTAAAAAGTTTTATTCACATCAAACGATTATGAACATATTTGTATTTGGATATGTGCGTAAATAAATGGGTAAAGTTTGTGATATGTTGTTTTAGTTTTTGCAGCTCTGTATCCAAGCACAAAACTAGGATTTAGTATTTAAGGGGAATCGAGATTTTTCTTTTTAAGAAAGAGAGAGGGCCGAATATAAATTAGGTAGCTGAAATATAATTTTTTTTTTAATTTTTAAAAATGTATACGTAGGAGGGAGGCCTGATCCATCCAAACCCCCCCCCCCCCCCAGTTCCCGTGTTATCGTTGTATGTTAGGCTCAATTATGTGTTATTGTTATTTTTAATTATAATTAAATATTAATTTTGTAAAATTAATTAGTTATATTGATAAACAAATTTAAAAAATAAAATAGTATGAGTAAATTTTTGAAAAAGTTCACTAAAGTTATTTTTTTAAACGATATTATCTATTTGAAATTTTTTAATTTTAATAATTTATATTTTTATACTTTTTTAATGTCTCAAATGAGAAGAATGGGAAAATATAAAAAATACAATAAAATTATATAAAAAATTATAAATTACAAATAATATCAGTGTCTCTAACAAAAAATAATTTAGTCCTTAATTCAAACCATAAATTCTATTCTTGAAAACCAATTTTAAAGGGATAAAACACTTGAGATAATCTCATATTCTATTTTCTATTTACAAAATATTAAGGTTTTGTTTGCAAGAAAAACATGAAATGGAAAACATGTTTTGTATGTTAGGAATGGAATTGGGGGTGATCAAACTTGAATAAATCAATCACTAAGAGTAAAATTATTATATTTGATACTAAAAAAGGCATGTCCTAAGTTAATTACTAATAATATCTAGAAAAAAATTTACATCTTTTAAAATTAATCATCTTTTAAATAAATAAAAACAGCTTAACAGTCTATCAAAATGGATCTCAGCTTTTTTTTAAATCTCCAAAATCGCCTAAATTGATTCTAAATCAAATTTTAAAGTAATTTTTCATGTAATGTTTATTTTGAAAAATGATTCAATATCTTTAATTGAACAAACTGAAGTTTGAGAGAGAGAGAGAGAGAGAGAGAGATTTGTACAGAAAAAGTGGTTATGCTTGTGACCCACCTATGGCTTCATTTCAGAAGCTCTAATCCAAGTTTTGTAATAATCAACTAAAGCTGGTGAAGATAAGGAGTGGTGGTGTGGCAAAGAGGTGTTGGGCGTGGCCGAGCTTTGTGTGTAGGGCTGCATGGTTGTGGTGGCGGTGGGCAATATTGTTAACCTAGGGTTAGGATGACGAGATGTTATTTATTGTTGACTTTTGAGAATTAGTCCTGATTGGCCATTTGATTAAAGGATAAGAGAGTAATAAAAGAAGCTAGTTTTTTTTTTTTTTTTTTTGGGGGGGGTTACACAAAATCATCCATTTTTAATCATTTTTTAGGGTTAGTCTTTGGAAATTCAACACTTTTTTACTTGACTTTCAAAAAACGAATAATATTGGAAAACCCTTAAATGGAATGGAGGACTACAGTTAAGGAGCAGAGGGAATACTATAGTTTTTCAACATGGACAAATCCTAGGTTAGCAATAAATTTGATGACCAATATGAATGGGCAGGTATGTCATGCTTTGGGATATTTACCAAAAACTCCCAAGTACTCTGTATTTAGTTCTTGAGATGATAAGGGTCGCTTAAGTTCATTTATCAGCATTATTAAAGTGTCTCATATGTCCTAGGTTGAATGCAATTGACCACCTAATGCCTGCATATGGTCCTAGGCATCATCTCTATCAATTATTTGAACCAATCTAGTATCGGAAGCAGGGTTAATGGTGCATGCTTGTCTGAATTGAGTGAGTAGCCATGCCATCCGATGACAGAGTAGCTGCTAGGATCAGCACTTGTTTTGATGGTGTATGTAGATGAAACCACAGGTTGGCTGGGGAATCTTCTGCTTTGGTCCAATTTAGCTTCTTGGTGGTTCACCTAGATTTAGGCTTTATAAAAGAAGAAGTAAAGGGAGATCTGAGAGACACATGCGAATTATTTATCTCCCACAATCTTGTTTGTCTCTAGAGGTTTGACTGCTGTAGGCTTTAAGAGCATAATGTATGAAGACTTGTTATCCTTTCATGTATTGGCTTTGTTGGTCTTTGAAATCTTATGCATTGGATAAAGTTAACAAAGCTGGTACAAAAAATTTATAATTGGATTTTGCAGCTAGAAAATGTCGTTGATTTAATGCAACCTTGTATTCCTCATGTTTAAGAAGTTCAACTGAACGAAAAATAAGTTATGGTCTTGATGAAGTGAATCGGGTTCTTGTGTGGTGTGAAAAGCGTAGATTACTCTTTATGCAGCACCAATCATCTGCACCTTGGGCTTACTGCTATGTACATAGGTTCCCAGTCACAGATGCAGATGCCTCAATACATCACTTTTTTCCGGATAGAGACTTTCATGTATCTAACATAGTTTTTGGAATTCTAATCAAGAGTTGTGCTTATCGAAATGCATATCATGTTTTTTAAAATTACTTCTAGTTAAGGTGAAATTCCAGCCCCTCTTGGATAATTGCATCTTGTGGTGTCAGGCCCATAGGAGCTGTTATCTACATCCAAAGGAATAATCTGAAAATGTGCCTAAGGAGTACAGATACTGTAACGCCCCGAATTTCGGACACGTTAATAAAAAGAGTAAAGTGACTAAAATACCATCATTATATTGAAATACGAGTTTGATACACGAGATCGTCAAAATACATTTCAGAAGAGACTGTTTACATTCAAAAAGACTTTAAAAGTCAGAGCAGTCTAAACTGGTCTAAGTGATCCACGGCTCGATCACGTCTTCTGCGGGGTAAGCGTCATCATAAGGTGTAAAGTCGGGTCCGGCTCCATCATCGTCAGTACCTGGTTATGAAATACCAGGGGCAGGAGGAAGTTGCACCATGAGTTTTGACACTCAGTAAGTTTCCTACCCTTAAGTTTCCCTTTTAATGTTTTAGAGCATTTAAAAGAATATGCAATGTGTAAATGTGTAGAAATAATCAAGGTTTGGTAGTGTCATACAATAAGTGTGAACAGTGATAGATACAAGATTTAACCGAATTAATAGAATTGCAGTTATAACTAACACAGAGTATATCAATTCAAAATCTTTCACAGTACTCGACTTTAATCAATATTCCAAAGCATGACCACGTCATATAATTCAAAAAGGCTTTTCTAACATCAATGACATCGTCATATATTTCGAATAGGCTTCTCTCAATCAATAAAGTCCAAATGGTGCTCCCGAACGATAACGATCCCGACCGCCCAACTAACCGATGCTTCCCAACCGCCCTGCGCCCCAACCGCACTGCTCCCGATCGTCGTGTTCCCAATCAAGATGCTTTCCCTAACATTATATCCTTTCCTATCGTGCCGGACAAAATAAGTTTAAAGTTTACACTAGAAGATCGTTAGACTAGAAAAGGCACGATAGGGCTAGATATAATTTCGGCTCAAGCGAAATTTGGCTAAACGCACGACACAGCTAAATTACAGCGCTTGGGTGATACAAAAGCTTGGGTCTATCACATCCTCTGGTTAAAGTCAAAGCTCGGCTCATGTCGCATCACGGCTACAAGACACGCATAATATTCCCACGGGGAATAATCCACAACAACTAAACGTATATTATTATCAGTGTGTTTTACGTTCGGGTATCCACGGGACACCCTGAGTCAAGTAACCATAGCAATAATCAGGATAATTTCATGCTCGACTAATATTCAAACTACTAAATAGAAATTACATAATAATAAGATAGTTGTGCAAATAAAATTTTAAAATAATATCATAGTGATAAAATAAATAAGTTTACTTATAATTTAAATAAATTAGAGTAAATTTGTAATTTAAATATCTTAAGGATAAAACTGTAATTTAATAAATTAGGGACTAATCTGTAATTTTATAACATAATAGGATTAATGTGTAATATTATAATTGATAATACTTTATATTTTAAACTTGGGGTGCAAATAGTAATTTATACAAAATAACTTATCCTCATAAATAAACTAATAACTACGGGGAAAAATGTAATTTTGTTTTAACAAAATAAAACAGAAGCTTTGTCTGAAATTATCCGGCCGGACTGCCGTCTCACGTTCGGCATCATTTTCTTCCTACAGGACCTCGTAATACTCCGAACATTAAAACGAATACTCCAGAGTAAGAATCTTACATTGGTTTGGAGTTTTTGGTCGCGTATCTGGTTCGCGGAGTGGCTGCTCTTCTTCTTCTTCCTTCCTTTCTCTTCTTTGCTCGTCTTCCTTGCTGCTATTCTGGGGTGAAGAATAACAGAGGGGGGGTTTTCTATTTATAGCCGATCCTTGGGAAATCACGGACGGCGGAGAGGAAATTAGGGAAAATCCGACGGCGGGGGGAAAAATAATAATGGTTTAGGGGTGGCTGTGGCAGGGTAGCTGACGAGGGATGGGAGTGATAGGAACGGCGACTTGACGGGGAGGAGGTGGGGTGGTCAGAGAGGAAACGTGGGGAAAAAGCTCTGTCTTCTCCGTTATCCAGCGCGCGCACACACACAGATATACGCACATATATATATGTATATATAAAATATATTAGTTTAAAGGGAAAGACTAAAGAGACCAACACTTTTTAGACCAATATTAGACCAATGTCTAATCTCTTGATTCCCGATTAAATTTTAACGATTCGAACCGTTCAATGTGTTCAAAACATGTTTTTAAGGGTACTCGGAAGAAATCAGCTCAAAATATTAGCAGAAATGGCTTGATCCAAATAGTGATTTATAAAACAGTTCCTGTCAGTATTTTGAACCGATGTTTGGATCAAGCCCTTTCCGGTAATATTTTGAGCTGATTTCTTGCGGGTACCCTTAAAAACATGTTTTAAACACATTGAACGGTTTGGATCATTAAAACTTAATCGGAAATCAAGAGTTTAGCCGTTGGTCTAATATTGGTCTAAAAAAGTGTTGGTCTATGGAGCCATCCCCTAGTTTAAATTTATATATATAATATAATTTCGGAACCGGCAGGAACCGAGCAAAACCGCCCAAAAACCGGGTAGGAAACCACCGAACCGGAACAAAACCGGCCAAAACGGACGGAAAACCGGGCAGCCGGCCGGGTACGGCCCAAAAGCCGGGCACGGCCTAGGAGCCGGGCACGGCCCAGGCCCAGCCCAAGTCGGCCCAAACCCGGCCCAGGTGAGGCCCAACCCGGGAGAGAGAGAAGAGAGAGAGAAGAGAGAGAAAAATAAAAATAAAAATAAAAAATAAAAATTCGTGTACGCAAACGCAACAAATAAATAAAATTTTGCTCGCGCTATTATTTATTTTTTTTTATTTGATTAAAATTTTTCGGGTTATTACAACCTATCCCCCTTAACAAATTTCGTCCTCGAAATTACAAAGTGTCAGAACTAAAAAGGTGTGGGTGATTGGCTCGGATAACGTCTTCTCTTTCCCAAGTAGATTCTTCAATGTTGCGATGACGCCATAAGACTCGGACAAGACGGATGGTCTTTCCTCGTAAAGTCTTCTCTCCATGGTCAATGATGCGTATCGGCTGCTCTTCGTAAGTGGTGTCCTCATCGATGGTGACTTCTTCCCAATTGAGGATATGGGTCGGATGTGCGATGTACTTGCGAAGCATGGATACATGGAACACATTGTGCACACGATCAATCTGAGGTGGAAGTGCTAAACGATAAGCAACTTCTCCGACTCGCTGCAATATCTCAAATGGTCCAATATATCGTGGCGATAACTTCCCTTTCTTTCCAAATCTGATGATTCCTCTACGCGGTGAGATTTTCAAGAAAACATGGTCTCCAACGTTGAAAGTCAGAGGTCTGGTTCTTTTGTCGGCGTAACTCTTCTGTCTACTCTGCGCTGTCAGAAGTCGCTGTCGGATGATTTTGACTTTCTCTGTGGTCTCTCGTACAAGATCTGGTCCTAAAAGACTAGTCTCTCCAACTTCAGTCTAGCATATAGGTGATCGACATGGGCGTCCGTAAAGTGCTTCGTACGGCGCCATCTCGATACTTGCCTGATAGCTGTTGTTGTAAGCGAATTCTACTAATGGTAGATGTCTCTCCCAATTACCTCGAAAATCTAGGACACACGCTCTAAGCATATCCTCCAAGGTCTGTATGGTTCGCTCTGACTGCCCATCTGTCTGAGGGTGAAAAGCTGTGCTCATACGAAGATCTGTTCCCAAGGCTTTCTGTAAGCTTTGCCAAAAAGTTGATGTGAATCTTGGGTCTCTGTCTGATACAATTGATACTGGTACACCATGCAGTCTGATGATCTCCTTGATATACAATCGGCTGTACGAATCCATTGTGTCAGATAGCTTGATTGGTAAGAAGTGTGACGACTTAGTCAAACGGTCAACGACAATCCAGATGGCATCGTGTCCCTGAATTGACTTCGGTAGTCCTGTCACAAAATCCATCGCTATATGTTCCCACTTCCATCCTGGTATAGGCAACGGCTGTAGCGTTCCTCCAGGTCTCTGATGTCCTGCCTTGACTTGCTGACATGTGAGACAAGTGGCTACGTACTTGGCCACATCTCTTTTCATTTCGCTCCACCAATAAGTTCGCCTCAAGTCCTTGTACATCTTATTCCCTCCAGGGTGGACAGCAAAGTTTGACTTGTGGAACTCTTTCAACACTGATTCTCTGAGCGTACCGAAGTCTGGCACGAAAAGACGTCCAAGATATCTCAATCCTCTGTCTGCTCCAATAGTCCATCCTGCTGATGATTCTCCTTTAGCTAGTCGGCTTTTGACGAGATCTGACTCCGAATCAAGGGTCTGTACCTTCAGAATTTTTTCATGAAGTGCCGGCGTAACTATCACTGCACACAGATAAGCTTCTCCTTGCTGTTCATTCTGCTGGAGTCCGTACTCCTGTATCTGGTTCATTAGTTTCCACTCTCTGACTGCCAAACTGGCAACGTGTCCTCGAGACTTGCGACTAAGTGCATCTGCTACGACATTAGCCTTTCCCGGGTGATAGGACAAGGTGAAGTCGTAATCTTCTAGATACTCCATCCAACGTCGTTGTCTCATATTCAGATCCTTCTGAGTGAATATGTACTTGAGACTCTTGTGATCCGTGAAAACTTCAAACTTCTCACCGTAAAGGTAATGACGCCAAATCTTAAGCGCGTGTACCACAGCGGCAAGCTCTAAGTCATGAGTCGGATAGTTTTGCTCGTGTATCTTCAGCTGGCGTGATCCGTAGGCTATGACCTGTCCTTCTTGCATAAGCACACAGCCTAATCCATCCTTTGATGCGTCACAGTAGACGATGTACCCAATATCTCGTCGTGGAACGATAAGAATAGGGGCATTGGTCAATCTATTCTTCAACTCTTGAAAAGACTTCTCACATGCATCGCTCCAATCGAACTTGATTCCCTTCTGAGTTAGCCGAGTCATTGGTTTGGCTAAAGCCGAAAAGTCCATGATGAATCGTCTATAATAACCGGCTAGTCCCAAAAAGCTACGAATCTCGAAAACTGAAGTAGGCTTCTTCCAATCCTTGATGGCCTCGATCTTGCTGTCGTCGACGGAGATTCCTTTCTCTAACACAACGTGGCCTAGGAATTTGACTTCTTTCATCCAAAAGTCACACTTGCTAGCTTTGGCGTAAAGCCGATTATCTCGTAGAATCTGAAGTGTGGTCCTTAAGTGTTGCTCATGTAGCTCTTCCGTTACTGAGTAGATCAATATGTCGTCGATGAATACTACCACGAACTGGTCCAAGTACTGAGTAAAGATCTTATTCATGAGGCACATGAATACTGCTGGTGCGTTGGTAAGTCCGAAAGGCATCACTAGAAACTCATAGTGGCCATACCTTGTTCGGAAAGCTGTCTTCTGAATGTCTGAATCCCTAACTCGCAACTGATGATACCCGGATCGTAAATCAATCTTTGAGAAACAAGTTGCTCCTCTAAGTTGATCAAACAGGTCATCGATTCGAGGTAGTGGATATCGATTCTTGCTTGTGACTCGATTGAGTTGTCTATAGTCAATACAGAGTCGAAGAGTGCCTTCTTTCTTCTTCACGAACAGTGCTGGAGCTCCCCATGGTGAAGTGCTCGGTCGAATGAATCCTTTCTCTAGAAGCTCTTGAAGCTGAATCTTCAATTCCTTCAATTCGGCTAGTGCCATTCTGAATGGTGCCATGGATATTGGTGTTGTTCCAGGTAGAAGCTCAATGATGAAATCCAATTCTCGAGTTGGCGGTAGTCCAGGTAGCTCATCAGGAAATACATCAGCGTACTCACAAACTACGCGTGGTAATCCCAATTCCATTCGATCTTCTTCTCCTAATGTCAGACTAGCTAACCATCCGGTTAGGTTGTCATGCCATTGTGATCGGTTCCTTGATAGTGATAAAAACTCTTGCCTATCCCCCTTAAATTTGAAACAAGTTCCATCTAAGGAGTAGGCCGTCACTGTCTTCTGGTGACAATCGATAATAGCGCAGTGAGTGGATAACCAGTCCATGCCTAGGATGACATCAAAGTCGGCCATGGCTATGACTCGAAGGTCACACGTTAGGCGCAATCCTGAGACTTCTATCTCACAGTTCTTACAAACTAAGCCCACAGAAACTAGTCCTCCTAAAGGTGAGGTAACACACATAGGAGTTTCTAGTTGTTCAGGTACAAGTTCTAAAGTACTAACACATGCTGTTGATATAAACGAATGCGAAGCACCCGTATCAAATAAAGCTGTAATGCACGAGTTAAACAGTACTAGTGTACCTTGTATGACCGAAGGATCATACACTTTTTCTTCTGTGGCTTCGGCTTCTCCTTCTCCTTGGAGGGCAAAGATCCTTCCTCCATTGTTCGGCCTGGGCCCAGTCGGTCCTCTGTTCTGTCCGGTTTGATTGTTCTGCCCGGGCCTCTGATGGTTGCCAAAATTATTCCGTGGCTGCCACTGTCCTTGTGTCTGCTGTTGAGGTCCTCCAGCTGGAGTGGTCCCCACTCTCTGTTGGTTAGCTCCAGTGGCATTGGATGGACACTGAGTTTTGATATGGCCTTCTTTGCCACAACCAAAACAAGTGACAGAATTCTGCTTCCTCGGGTGATGTGGTGTGGAATAAGGAGCACTCCTCTGTTGAAACTGCTGGTTCTGCGGGGGTGGTGGCTGATTGTAGTTGCTGACATTGTTGCGGCTGACGGTGTTGTTGCGGTTAAAATTTCCAGTGTGGTTGTTATTGAAGTTGTTGCCGTAAGACCTTTGTATGGGGTTCTCTCTTGAATTTCGCATCGGTCCACTTAACTGTGGTCGATTGCGGCTGTCAAATATTCTCCTTGAATCAGATGCTTCTTGCTCTACCAGTAGAGCACACTCTACGACTCCAGCGTAGGTCTGTTCTCTTTGAGTCACTACACCCTTCCAGATGTAGGGGCTGAGTCCCCACTCAAATTTCCTGGCCCTGGTGGCGTCAGTTGCCACATGCTCAGGGGCATGTCGAGAAAGTTCTTCAAAGCGGGCGGCGTACTGAGTAACCGTACGGTTGCCCTGTTTGAGGTTCAGAAACTCTAGGACCAAAGCCTGCTTCACAGGGGTAGGAAAATACTTAGCCAAGAACAAGGTCTTGAAAGTCTCCCAGTCCATCATCTCATCATCGTGCGTTGTCTTCACTAGGTCCCACCAGTAATCTGCCTCTCCTTGAAGCTGATACGTTGCTAGAGCCACTCGATCTCCATTGTCGGGGACTTGCATGATGTGCAGTAGCTTCTGAGTCTGCTTAAGCCAAGCCTCTGCAGCTCCAAGACTAACATCGCCGGTGAAGACCGGTGGTCGTCTTTTGCAGAACTCGTTGAGCAAGATACTACGGTTGGGTTGCCCATAGTAATGTGGAGGTGCATATGGTTGATATTGTTGAGGAGGCGGCGGAGCTGTACGATTAACTGAGATAGGGGGTGAAGGTGGTGGTTGACAGTGTTGGTTGTGTTGATTCTGTCCAGTTGTGTCACTCGTGTTTGCTCCGTTACGTGTTTCTACCATATTTCTACATTTAAACAATCATAGGCCTAAATAAGAACGAGTAAAGAACACAATTTATAAAAGAGAATACTTCATTAAACTTAAGTCATTTAAACAAAGCTAGGCCGAATCATGCATACTACAAAGTGAATGTATGCTATGATTTTATACGTTGTGGAGTGTTTTACAAAGGTTTTTCTAGTTAAGCTCGCAAAATAACACTCTTTACGCTACGCAAATCCGTCACTGAAAAAGACGGGGATAGTCTTGGCGGAGGTGAGATTCACGCTCTCGGGTGGTCTCAATACAGCCGAAACATCGCCAGTAAGTTTTGTAACTCCAAGAGTTACGCTCCCACGGATTCTGCAGCTGACGATCTTCAATCATAAAAGGGCGCTCTATGTAGACGAACCGATTGGTGAAGTCCACATTTCCTTCAGGATCCACGATCCTACTTTCGTCAGCCGGCCTGGCTATCTGTACCCATGAGCGGGGCGCGGTGTTTCCCACTTTCTCTACAAAACCGACGGGCAAGTTCAGTAGGTAGTTGCCGTTGGGATCTTGGTCTAGGAGCATCACTGGTCCCAAGAAATAAGGCTCCGAACGCACTTTCCAAGAGCATCTCTTTGCTGGTGAGATCTTCACATATACCATAGTGCCTGCCTCAATGTCAGGGGTCCAACCCCACTGCCTCCACGTTTCGACTTCCATTGGTATCTTCTCGGGTTCAGGTGTCGGTGGTTGTTCGACATCGCTCTCTGGGTTGGCATCCTCGGCTTCTTCGTACCCTCTGATTTCTGCAAGGTAAGCGTCTTCGCCGTCGTCTTCCTCGTCGCTATGCACTGGCTCGTACTGGAACCACTGTGCTGCTTCCTCCCAGTCTGGTAATGGCTCTGGAGCCGCTGGTGGTATGTATCCCGGTGCGTCCTCAGGGAATTCCATCTCTAGTGCCTCGAAGGGGGGAATATATCCGTCATCTCCTGGAAAAGGAGGCTCTTCAGGATCTTCATCTTCGCTGTTGTCGTCGTTAGCGCTGCTATTGTCAGTGCTGCTGTCGCTGTCGTCTGAGTATGGGACCAATTGTGGCTCGTTCACTGGTAGCCCGTCCATAAGTTCGTCTTCCGAGATATCGTCGTCTGAGTATTGCGGTCCGCTCCTATAATCCATCTGTAAAGTAATTATAAATTAGACTTATGTATATCGTATCATAAAAGGAAAAAGACAAATAAAAGTCTAATTACTCGGAGTAAGAACGCTCGAAAGTGTAAGCTACCCAAGTCTACCCAAGGTCAAGAGGTGGTGAAACCTAAGCTCTGATACCAAGTTGTAACGCCCCGAATTTCAGACACGTTAATAAAAAGAGTAAAGTGACTAAAATACCATCATTATATTGAAATACGAGTTTGATACACGAGATCGTCAAAATACATTTCAGAAGAGACTGTTTACATTCAAAAAGACTTTAAAAGTCAGAGCAGTCTAAACTGGTCTAAGTGATCCACGGCTCGATCACGTCTTCTGCGGGGTAAGCGTCATCATAAGGTGTAAAGTCGGGTCCGGCTCCATCATCGTCAGTACCTGGTTATGAAATACCAGGGGCAGGAGGAAGTTGCACCATGAGTTTTGACACTCAGTAAGTTTCCTACCCTTAAGTTTCCCTTTTAATGTTTTAGAGCATTTAAAAGAATATGCAATGTGTAAATGTGTAGAAATAATCAAGGTTTGGTAGTGTCATACAATAAGTGTGAACAGTGATAGATACAAGATTTAACCGAATTAATAGAATTGCAGTTATAACTAACACAGAGTATATCAATTCAAAATCTTTCACAGTACTCGACTTTAATCAATATTCCAAAGCATGACCACGTCATATAATTCAAAAAGGCTTTTCTAACATCAATGACATCGTCATATATTTCGAATAGGCTTCTCTCAATCAATAAAGTCCAAATGGTGCTCCCGAACGATAACGATCCCGACCGCCCAACTAACCGATGCTTCCCAACCGCCCTGCGCCCCAACCGCACTACTCCCGATCGTCGTGTTCCCAATCAAGATGCTTTCCCTAACATTATATCCTTTCCTATCGTGCCGGACAATATAAGTTTAAAGTTTACACTAGAAGATCGTTAGACTAGAAAAGGCACGATAGGGCTAGATATAATTTCGGCTCAAGCGAAATTTGGCTAAACGCACGACACGGCTAAATTACAGCGCTTGGGTGATACAAAAGCTTGGGTCTATCACATCCTCTGGTTAAAGTCAAAGCTCGGCTCATGTCGCATCACGGCTACAAGACACGCATAATATTCCCACGGGGAATAATCCACAACAACTAAACGTATATTATTATCAGTGTGTTTTACGTTCGGGTATCCACGGGACACCCTAAGTCAAGTAACCATAGCAATAATCAGGATAATTTCATGCTCGACTAATATTCAAACTATTAAATAGAAATTGCATAATAATAAGATAGTTGTGCAAATAAAATTTTAAAATAATATCATAGTGATAAAATAAATAAGTTTACTTATAATTTAAATAAATTAGAGTAAATTTGTAATTTAAATATCTTAAGGATAAAACTGTAATTTAATAAATTAGGGACTAATCTGTAATTTTATAACATAATAGGATTAATGTGTAATATTATAATTGATAATACTTTATATTTTAAACTTGGGGTGCAAATAGTAATTTATTCAAAATAACTTATTCTCATAAATAAACTAATAACTACGGGGAAAAATGTAATTTTGTTTTAACAAAATAAAACAGAAGCTTTGTCTGAAATTATCCGGCCAGACTGCCGTCTCACGTTCGGCACCATTTTCTTTCTACAGGACCTCGTAATACTCCGAACATTAAAACGAATACTCCAGAGTAAGAATCTTACATTGGTTTGGAGTTTTTGGTCGCGTATCTGGTTCGCGGAGTGGCTGCTCTTCTTCTTCTTCTTCCTTCCTTCCTCTTCTTTGCTCGTCTTCCTTGCTGCTATTCTGGGGTGAAGAATAACAGAGGGGGGGTTTCCTATTTATAGCCAATCCTTGGGAAATCACGGACGGCGGAGAGGAAATTAGGAAAAATCCGACGGCGGGGGGAAAAATAATAATGGTTTAGGGGTGGCTGTGGCAGGGTAGCTGACGAGGGATGAGAGTGATAGGAACGGCGACTTGACGGGGAGGAGGTGGGGTGGTCAGAGAGGAAACATGGGGAAGAAGCTCTGTCTTCTCCATTATCCAGCGCGCGCACACACACAGATATACGCACATATATATATATATATATATATATATATATATATATGTGTATATATAAAATATATTAGTTTAAATTTATATATATAATATAATTTCGGAACCGGCAGGAACCGGGCAAAACCGCCCAAAAACCGGGTAGGAAACCACCGAACTGGAACAAAACCGGCCAAAACGGACGGAAAACCGGGCAGCCGGCCGGGCACGGCCCAAAAGCCGGGCACGGCCCAGGAGCCGGGCACGGCCCAAATGCCGGGCACGGCCCAGGCCCAGCCCAAGTTGGCCCAAACCCGACCCAGGTGAGGCCCAACCCGGGAGAGAGAGAAGAGAGAGAAAAATAAAAATAAAAATAAAAAATAAAAATTCGTGTACGCAAACGCAACAAATAAATAAAATTTTGCTCGCGCTATTATTATTATTATTTTTTATTTGATTAAAATTTTTCGGGTTATTACAGATGCTGCTACTGATACCTCCGAAGTTGCAAAGGTATGCATCGTTATGAAACCTGAATATGACGATTTTGGATAATTCTACCCCCCTTTAAGGTTAGACGTTTTGGGATCAATGTAGTTACTATTGCATTGCTTGTCTATACATGAAGGCATATGGTGGAGGAGGTTCCCCAAGTTCTAGTTCTTTCATAATAAGGATGGATGAGTATAACCAGTGGCGTTCTGTACACCAACCATGAACACGTGGTATATCATTTACTTTTGCTTAGACAGCTGTACGTATCTTCTATGCGCTATGCATCCCATCATCCCATTATAATCGTAGTACTACAATCATGATATTGACTTGCGCTGCTCCTAGAACGAGTGAGATTTAATGCAACTTCTCTCTAATCTACAAAAAATGCTTCAGCTACACTTGCTCTCTCATATGTTCTAGTTAACAGCTGTCTTATGGTTGTCAACATTGCCCTTTGAGTTGGGTAGGATTTTTTTTTTCCTTTTTTGACTTTGAACATTGTTGTCTCCTTGTGATCTAATTAAATCTTTGTAGACTCGTTTTCCCTTCTAGTGGGAGGATGTTGTTAAAGATGCTCTCTCGCTCCCTTTTTTTTTTTTTTATAGCAGAGGTATCCAGCCGGCTTTGAAATTACCCCCAATCTAATGCCGACTAGTTCTTGGAGAACCAATCTGACCGTCCACGGAAGGGGGGGGGGGGGCATTTAAAGCTCGGGCTTTTTGCCCTGTATGGATTGACCCATAAGAATTGATAACACCTGAGAAGTTTCGAACCTGAAACCTAAGAAGAAGCATACTTCTGAGTCCCAAGTCTTGACCACCAGGCCAACCCCTTGGGGTTTGCTCTCTCGCTCCTTGGATCAAGCTTTTGTGAGATCTGATTCTTACTCCATCTATTGATTTGCATCTGAATCTAGCAGTCTTTCAATGGCCTCTTCCACATAACCACAAATCCTAAAAGCCGCCGCGCACAACACACCCCCACACCCCCCCCCCCCCCTCCCCCAAACACACCACACACACACACACAAAAAGTAAATAAAAACGCCCATGCAACGAATTTCGCTGGGCCCCTTATATTTTATGTCCATCTAGGAGTGTCTTGTTTTACATTAGAAGAAAACTAAATGAAAAGATGCTCCATTTGCCATCAGTCTGATTGGGTTGGTCTGATTGTTCTCATTCAGTCTTTCTTTCTCGCTTTTACTAGTTACTTGCATTTGTTTTGTAGTTTCTTTGCATTTCACAATTGAGCTTATGGAAAATCTTCCTATACGGCACTCTCTTATAGGTCAGCATGTAAAGTCAGAAGGTGTAAAGGCAACAGGGTGATTGATTCGCAGCTGAGTGAGGGTTTGATTTGACTTGCACTTTACCTTCATATTGCTTATGCAACAATCTGATGTAGGTCTTACTAGTTGCTTGTAATTGAAGCCTTCAAAGTGGTGTTATGTTTGTGACAAAGGAGAAGTAAGTAGCTTGCTCTTGGTGTACCCAGTGCTGGTTGTCAATGCAGGACATTCAGAAAAGTATTCTTGGAAGTTCGGCACAAATTGCACAAGGTGTTTTCTCATGCTCAAGCCTGTGTTCTTATCTTTGACAATAATATGGTAGCCCCTTTATATGTCACATGTGGGATGTGCCTGCGTTTGTTAGGGAGTTCATTGGGCCGTGTCTGGCATCATGATGTTTGCTGTTGGGCGCGTTGCTGACTGAGATTCTGCCTTTCCTCACCGATTTATTTATTTCTTTATGTATTCTTTAGCATCAGCATTCACAAGTAAACTTGGTACAAAACATTGCCATCTATTTATAAAATACAGCCTTGTAGGTGCAATGTTTTTTCCTAAACATTGTATTCTGTGTTAATTGTATGTTCTGAGTTTCTTAATCGATAAAGCATATAATAGACAAGAATTACATCATCAGTTTGCTGGGCAACCATCTACAATTATCCCTTTAGATGTTGGACAAGTTGCCAAGTCACAGTGTTCACCATTTGTGCCCCACCAATCCAATCCTTTATTTTCAATGCCAACTGAGAAGTAGAGCAGCACCGCCATAAAAGCTACTCCTGCATCCAGAGCTGCTGAAAGAACGTAGTTGTACCTCTGCCACCATTTCTTACGGTAGCGGAAGATAAAGAAGTTGAAAATTGTTCCAACAATGATCCAAGAAGTGTAATTTACTGCAGTTGCCGGTGGCATATTACCGGTTGCTCCCAGAAGGACTGGAAGATTAATCAGAGGAATCCAAGATTGCTTGGGAAATGCCTTGTGGAAGAGCCAAACTACAATTGGTCCCAATGCACCAAAAAGAAAGAACCAATTCATGGCACTGTAGTTTCCAAGGCTTCCAAAAATTCGTTTGGGCCCCACCAGACCCCATATAACAGATGCATCGAAGAAGACCCGATCATTAGGGCATGTCCAAGGACTGTCAGGTGGAAGGAGCTCGTCCTGGCATATGTTCACGATAGAGTTGAGAAGCCACCATGCCACCGCCATGTTTATAGTACCCGCAACAATGGTTCCTATGAACTGTGATGTAGACATGGGAATGTATGAAAACATGAATACATATTACGCCGTATAATTGAACAATTGTCAATAGTTAGAAGAAAAACAAACAAGAATAATGCTAGTAGCAGTCCATAGTTTATCTCATTTTATACCGTATGTACAGGTGGCAAACAACTATGGAGTGTTTCAAATAAGTGGGTAGGCTCCAATTCTCTATGATTATTTAACACCTAAGCATGCGGTATAAAATGAAATAAACTATGGAGTGTCATTAGCATTGTTCAAACAAAAAGGCAAAACCACCTTCGTGGCAGTTTCTAGAATTTGTTGTACTGTTGTGTGAATGCTACTAGGGGGCCCAGCTACTGGTTTAATGATTAAAATTCAGCCTACTATCCTTAAGCTTGGTGTAGTACAACCACTTTGTGCATACTATGCCAAGGGTTAAGTTTGTTCCCAATCATCCCCTCCCAAGCACCCATTACTGGGATCTTAAATGGGCATCCTTGTTTTACTTTTTTATCTGTAGCATTGCATGGGCACATAGTATATCCTATAAGAAAATACAAAAATTTACTCGTACTGTTGTCTTGCAGTATGGAACTGTTTGTGTTTCCTTTTATTGCACAGCAATGATTGTTTTGTTTGTAGCTGGTTCGCAGTATTCTCGAATATTTAGATGCTGAATGTGAACATGGATCTAGATTTCTGGTTCTCATACACACAAACACAAATAATGTGTCTATATGGTGGATTGTACCTGAACTAAGAACATTGATCTTGGGGGGATCTTCATGTAATGTCCCAGCTTGAAGTCACTGAGGAAAGAGACAGCCTGAGCCATGCTCATGTAACCGTAGGTTTTGAAGCATACATTAGCTATTGGTCTTCCTGGATAGATAATACCCATGACATACTCTGTGATAATGTTCAGCCCTGGCGTCTGCGTATAGAATGTTAGAGCATTAGATGGACAGGAAACAGAGATTACATCGAAGTCAAGGAACATCTGAGGCTGAGTTTGGAGTCTGGGACAGCCACTTTGTGCATTTAATGCCAAAGGTGCTCATTTCAGACACCCATTAATGTGTGCTAGTTGGGTTTTCTTTTTTTCTTTTGTTTTCCATTCCAGAATAAGCATAAAGTATCTTTTCATTTTAAATACAAAATATGTGATTTTAAATGCAAATTTCGTATATTCTACAGCTTCAACAGATAAGTCCATGAAACCTGGAAGGGTATTCCAAACACTTGACCTAAAGGCTTGAACTGTTGCGCTAAGATAAGATGGTTCATTTTCAGCTAGTGCAGCAGAATGTGGCGGTAGGAAGAGAGGCTAGGAAAAAAGTGATTGCTCAGGTACCTGATTTGTTGTAGCAGTTATGATGCTGATTGGAAGGGTGAATGTGAATGCTAGTACGCAAGCAAATAGGAGTCCCCACCATGGGAGCTGAACCTGATCTTTCAAGACAGTGCAGAGTACCAGGGACACTGTAACAGTCACCCCAAGTAAAATGTAAAACCACCAGGAAGGTATGTCTTCGTATCTCCTCATCAATCTTGTGTGGATATCATCTTTACCCTTGTATGATGCACGGAATCGGTCGTAGATCTCCCTGTGGAGTGAGAGTGTATTTCTTATCCAACTTGCAGAACATATAGAAATGGTTATCAAGGTTATCTTTTTCCGTCACTTGCCGTTGTAACAAATGTGCCCACTACATATGGGTAATATTCACTGTTTAATGACAAATAACAGGTGGAATGGTGGTAGTTAATTTTTTTTTTCTTTGAAAAGCTGGGGAAGTTAATATATCCACACACACAAAAATTATAAAAATGTTACTTTCACTGGGGAAAAAGATGTAATGGTTTTTGAAGGCTAAACAATTACCAAAACATTTACCCAAGTGGGGCTTGACTCCGTATTTCTCCTCACACGGCTCGAGAAAAAATGATTTGGAGTTCTGGATGCACAGGAAAACAGATGGTGTAGCTTGTGCAAGATGATATGCTTTGTGTTCTCATCAGGTTCAATGTTCTTTATTGTCAATATTAAAAGAAAAGAAAATGGTTTATTTATCACTATTGCATCGTACGACCTCTGAGTAAACACAAGCAAGCCTTCTAGCTTTCCATCACTCCTCCAAATATTGAATTTAGACTTTTCGCACCCTTAGTGTGGATTTGTGCTTGTGCTACATCTGAATAATCCCCCCAAAAAAGGGAACTTGAATTTGTACAAATAAGTGGCATTCCAAGAGAAATATGTTATCAGCCAACTTCTTCTGAACTGAAGCTCATAAAGCATGTAAAAACAGATTTTTGGATGATGTATGCATATTGTGATGTTGACACTAATATTAGCCCACGGCATCTTTGGGTGAGGAATACTTTACCTTCCATAGAAGAGGGTAACATGCGAAAGCGTCGCTGCGATTGTAGCGAAACCAAACCCATAAGTTAGGGCAAAAAACATGCTTAGATGTATGGGTCCTTGCTTCTCGTACTCAGCCTTATCTAGCTCAAAACTGTCGTTCACAATAGCTGATATGTTATAGCTCTGACCTTGGCCTGTGAACAAGTGTGATGAGAAGATGGGAAATTTTCGAGCACCATACAAGTCTAGTCCCCAATAGGATATGGGGATTGCAACGTATAGGATGATGACATAGCCGACAAGGACATTGGCAATGGAAAAGAAAGGGCTAATCAGGGGGCTGAACAAGAATGATGAGATAGCAGTCCAGTCGAGCGTTAGGGCTCCAATTCCAAGGCCACGCATGCCAGATCCAATCTGTTGGGCTGTGACCGAGTTAGAGAAAGCCCAGCAGACCCATGAGATGCTAGTGAGTGTTGGGAAGAGGTATCCAGGGACTAGATACCAGGAAAAGCTGCAAATTAATGCTATTACAAAGAACTTTGCCCTTGACATGCCTTTCTCGTCTTTTTCGTGCAAAGCCCTGCAAAATTCAGATGAAATAGTTACTCACTGAGGACCTTGGGGTTAGTCAATACTGGAGAGCAATTCTCGTCTTTTTAGGTGGTCTTCTTGTTTTGTTATAGTGCTCTCGGGGTACCTGTTTAACTGGGAATAGGTGGTGGTTGTTATTGAATAGAGATACTATATAGTAAGTCTGAAATGAGGATATGGAGATGAATGAGTTTTTAGAAGGATGAAGTAGAAAAGGTGTATTTGTGTCTCTCAGACACTGTTCTAGTGAAGGCTATTAACTTCTGATTCTAATATTCAGAAGAAAACTGTAACAGTAGATTGTGTGGTTAAAACACCATACAAACAGTTGTTTGTTTTAAAATTGTTCTTGTAAGAAACGTACTTGAATGTCTGAGGGAGCATTTATATTTGTCAAGGGGATGGATATATATGTTTCTGGTAGAACAAGGTGCAAAATATTATTTTTTCTTTCGGAAAGGAAGGGGCCCGAAACGTAATTTTCCTATAATTTTTAAAAATTTTAGATGGACCCGAGCTCTCCCTGTCCCCATCAAATTCTGCCAGTGTGGGTGGGAGGGGATGATAGCAAAATTATGTTTGGATCTCTGTTTTTTGGACATCAGGTAGCTTGTGTTCTAGAATCACTAAATTTTTTTTGATACCCCCATATTACAAATTTAGTATCATTTTTTTTCCTCACTATTGTACTATAAAATAAATTGAAATTGAACTTTTTCTTCTATATTTTTGTTAGTTTTGAGTTTAAAAAAATCACGATTTGTCTTGAGGAGAGAAATTTAAAAACTAAAGAAATATAATAAAAACATAAAAAGAGTTTACTATAAACAAAGTAAGTGAATAAATTTCTTTCCTGTTGTTTTCTTTTTATTTTCTGAATAATTTTTGTTGAGACAAATAGTTGAATATTGATAAAAAAAAATAAGGATAATACTAATAACTTGGAAAAAAGTGCTAGTCAAAGTCGCTAAAGTTGTTTGGCAGATGGAGTGATAGATACAAGTCAATAATTGTAGGGGAGAGAGAGAGAGAGAGAGAGAGAGAGAGAGAGTAATAGAAATACAATGCAATGATCTTAGACATGCGCCTGGGTCACCGCCGGAAGGCCGAATCTCAAAGATTCCCATTTTGGAATCAGAAAAAAAAAAAGATTCTTTCTTTCTTTTTAATTTTTTTAAAAATACTTTTGTTTTTCAAATCAAATTATCTTCTGTAATCGTCCCGGACAAGTGAAATCAAAATTTTTGTATTATAATAAGTTATAAGCTTGATTGACGGAACGAACGTTCATAGTGATAAATAGAATAGTTTTCCAAAAATATTTTAATAAATTTATCTTATTGAATATTATGTATTGCTGACGGTATGCTGATGGGATCTAAATCTTTTTTCCAGATTCTAAGATTCCTAGATTTGTCGACTCTTTCCAGTTGACTTATAAGAGTGAATGCAATCTCTTATTGGTGGCTCAAAATGCAACTAGTTTTATGACTTATATACACACACATATATTATATATATATATATTATATATATATATATATATATATATAATAAAACAAGTCACCTCCCCTTAGATTACGATACATATTTTCCTTCTCTCTCTTATTTCTAATAACTCGTGTGTTTGGAATAATTTATGTAAATCTCTAGATACTTTCTTTCGTTGTTTATCATTTGGTTTTATAAAATGCTATTGCCGGTAAGATTCTGTTATTCTTTTATTTAAATTTACGCTGTTTATTTGCTTACCATAACTTGGTCAGCTGTAAATAAGTTAAAAAATAAAAATTAGAGATTAAAAAAATTTCACCTATTTGGATAAAATAAGTTAAATAAGTAGATTAGTCTTAGACTCTGTAGATTTTGATAAGATAAATTATCCGAGGCCATAAAAAAAAAAAAAAAGCTTTTATAAAGATGTCAAAAGAGGAGGGGAGGTAGGATTTGAGAGAGCTATAATGTATTTTCCTATAGTGTTCATGTAGTGCGGGTAAAATGGCATTTGTTTTGTTCTTGAAACTATATCGTTTTAACTTATCAGGCGAATTATTATCAAAACAATGTAATTTCGAGAGTAAAACGAACAAAATTATGTCGTTTTGTTCATATTACATGCAAGTGTACTATAGCCTCTATGGATCTGGAGATGTGGCTTACCGGAAAAGTGAGACCTGAACGAGGTTGCCGGGCCACCACATGTGTGCCGGCTCCACCACGTACTTCCTCAATAGCCCTGCCCATCCATATCCCAATACCTGCAAATTATATACCCACATGCAAACAAGAATCACTAAATCAAACTTGTAAAACTTCACCCAAAAATCAATTCAAAAGAAACTTCATCCAAAAACAAAAGAAAAGGGTTACAGTTTTCGAAACTCAGACATCTCTGAGTCGAATCTTGACAATTACAAATTTTGAGACTACTGGTCGTTAACTTCAGGATTTCAAGGATTTGTCGGCCATACCCAAATTGACCAGATACGTCGATTATAAAAATTACAAATTCGGAAGTTGGGGTTACCTGAGTAGTAATAATAAGGAGCCAACCGGAGAGAAACGAGATCTTCCGGAAATAAAACGCTTTAACAATATCAACAATGCCAACAGCATAAGCCGATCCATTACCAAAAGCACTTCCAGCATTAGCGAAGATAGTGATAAGCACGTGCTCCTTCATGTTAAACGGACCCGGGTTCAGAGAAAACAACCGGCTCCCAAACCCGGGGATCCGGAACTGGGTCGCCGGTAGAACCGCGTGAAGGAACCGGCCTATGGGGAGAGTGGCAACTTGGACCGTGATCTGGGTTATGATTAGGGGTTCGGTTCGGTAGGAGAAGAACTGGTTGAGGAAAGAGAGGAGGCAACAAGAGATTAAACCCAGAAACCACATCCGGAAGGTCCATACGGGTATGGTCGGGTCGTCGGTGTTGGTCACCGTTAGCCGGACTTCTTCGATCGGAGAGACGTCGTCGTCGTCCTCGCCGCCGTCGGTGATGGTGGTTGGGTTTGCGTGCTGTATCTCTAGAGTTCCCATGTGGCGAGGAAGAAGCAAAGAGGAGAGAGAAAGGGGAGAAATTGGAGTTTTTTTTTTTCTGTGAGCGTATGTAGTTACAGTGGGAAGGATAGGGGGGTTTAGTCAATTTATATGGGCAATACTAGGATTTTCAGAAATGTCCATAAATGCAGAAATATCCCAGAAATGCTGAGGTGGCAATCTCTTATTCATATTTTACACGCGCGACACTTATAACACCCATTCTTTCTTGGACACTTGTACATTCTTGGACACTTCGAGAATTCTATTATGGAATCATAGCATCTTTCAATTTATATTGGAATTAGCATGATGATGGTTGACTTGGGTGGTGGCAAGCCAAGTGAGTGGGAAGGGTCTGTACACTTGCAAGCCTACAAACATAATTATGCACAAAAATGTATTTAAAATTGTTGAATAGTTGTGAAATTTATATCTTTTTAAAAAGTTTTATGCACATCCAATAATTATGAACATATTTGTATTTGGATCTTTGCGTAAATGAATGGGTAAAGTTTGTGATATGTTGTTTCAGTTTTTGCAGCCCTGTATCCAGGACAAAACTAGGATATGGTGTTTAGAGGGAATCGAGCTTTTTCTTTTTAAGAAAGGGAGGAGACCGAATGTAAATTAGGTAGTTGAAATATAATTTTTAAAAGTTAGGCATAGGTATTAATTTTTTTTTTAAATTTTTTTAGGGAGGCCCGGTCCCTCCGGTACCCTATCCTCCAATCTCCATGTAGTTCTATCTATGTCTGTGTCATCGTTGTATCAATTAAGTGTTATCGTCTTTCTTGTTATTTTTTAATTACAAATAAATATTAATTTTTTAAAATTAATTATTTATCTTGATAAACAAATTTAAAAAAAAAGTATGAGTAAATTTTTGAAAAAGTTCACTAAAGTTATTTTTCTAAACAATATTGTTTTTGGTGTCTTTAACGTTGATCTATTTGAACTTTTTTTAATTTTGATTTATATTTTATAGTGTTTTAATGTCTCACAATGAGAAGAATGAGAAAATATAAAAAAAAATAAGATAAAATTACATAAAAATTATAAATTACAAATAATACTGACTGTCTTTAACAAAAAATAATTTAAACTCAACCTTAATTCGAACCATAAATCTATTCTTGAAAACCAATTTTGAAGGGATAAAACACTTTGAGATAAGCTCATATTCTATTTTCTATTTACAAAATATTAAGGTTTTGTTTGCAAGAAAAACATGCTATGTATGTTAGGAATGGAATTGAGGGGGATCAAACTTGAATAAATCAATCACTAAGAGTAAAATTATTATATTTGATACTAAAAAATGCATGTCCTAAGTTAATTACTAATTATATCTAGAAAAATTTACATTTTTTAAAATTAATCATCCTTTAAATAAATAAAAACAGCTTAACAGTCTATCAAAATGGATCTCGACATTTTTTTAAATCTCCAAAATCGCGTAAATTGATTCTAAATCAAAATTTAAAGCAATTTTTTTTGTAATGTTTACGAACGAGTGTCCGAAAAGAAAATATCTTGTACTATGTTCCAAAATCTAATTTTGAAGCCAGTTAATTATTTTGTCATTGCGATAAAAATAAAAAGGTAAGCACGAATAAGATCATTTGAAAAATTAGGTGGTAAGTTGTTTATATTTCAGATTTTACTATCTCATTATGCTCGTGGAAAAGTTGCATCTCCAGCTGTAATTTCAATGTGAAGTCTTGTTTTGAGCTGTGGCACTATGAGGTACAGAAAATTGGGAGAAGGAAAAGATGAGAGAGAAAAAAAGAGTAATATTATGCACACAATTTTTCATACATATATTCAGAAACATATATGTTCGAAACCATCAATGTATACGGAATGCTCATTATTTTATAAACACCACACACATCCAACGATTTTGGGAGAAAGATTTGTGCACTAAAGTTTTTTGTTTTGTTTTGATAGCCGACTAGCCGAGGTATTCGGCGGTTTTATAATTACTACCAATTTTTTGTCGACTAGTCTTTTGGGGGACCTAATTTCACTGTTCACTTATGGGTGTCCGTTTCAAGTTAAGATTTTGTCCTGTATGAACATGTCCCATAAGAATTGATAATACCTGAGAGATTTCGAAAATGAGATCTAAGAGGGAGCCTACATTTAAGATCCATTAATTTCTATCATATCCAACATAGCCTATATTGAATTTTTGAAAATTTCTCAAGCCAAATTTTGAACAGAGTTTTGAGATTTGCCCAAATTTCAATTTAAGAAAAATCTAAAAAAATTAACATAAGCTATTTCGGACATGATAAAAATAATGTTACAGTTCATTTTGTCGAAAAAATTCTCAAACTTAAAATTTTAATTATTTAACTAAACGATGTTTGACTGATTTTAATGATAGAAAAATTTAGAACTTCTTTCTTAACCTTTAATAAGGTAATTGTCTACTAGTCTCCTTACTTTAGGAAAAGTTAAGACTAATTTCAAAAACATTAGGGGACCATTATATATAAAATTAAAATAATATTTTTTATTTTGAAGGCTGAGTGTGGCACGTGCGAATCTCTACTCCCTCTGCCTCCCTCCCTGTCAGTAATGCGTAGTTTGAGCCTTTGAGGTAAGGCTGGCGGCGCTGGGAAGTGGGAAGAGGCGTGGTATTGGGAGGGGTGCCGTGACACGCCCCACATTTTTTATATACTCACAATAGTTTCACTATAAATAAATATATAAAGTATGTGTACCAATATTTAATACTTATATAATAAGATACAAATAATATAATAATAAGACACAAATACGATAATATGAAAAAAAATTAAATACGAATATGAATTAGATAAGTTAAACTAAGATATAATTTTAAAAATAGTTCTTATGTTATTTTTAAGTTTACTTAGTAAAATTCAAAATATAAATATTGCGTATCACACAATAAAGATATTCAATATGCTATAAAAATAATAAGGATTTGGCTAACTAATGCTACTAGGTGGTGGATAATATACACATGATGTCAAAAAAATATGAATATTAATACGTATTTTTTGGATATAAATGTATATTAATAGATATCAATACACAATTAACAAATATCGATGTACATTTTATACATTATCCACCATTTAGTGAGTGGTAGTTAGTATTTTCTAAATAATAATATTGTTTCATTGTGTTACATCTTTCTATTTAAAGCATAAGTAAAAATGTTAAATATTTATATTTTTTATTCTAAATAATTTTATTCTAATATTGTGCAAGAAGTACAACAATCTTATTTTTATAATATTTTTAAATACGTATTCTATTTAGAAAGTATTTAATACGTTAAAAATATAAAATATTTTTTATTGTAAATACTTTTTCGATATATATTTTCGAGTATTCATATTTAATGTTAATACAATATGAGTATGACTCTTACTTAGAAGTATTTGTGGTTGATAAGTATAAACATATGCATTCCCACAAAATCTCAAAAGAATTTATCTAATTAGCACCACAATTTACAAGCCCCATCTTAAGCTTTTTTAACTCCATAAATTTTCATTTACTCTAATGGTGGTTCATGAGTGAGTTATTGTAGTAGTCAAACCAAGTAGAATTTAAGAGTCTTGTAAAGGTATTTGATTGGTTTTAGATATGCTCAATTTATTATGGACTAGTTCTCGATGTTCTGGAGGTAACGACTCGGCATAATTTTCAGTGGCTCCAAATGAGTGGTTCTAATGGAATTCAAACCCATAACCTTGAGATGATAAAGCTCCTTTGTCACCTCTGTCATGCCACTAAACTAACCCATTGGGATTACATGAGTCTTTTTTTATTGACAACTTAAACTATTTGTGTCAGTTTTTGCACACTCGACTAATTTCTAAAGAACCAATTACACTATCCCCTCGCGGAGGCCGGAGCAAACAAAAGTCATGATAATTGTATGTGAAACAATGCGGAAGCACAAGAAATTCCTAGAGGGGGGTGAATAGGAATTTCAATTTTTAACACTTTAAAAAAACTTTGAAACCATTTAAGAAAAAAGATCAAGTTATAACTATGTTTGTTAAGACACAAATGTGATAGGGAAAGCAAAGCAACCACAACACAAGATGTACATGAAAAATATTTTAGGGTCAATCAACCCTTAAGTGAAAAACGATGGACCGATTACTATAATTTACTATCATCAAAGAAGACAGTTATAAGAAGTGCATGTACAAGATTTTTATCCACAAGCCCTTATCTCACTCTCTCATATGGCCACCCGAGCCTCTTTAATGATCCACTAGCAACCACGAGCTTTTGAGTTCAATTTCCACAATGCAGTGGCTTCAGGTCTCACCTGGCCTTGGTAACTCGATCAAACTACACCACAAAACTTGAGTCTTGAAATCATATGAAGATGAAGAATGACTACGCAAAAGTGGCTCTCACACTAGACATGGTCAAGTGACACTCAATAGCGAGGCACAAAAGTCTAGGTCAAGAAGCTCACAAAATCTAATGGATAAAACCCTCAAAATCTCTTCAAAAGATAGCAAAATCAGTCTAGGGAGAAAGAGAAGAGATATTCTCTCTCTAGAAGTTAGGGGAGCATTTCATACCTAAAAGTGCCCAAAATTATAGTTTTTGTATGTCCTGGTACGAACACAAATGAACAACCAACTAGAGAGAAAGAATTTAGACAAGAATGCGCAAGAGTGTTAGTGTCCCCGTGCCACTGGGGCACTTCAAAGCGCCGGAGCACTCTCAATGCACTGCTTAGGCGCCATCTACTAGATTGAAAGGGAAAAAAGAAGCTAACAGGTGCCGGATAAGCGCCCTCGCCCCACGAGGACGCTTCAAAGCTCCATAGCCCTTTGAGGAAGCTCGTGGGGCGCCATTTACTAGGATGGGTCATGAATCTTGCAATGCATGATGCTCTGTTGTGCTACCGAGAGCACTATGCTCGGCATGCCTAGGCATGTTGCTTACATTGCAGCCAGTTACTTGGGAAGACGTGTGGACAGATTAGTTGCCAGACATGCGGGCGTTGCCGCCCCATTCACACGGACATGCATGGACACGTGGCGGAAGCACCGTAACTTGCGGGGCATGATGCGATATTTTTCGGCGGGTACTCCTAGCAGTTTGTTGGATAGCTTTCAAGTTGATTTGTTCTATCCAAAAACTACTTACATAACAGAGCACTCATCGGAGACGCAATCACAATCGACACTAATCTAGATTGAATATTTTACAGTAAAGCGAAAGTTGTTCAAAAGAACCAACAAGAAGTCAAGCAAGTGGAATTCTAGACTCCACATTTGTTTAATACGTAATTTGTAAATTTGATCCTACTAAAATTATAATATTTCAACATGTATTTTGCATTGGTTATAAAATTGTCCGAGTATTCCATTTAAGTAAACTAGAGGTTGAGCACACAATGTCTGCATGTGTGCAGTTGAATATGCGGGGCATGTAAGTGAAATGTAAAAATCAGGTGTGCGAGTGGAATATGAGAGTGGGGATATGGGGCTGTTAGTTGGAAAATGCAATTTTATCTTTGTTTTACTATTACAATTATTTAATGGCACGTTAAGAGTAAACATAAAAAATTATTTGTCGGAGGCCTTAATGAAAAATATTTTTAGTCACACAACTTCATTTTTAGTTCATAGAATAAAATAACCCATTTATATATTAAAATAGATAAGAATATTGGTTTAGATGGAGTTATAGATTAACTTAACTTATTTTATTTCTATGTTACTTATTTTCATTGGTAATGAATTTTTTAAAAGAAAAATGAGATCCATGTGAATGACCGTAACCCTCAGATTTATGCAATATGCATAGATTTTCTCTCGCGCCATCTTTGGGATGCGGCAAGATTTAGGGCGCCATTATTGAGATTGTGTGGGCATCAAGGAGGAGTGTATTCCATTTTTTAATGTTGTTTTATTGAGAATAGGAGTAGGTGCCCTTTCAATCGAGTGTGTGTCATGCCAACCAACCCTCTTTGGGCGGACAAAAGAAGTTTTTGCTGATTGGTCTAGAACAGTGCTTGGCTTGTCGATCTTTCTGGAGTTCGAATACGGACTCTTCAAGTGTGTGCGCGCGCGCGCGCGTGTGTGTATAAACACATAAAAACACATATACTTATGGGCCAAATATAGGGACACATATAAAAACACACACTATCTCAATTGTTAAAACCAACAGCTGAGATTAAATCATCCTCTTCCTCCCTCTCCTTCTTTATATTTTCTCTCTTTCTCTCTTCCCTCCCCATTAACGTCTTCTTTACACACTATAGCCAAGAATATAACATGTCTACAGTATATATGCTCAAGAAAAACTGTGTTGGGAATACCCTCAGATTTCAAAATTTTCAAAAAAAAAAAAAACGATGGACATATAATTTTTACACAATATATGTTCTTATCGTTCATAGTAGTAGTATAATACTGAACACACAAGCCCCCTTAATTAATGTAAATATTTTATCACAATCTCATTTACACACTGTCTAATATGTTTTATTGTGTTTACTTAATCTAAACAAAAAAGATCCAGAACATTATAAAAAAACATGTTTCAATAATAAATAAAATATAGATACATCGTGCAGGAAAAAGATGAGTGTGAGGTTTGATTCGAGTTACGACTCAGAGTTTGTGAATGATTAAAAAATGAGGAGAGGAGAGAGAATGGAGGGGAGGGAGTGAAGAGAGAAAATGTATAGAAGGAGAGGGAGGAAGATGATGTTTTAACCTTAGCCATTAGTTTTAACAGTTGAGATGGTGTGCTCTTTTATGTATTTTATATATGTCTCCAGATCCGACTTGATGTATACAGTCCCCTTTTAATAAGGATCCCTTATTTTGCTAGGTGTGAACTTCTTATTTTCTGGTCAAATTTTGATGACCCTAATCGTTCAATGTGTTTAAAACATGTTTTTTAAGGTACTTTCAAGAAATCGGCTCAAAACAATATCAAGAAGAACTTGATCTGAACAGTTTTTGATAAATACTAACAGAAATAATTTTATGAAAAATTGAATGGATCAAGTCTTTATGGATAATATTTGTAGTTGATTTCATGAGTTAGCTCTTAAAAATATGTTTTAAACACGTTGAGTGGTTCGGACCATCAAAATTTGACCAGAAAATAAGATATCTACACCGTAGCAAAATAAGAGATTGCTTATTAGAATCTCTCTCTCTCTCTCTCTCTCTCTCTCTCTCTCTCTCTCCCCGCCTCTCTTATATATATAGAGAGAGAGAGAGAAAAAGACCTCTCTCTCTCTCTCTCCCTCCCTCCCCGCCTCTCTTATATATAGAGAGAGGGAGAGAAAAAGACTTATATTAGAATATATATACACTTATGATATATATACTTATATTATAAGGGGTGGGGATGTGTTTTTTGGCCATTTGCTAAGGGTATAGGGTGTGTTTTAAGCTCCATTTAGCTTACCTAATTTATTGAATTTCCATTAGGCTAATCTGTTTTTTCAAAATACTAGTTGGTGTAAATAATTTTTCACTGTTCATAGTAATTTATCAGTTTTTTTCGTTTTTGGCTTACAAGAGAAGGGATACATGTTTTTACCATGCTACCCTTTAACTTAAATGATCTCCTAGGCTAGAGTTCACATGCATCCCTCGCACTGCGAGTAGGAGAAGTCTGTAAGATCCCCTCAAACCCCCCCCCCCCCCCCCCTCCTCTTTTCCCCTCCCCAAAATCCCAACCTCACCTCCTTTTGAAATTGCATACAGAGCAAAGGTAGTATCTACCTAAATAACTTGTGGAACTCGGACTATATGAGTTGTATTTAGGTTTGGTACGCTACTTATGTGGGCTTCGATCTTTGTAACCATTTAGAACTGCATTTTTTTTGTATGATGTTAAACGACAGAACAATGGCAAGTCCAACTTGAATCTGCACTTGATCTACTAGTACATCTTCCAGGAAACTTGCAAGTTTAGATTTAATTTGAATTTGCAACATTGGTAGATTTGGATTTATGAAGTCGTTGTTGTTAGGTTACGATTTCATTTTAATTTTCAACTTCGATAGATTTGGGTTTATGAAGTTGTAAGTAACATGGTTATGTAGTTGTTGTGTCAATGTGATTCCTTAATCTTAAAAACTAACGATTGAAGTTTGATTTGGTATGTGTTATCCAGCCGTGCAAGAACTGGATTGGATGGTGTGATGATCCAAATCCTTATATGGCACGGTTGACAAGCATCACCGGTGCCATTGGCAATGAAGAGGTGGTCCCATATGTCATTCCCTGCGTTGAAAACGAGCTCCGCAAAAAACAAGGAATGCCATTGCCAGGGTCATCCGTGAACTGCACGTTCTTACTAGACTGTTTATAGTCATTTTTTTATATGTGTTTTAGGTGTTGTGCGTTTGTTCTTAATGTAAATGTAATAATGTCGTTATAGGACTTCAACTTGGCCCATTGCTCGTTAATTTAATGTTGCATTTAGGATTATCCATTTATATGTATCGCATGAAACCTCATCTTATTTTATTTAAGTTGACTATGGATTCGCAACATATATTTCTCACCTTTTTAATGCTAGGTTTGCTGGATTCCATTGATATATTACTTATTCAATTTTGGATGAACTTACTAATGTTTTTTCGTGTAGTTCATGTGTAGTCAGATGGTTTCGCCACACAAGGAGATAGGTCATACTGCACGACCCGATGGTGATGGAAATTTTAACTTGGGTGTGCAAGCATCGCAAGAAAGTAATGTTTGACACGCTAATTGGACGCTATCCCTAACTAAGGTCTTCTTGAAATTGATTGTTACTTAGATTCAACGGGAAGGTTGGTCCACTGCTCACATGGAAAAACGTTCATGGGAAGGTGATGTTTGACAAAGTTGAGGTGGTAATGAATGCAACGCAATATAAGAACAAGCATGTTGCGTTGAAAAGGAAATGACAAACATGGCAACTCCTTGACAACAAATCAAATAGTGCAACCAGATTGGGCATCAATATAGAGACGGGTGCTTATATAGCTCCAAACCATTTTTGGGTGACTCTCGAAGTAGTGAGTCTGTCTATCTACCTTACTATTTGGCTACGAATAAAAATTTATATCTTATTACTTTCAACACATGTTATTAATCATTCATAACACAATTTTTAATCAATGTGTATGACTTATTCTATACATTGCACATACCACATGTGCATCAATCGAGTCTAAGATGGACACTGTGTTTATTCACAGAGAAGTTGAACACTGTCTGTTTTTAACACTGTTTAAATAAAAATTGTAACACTATTTTTTTACTGTTAAATTTTTAATTTTTTAAATACAATGTGTTGCACGAATGTATGATGGCTGGTCAATTTTTACATAATTGAGGGTTTTGAATAGCATGGAGTATCACATGTAGCATTACTGCAACCTTTCAAAAACTGATATTACCATTTTTTGTACATTTTGTTGTTTGCATCCTTGCATCAATTCTAATGATGATACAACTTTTGCAATAATGTAGGTCCCATTGTAATGGCCTTTTATGAACGACCTCCCAATTGATGTGCAACCTTGTTGTATAAATATAGCATTAGTTCTTCACCACCCTACACAAGCACATACACAGAACTAGTAGTTCAGCCACACTCATTTGGAAGCAAGCAAAATATATTCTATAAAGGTAAATTTGTTTAGTTATTTGTACGTATCATTTTTTTTGTAACTGCAGCAAAATGAGTTGGTGGGAAAGTTTAAGGAGACGAGACTGGATAATGAGGTCCTAATGGGTAAAGTATTTTAGGATATCTCTGCAACTGGTCGATATGCTGCCGCTGCAGGCTATGACTCGTCCGAACCTGTGCTAGTTGTTATGGATGAGAGTTTTAGAGATACGGACCACTACTGCCGAAAAATATTACAAAGCGTAAGGGGAAACAACACTCACCCTCGATAGGGACAACAAAAAAAGTATCAATTTAGTGGGGAAGAAAAAGAAGAGAGCAGATAGTGTGGACATTTTGACTTCAATTCAAGCGGTATTGGAGAGGGAGGTGAAACCAACACACAACATGGTAACACAACGTAAGAGCACTCATTTCATAAGCGATGCCCTCTGAATCTTAAACGAAATTCCGCAGTTCGTGGACTCAAACTCCCTAAATTTTATTGGGGTTATGGACCGCCTAATCAAAAGTCTCGTAATGCTTGATATTTTCGTTGAACTTGGTTGCCCACAGCGACACCTTGTTTGGCTAGAAAGCCTGCACGCATTGGTTGTCAGGACGTCCATTCCCGGATCTGTTGAGCATGCCGCAGTCCCCCCACCATTCTTCTAGTTCCATCGTCGTTCCTCTATTTTAGTATTGGCTTGATTAGCTCTTGCTATGAATTGTTTGTTGTTATGTTTACGTTGGTTTGTATGTTTTAAATAGGTAACAATTGATGTTGCCACTACCCGTTACATTTTTATTACTTGACATATGTTGTCCTACATTTTCGATTATGTACGTATGATTTTAGTGCATGTTTGGGAGCTTACCGATTTTTTTATGACTCTGCACGAAATGTTTCTATTCATACATAGGTTGTGCTAGACGATTATACTGCCTGGGGATATGTACGAGGAGAAGGCGATTTTGAATCTTTTGTTGATTAGGCGACACCCAGGTTTGAACTGGAAAAAAAGGATTTGTAGTCTCCTGCTTACCACTCGGCCATGTCGCCAAAAGCATACAAAATAGATGAAAATTTTCCCCTTTTGGATTAGATTAGTGAACTTTTTTTTTATTATTGTACTTGCATTTTGCACCATGATTTTCTTAATCCCTTTTCTAACAGAAATCCTTCTTTTTTTTATTGTATTGGGGATCCATATGAATTGCATGACCACAATGCAACAATTTCATTCACAGAGTTGCTACGGCGCGGTGTACAACCAAATGACGGAAGAGATGATATGACGTCTCACTGGTTTGAAGCAAAACGTAGGATTATTCGAAACACATGTTAGGGAATAACCAGGCGGTGGATCAACAATGTAACAGAACGTGGAAGTACTATAGAGCAAGAGTAGAAACTTCGTACTCTACGTACGAGTATAAGAATACTTCAAATGCTCAAAACCAAAACTTCTCCTCATGTAGTCAACCTAACATATTGATCGTTGCCTTGGATGGAGATCAATTAGAGGAGGACAATAACTCATTGAACTTACCTGCAAATGTCCTCGCACACCCGGATTGATGGGCACATACTTCACAGCAAATCGACAACCTTTTATTTCTAGCACAATTTCAATAAATAAACATGGCTCATCGCGTAGCAAACATACCATTCCATATGTCATCCCTTATTGGGTGGGCATATATAAACGATATTGTCAACGGACACCCAAAAAGGTGCTACCATGAGTTGTGTACATCGCAAGCTCTTTTTCAACAATTGTGCGAGGAGATGCTAGAAAGGTTTGGTTGGCCTACTGATCGGGATGACGCATTACGAGTTCAGGAAAGCGTTGGTATGTTCATTTTGTCACTAAGGGGGTGGGATAAGGGGCATATTTAATAAAGGTACCAACACTCCAGCAATACTATTTAACGGCATTGACAAAAAATGTTGGATTGCATGCGACGGTTTAGGGAGGAGTACATCCGCCCAACATGGCCTCAAGGAACCCCTCACTCTTATCTCGTTGTCTAAGACCAGTATAGGTACTTTCAAGTGGGGTAGAAACTATCTTAATTAATCGATATATATAGAATTGTGCTAAAAACATTCACCATAAAATATTATTTTGTTGTGACTACACATTCTATTGACCACACAAGACTGCATTGATGTCATTGAACACACGTCTTATTCAAGTCAAAAAATGCTTTGCAAGGAAGAGCTTTCTGAGGACATAAATGCGAGCCAACATAAAATGTTTTCTCTGCGTGTGACTTTGATCTTTGCTTCACCTATGCCTGCTGGCTAGGAATGGAGCATGCACAACTATAATGTATTTAGGCGCGTTGTTCACGAACCTCAATTTCAATTCAATCACCCAGAACTACGTTCGGAAAGCTATTTACCTTTCGTGTTTTTCATTTTCAATGTAACCATATACACATTTCACGTTATCATCACACTTTTAACCCTATGCGTAGGTAAGTACTACCTTGTGGATACTAATTATCCAAAGCAGACAGATTACACAGCATCGTACAAGGGATACAAGTACTACCAAGACACATTTTAACAAGGGACACGCGGGCCAAGGGATGACAAAGAGCAATTTAATAAGGCCCACTCTTTCTTGTGGAGTTGAATAGAGTGCATTTTTGGGGTGTGAAAACGTAGATTCCACATGCTTTATGACATGCCCCGGTTAAAGCCCAATGCGTAGAATGACCTCGTCCTTGCATCAATGGCACTGTACAACTTCATACGATGACACATGCCGAGCGAGAAACTATTTCGAATGGTTGTTAACAAAAACTCTTATGTGTTCGTGGACTTAGAGGATAGTAACATGACAAATGCAGATGAGGAGAATGAAACTGAACAACCATAAGACAAAGAATTCCACGACGAAATGAACAATTTTGGCGACAACATATATATGACATTGCACCGTGACAGCCGTCGTTCCTAGGATTATTTCCCCATCTTTCAAAGGAAGACATCGTCTATGTTTACAGTTATGTTTCAGTAGTGTAACTGATGAGCGCATTATATTGCATAATAACGTGGCTCAATATACTCAATTTGGCAATTATGCGTAGGCAAATGTATTTATTTAGTTAATATTGCACGCGTAGTTGTCTTTGTACCCTTTCAGGTTTTCGAGCACTAAAAGCATGTCCAAAGGCTTCATTACGACTAAAAGGCCTCGGGTCCATTTACGACATTGATAAAAGTGCAAATGGAAGGTCCGTGAATGATAAAAGAGAAGCCGGAACAAAAGAAGAAAGAAGCTACAAAAATTGAAGACAGACTCATTCTCTATCAATAGAGAGTGGAGTCCTATCAATAGAGACTCTCTCTATCCATAGAAGAACTGCCTATTGATGCCTATCAATAGAGACAGAAGTTTAAAATCGGACAGTGCACTTCTCTATCGATAGAGAACCCCTTCTATCGATAGAAGGGCAATTTTTACTGAAGAAATAGACTTCCCTATCGATAGAGACTCACTCCTATCGATAGAAAGCGTAATCAAAGAAGACCAGAAGACTTCTCTATCGATAGAGACTTCTTCCTATTGATAGAAGTTTCAGCTAATTCATACCAGGAGACTTCTCTATCGATAGGGATATCCTCCTATCGATAGAGACCCAGTTTTATCAGATTCTGTGCGAACGATTTTGCCTCGAACTCTGGGTCATTTTAGGAAATTAGAAGCTTCTTTTATTGCCATTTTAAGGGTATTTTGGTACTTTAACAATAGAAATCTGTTAGGATATTTTATTAGGTTAGATTTCTTGACTTGTATAAGGGGTAGTCTCCCTATTTCAGATCATCAGTTTTCATTTTTACACCATTTTTCAATACAACGTATTACACTTAGTTTTTCACTGTTCAGAGCTAATTTACACCGTTCTTCATATTTTCTTGTCTTGTTCTTCAATATTTCTTCAATTCTTGTCAAGTTCTTCATCTCTTAAGTGTTCTTCCCCTTTGAATCTTTGGATTCTCTTGGAAGCATTTAAGTTTATCAAGTTTTATTTACATTTTTGTCTTAAATACTGTTCTTATTGCTTTAATATCTGATTCCTTTTTAGTTTTACTTAGTTCTTCCTTATTGTCTTTAGATTAACTTATTTTATTATGTTTTCTTTCAATTCCCTTATGTTTATGTCAAAGCATGAGTAGTTAATTTAGTGTGGGTTAAGTCTAAATGTGAGGTTTGTTCAAAAACCATGTTGGTCTCTATCTTCTCCAAAATTTAATGCCATTGATGGATCTTTCTAAGCTTTTTCTGTTGAAATAAAAATGAAGTGTTAAGTTCTTGATTAGATATAGCCATCCTTAGAGTTGGTATATTTAATACTTGAATCGATGTCCTTCATCTTTTAATCCTATTTCCTTTAAACTTGAAAGATCCGTCAAAACTATTTTTAGAATTAAAATCCTTGTTTTCATTGAAGAATTTTCCGATCGAACACCCGGGACCGGGAGTTAGATTGAGTTATAAAAAAGAAGAGATAGACCAACGAAAGTTTCGAATAAACCAAACCTTAGGACTTAACCCCACATTTTAATCCTCATTTTAGTGATATAATTGCTTAACCGCACCAAATAAAACTTTGAGGTTGACGTCCGAAACGTCGAAAACACCAATTTGCGTATTCTCTGATTACAACGTTCTTTTCCCTGTGGATCGATACTCCGGACTATCCCTACACTCGTTTTTAAATATTTTGAGGATAAGTTCAGTTTTATGAAATTAAACCACTGACCACGAGGCCGGCACACCCCAACGACAAGCACTTTGCCGGTCCGGTCATGTTTTTGGCGCCGTTGCCGGGGATTTGAATAGTTGATTTAGAGAAATCGCAGATTTTGCAAAGTGCAAGTTTCTTTGGCGGAAACCTTTAACCTACCCATATTGGTAAACCTAAGGTGTAACGCAAGCCAAAGGAACGTGCAATTCGCAAATTTTATTTTCTTTTTGAACTCACACTTAATTGTTAGGAGTTGTCTTTGGTGTATGAGTGTTTACACTCGACACGCTACGCATAGACTCATTCACACAAACAATCCCCCTAACACCACAATGGCTACCCAACCGGAGGTCAATAATGTCCCATTTGCACGAACCATGAGAGAATATTTATGCCCATCCAATTTCGAAATCCAGGGCTATTATTCTCAATGGCAGGAACCATTATGGTACCCACCTAACAATTCACCACAATATGCTTTCCAAAAACCTGTTGTAGATTCCAATGCATCTCAACCATCTAATGAGCAGAGTTTAGAGGACACATTGCAGATGTTCCTACAAGGGCATTCAAAAACTATTGAGCAAAATAGGCAAGCTTTTGGTGACATCCACTCCCAATTGACTAATTTGAACAATATCTTCAATGTTGAGAGGCAAAACGGGGATAATGATGAGTTCCGTGGTGTGAACCACATTGATACCTTAGACCAAGAACAAGAGAACTCTCATGTATTCCCCGATCCTCTTGAAATTGGTCTCACTGCTGAAGAGACCACATTTTTAGATTCACCTGAGCTCGAGTGCTTGTCCTCACTCGTAAATGACGAAGCTATGGGAATAGAAAGTTGGGTACCCTTTGTTGACGAGTCACCTCCGGACAAACCGCAAACTTATTTGTCCATTGACCAATCTGTACCTTTAGAAATTCAGATTTTTTCTAAGCAAGTGGAAACCGATCCCCCTGATAATACTGAGTATTCTCTTGTTGTGATTCTACCCATTCAAACGAATCAACAGGAGAGTAAACTTTTGGGACTCTCAGACCAACATCAGCAGGTTATGAGTTGGCACCTTCGATTAGACCATTTTTCTCCACCCTTTACTGATCCAATTTTGGAAAGGAAATATGGTCATTCAGGCTACAATCTCATTGTGGTCTCTCTAGTAGACCAAGCACAGTCACATGTCCCTTATCCATTTGGGACTTTTCCCTTGAAAATTTTGATCCTTAGGAATCGATTGAGGAGTTGTGTGACCCTGTCTATGGGGGGTCCAATGCAGGCAATGTGGACCCCAATTCTTTGGGTCCGTGAGCTTTATTTGAAGTCTAGGAGACTATAAATCCATGGAGTATGTGATACCTCTAGTGTTTGCCGTGCTCGAACGGCATCAGACGGTCTGGTATAGCCACCTTGTCAAACTACGTATGTAGTACCTTGAGGTTGGGTCTGACGGCAGGCGCGTGGATAATGAGAAATCTGTCTGAACCCTTTCGGCTTTAGTGTCAAGCTCCGTGGAGATTTCTTCAAAGCGGAGTGAAGGGGTAAGGAATTTGGGGGGACCCCCTCCAAAGGGAGTGGTAGCCTATTAGATGATGGCGCTGCTTCTCTAGATATTGTTGAACCCCATGCATACTGTCCTTCCAACAATAGGAAAACACAGTCTTTGACAAGGAAGAAAAGTAGTACTCGTGTCCTTCGCGTGAAGAAGTTGGTGGATTTATTGCTTAATTTCATTTATTGTTCATTTTGGACTAACCTGCTAATGAAATTTTGTGTCCCATGAAGTCATGTTTGCTCTTAGTAGGTAGTTGGTGGTTCAGTCTTCGCAAGGTGTACACGCTACCACATCAGCCTTGGTAGTTTGGGTCTAAGTACGGGGTGAATGCGGCATTCAAGAGCCCAAAGTCATGGGTGTAGCTATGTGCTACGGTTGTTAGTCCAACAAAGCTCCGGCGATGATCCTATGTGACTAGCTATGGTCCACAAGTTGGAGCCAAAAGAGTACACCTTGGAAGCCCTTCCAATGACAAACAGTGCACGTGACGAGAAATCCTCAAACTTGGTCGAGGTATATGGTGGTTGACATTCCACCTCGCAGGTATGATCGTCCCTCTTTTATGCTTAAATGGTGTGTTGTCTTCTTGCATTGAGGACAATGCAATTTTCAAGTTGGGGGGGGAAGGGTTAGTCCAATGTTAGTGTTAATTGAGTCATTTTAGTCCCATTTTTTTTTTTCAATTATTGTTCCATTTCCCATGAAAGTAGAGTTGAAGCTTATGCTTGATAATTTGGATATGTGCAAGAGGCATGCATGCGATGTATTAGTCATTGAGCAACAAAGTCAATTCACACACATAAACATGAACTATTTGGAACACTTTGAGCTAAGTGTGTAATTGGGTGATTTGATCATATAGAGTGGAGATTTAATTTGAAAAGCATCCCGCACACTCTTTCGCACTCGATCTTCATATAAAATCCATGCCATGCTCATATCATGCTTAACATCTTGCATGCATCAATTTGGAATCCATTATGTACGGAGAAAAGGAAATTAGGCTATCTTTGCATGATTGAACCACACAAGTGTCCCATAATCCAAATTTTGAACCCAGTCCGAGTCATCCAATTTTCATGAAACAATTAGGAAACCGGATGTTGGGAGGTGTTATGAGGTGTTATAAGAGTGTTTTGATGGGGGATGGAAAGAAGACGTGTCAAAAAAAGAAGAAGTTGGGCAAAAGAAGAAATTTCAGACAGTTCACTTCTCTATTGATAGAGGAGACTTTCCTATTGATAGAGAAAATGCAAAAGTTGGACAGTTCATTCTTCTATTGATAGAGACTACTTCTCTATCAATAGAGACTATTTCTCAATCCATAGAGAGATTGGTTTTCGAAAAGAAATTCTCAAATTGTATAAAACCAAATAATGTCCTTTCATTTTTCAAGCCCGACTCTCACTCTCCAGTTCAAAAAAAAAAAAAAAATTACAATTCCCTCTCTCTCCGACTCCAAAATCCTTCAAGGGAAAAATGTGAAAAATGATAAAGAAGATCTTTTGTCGGCTGATAGAGATCAAGAGATCACAGAAAGAGATCTTGAGGACACAGAAACAGATACTGAGGAGACAAAAGTTTACTATGGATCATGTGGCAGCGCAGATAGGGCGCCCGTACATCTCTGAAGATGAACCGAAAGAAGAGGAGAGTGAGACTGAAGAGGAAGTCAGTGATGATAGTGAGGAGGAGTCGGGAGAGGATGACATATGTGGAAGAAAGTGAGTAGAAGAAAAGGGGGACACAGTTAAAATAAGATCGAGTCTATGCTAGTTTTTCTCTTGTTAAGTGTCATTGAGTCTAGGAAGTTGTGTTTTTCTTTTCATGTTAGTCATCATGGTATTGTGCACCGGGTGCACGTTGACATTGTCAGGACACCGGCAAAGGGTAGATGACCAAGCCACATATCAGCCGGTGTCATGTCTTGTACTCAATTTTGCTATAAAAACCATGAATGTTATAAGCTTTTAAAGTCCTAATCGATTCTAATTACAATTTGGATTCTATCTTGATGCATGATTGAGTAGTTACATGTTTCTAGCACTTGGCATTCCTATATCACATTGCTATGTTCCATCAACGCATATAGAGTACTTTCATTGTGATTGCGCTTATTCCTTGAATGCATAACCACATCTTCGGTGTGTGTATTCGCGCAAGTTAGGGATGCAAAGTTCAGGTCATGAAGTGCACAATTCGTTTTGAGGGCAAACTGAGAGATTTGGAATCAAGGCTCACTTTGATTAACATTGCTTAATAGATTTCCAAGCTCACTTGTTCCTTATAGTTCATGAATGGTTGTGCGTGTTTACATTGCTCATTCTTGCTAAATGCGCTGAGTACAAATGGAAAACTACGAAATCAAGCATGGTTGATAATTAGACTTGCATGGGAAATAAACTGTCTTTTCTGTTGTTAGTATGATGCGTTGCTAGGGACTAGCAACCTTCAAGTTGGGGGGTGTGATGAGCGCATTATATTGCATAATAACGTGGCTCAATATACTCAATTTGGCAATTATACGTAGGCAAATGTATTTATTTAGTTAATATTGCACGCGTAGTTGTCTTTGTACCCTTTCAGGTTTTCGAGCACTAAAAGCATGTCCAAAGGCTTCATTACGACTAAAAGGCCTCGGGTCCATTTACGACATTGATAAAAGTGCAAATGGAAGGTCCGTGAATGATAAAAGAGAAGCCGGAACAAAAGAAGAAAGAAGCTACAAAAATTGAAGACAGACTCATTCTCTATCAATAGAGAGTGGAGTCCTATCAATAGAGACTCTCTCTATCCATAGAAGAACTGCCTATTGATGCCTATCAATAGAGACAGAAGTTTAAAATCGGACAGTGCACTTCTCTATCGATAGAGAACCCCTTCTATCGATAGAAGGGCAATTTTTACTGAAGAAATAGACTTCCCTATCGATAGAGACTCACTCCTATCGATAGAAAGCGTAATCAAAGAAGACCAGAAGACTTCTCTATCGATAGAGACTTCTTCCTATTGATAGAAGTTTCAGCTAATTCATACCAGGAGACTTCTCTATCGATAGGGATATCCTCCTATCGATAGAGACCCAGTTTTATCAGATTCTGTGCGAACGATTTTGCCTCGAACTCTGGGTCATTTTAGGAAATTAGAAGCTTCTTTTATTGCCATTTTAAGGGTATTTTGGTACTTTAACAATAGAAATCTGTTAGGATATTTTATTAGGTTAGATTTCTTGACTTGTATAAGGGGTAGTCTCCCTATTTCAGATCATCAGTTTTCATTTTTACACCATTTTTCAATACAACGTATTACACTTAGTTTTTCACTGTTCAGAGCTAATTTACACCGTTCTTCATATTTTCTTGTCTTGTTCTTCAATATTTCTTCAATTCTTGTCAAGTTCTTCATCTCTTAAGTGTTCTTCCCCTTTGAATCTTTGGATTCTCTTGGAAGCATTTAAGTTTATCAAGTTTTATTTACATTTTTGTCTTAAATACTGTTCTTATTGCTTTAATATCTGATTCCTTTTTAGTTTTACTTAGTTCTTCCTTATTGTCTTTAGATTAACTTATTTTATTATGTTTTCTTTCAATTCCCTTATGTTTATGTCAAAGCATGAGTAGTTAATTTAGTGTGGGTTAAGTCTAAATGTGAGGTTTGTTCAAAAACCATGTTGGTCTCTATCTTCTCCAAAATTTAATGCCATTGATGGATCTTTCTAAGCTTTTTCTGTTGAAATAAAAATGAAGTGTTAAGTTCTTGATTAGATATAGCCATCCTTAGAGTTGGTATATTTAATACTTGAATCGATGTCCTTCATCTTTTAATCCTATTTCCTTTAAACTTGAAAGATCCGTCAAAACTATTTTTAGAATTAAAATTCTTGTTTTCATTGAAGAATTTTCCGATCGAACACCCGGGACCGGGAGTTAGATTGAGTTATAAAAAAGAAGAGATAGACCAACGAAAGTTTCGAATAAACCAAACCTTAGGACTTAACCCCACATTTTAATCCAGTTTTAATCCTCATTTTAGTGATATAATTGCTTAACCGCACCAAACAAAACTTTGAGATTGACGTCCGAAACGTCGAAAACACCAATTTGCGTATTCTCTGATTACAACGTTCTTTTCCCTGTGGATCGATACTCCGGACTATCCCTATACTCGTTTTTAAATATTTTGAGGATAAGTTCAGTTTTATGAAATTAAACCACTGACCACGAGGCCGGCACACCCCAACGACAAGCACTTTGCCGGTCCGGTCAGTAACTTATAGTGTCGCAATCATTACTATTTTCCATACAAAACCAAAGCAAATTGCCAGTCTTTTTCGTACGAAAGTAATACAACCACGTCATAATAATAAATGGAAACACAACCCTAATGACGGTCTTAAATGCATAATAATGACTCAAGATAAGGAACATTGTTAAATGTGACTTGCCATGAGTACATACATATGTATATGTATATAGAGAGAGAGAGAAGGGGAGGGGAGATTATGAGTTGTCATAATGACAAAAAAATCAGGAACATTATTAAATGCGACTTGTTAGGAATAGAAATATGAGTTGCCAAAACGACATCATTTTACTTTATATAACAAATAATTTTGTGTCCCATAGTAACATTTTTTTTATATCATATATCACTCTCCTAAAATATACTTATTAAAGAATTTAATGAGAGCTTTTTTGTTGGGCCAAAAGAGTTAAATGAATCTGCAGTATGAATTTATGGTGGACCCACACAAGATGACTTCATTTAAGGGACGGAGGAGACACAACCCCTCTTCCTTACATTAGCGTATAGATACAACTACCTTGTTCATATCCAATTTATTTTATACTATTGCCGTATTTCATTGTATTTCTATTTTTTTTAATGGGTACGTTATTTCTAGATGTGTATAATTTCTCTTGATCTCCCTAATCTTATTTACTAATGATCAAATATGGTTTGGCCTGCTCATTTGTTTTGGAATATTTTTGTCACGATAATTCTTTATCTTGTCTGTTGTTTTGTCGGATCGATTGCTCGAGATCTTTCGGAATTCGAGAAAAAAAAGGATCACTTATGGTGATAGGCTTGTTGAAAATTATTCGAGCTAATTTATGACTTGTTAGAAGTAAAAAGCGCTCTAGCTAGTGAGATCTTCATTGACTGAAAAAGATCACATTTTGTATGATGATGATTGAATGATCTAAGGAACCCCTTAGATATGATGCGAAACGGATTTTGTTCCATCCTTGATCACATAATTTTTTAAAAATTTTATTAGTTTTGCATCACGTTTTTTTGATTATTTATTCATCTCGACGAGCTAATCTGACAAATAAAACATGGTTAAAAATTTCAAGGTTTTGATAAAAACAATAATAATTCACAGATTTTTTTTTGTCATTTCTGAATCTTTTCCAAGTTTAATTCATGATTTTTGAATTTTTAATTCCTTTTTCTCGAGACAAGTAGATACTTCAAATTTATTTAACGGAAAAGTAAGAAAAATTCAAAAAAAAAATTAAATACATTAGGTGCAACGGGTGTTTGAAAAGCTATTTTTTAGTTTTTTATTTTTGACTTTTTGAATTATGGCCAGAATGAGTTTTTGAATTTAGAATGAGTGTTAGGAAAAAATGTGCATAATGCATTTTGCAAAAGTAGTAAAATAAAAAACGGGAATGAAAATACAAAAAAAAAACTCTAGACCTCCTTTTGAGTTTTGGCTCTTGAAGTCCAAATTGGAGAATGAATTTTATAAAATTCATTCTGAAAATGTGATTCCCAAATAGTCAAAATTCAAAAATAAAAATATAAAAATGCAAAAATGCAAAAAAAAAAAACTCCCAAACACCCTGTAAGTAATCTAGTTTCCAATGAAATTTCGTTCCTAAGCTTTGCTACGGTCAATAAATCTTATCCAAGAGACATTTCGTTTAAAAAAATATTTTTTATTTTTATAGATAGAGTTTGAAATCTTAGATTATGTCAAATGGTGGAAACTAAATTCCTAATTAATTTGAAAACGTGATTTTAATTGGATTAAATCGGTAATCAAGAACGATTTTATGCTTCAAAGTAAAAAATAAATATTAACATATTACTAATTAACCAAAAAGTTGAGGACACAAATAAATTTGAAATATTTTTTATAGTGGTCATACTGGATGTATTTATTTAGAAAAAAGGTGTAAATTGTTCAATAAATTTTTAATTTTTTGAGCACATAATTTATAATTCTTGTTCGCAGTGATATATCAAAATTTAATTTTTTAAATCATGTGTTCTACAGTGATTTTAGATTAAACTCAAAAAAGAACAAAAATAAGAGAGAGAAATGGGGGTGAGAGAGAGGGAGTGTTCCGAATAATAATAATTCTTCCCCTTCTATGCAATGGCTTCAACGGTGTTGGCTTAAAGTTTAGCCTACTTGTCATAGCTGGAATAATAGCTGTATTGGCTTATAAAAGACAACATATTGTTGATTTATTTATCAATTCAAAAAACGTTTTTTTAGTTTTTTAATGTTTAGTATTTATTGGACATTGTACTTTATGCTTCCTGCACACTCACAGGCTCACAGACTTTTTTTTAAATTTTTTTTTATGCTTCCTATGGGCTATGGTCAATAGATAACAACACAAAGATAACGACAAAGGTAATGTGTGCGTATATTTAAATAAATAAATAATACTAATCACTTTGGGAAAAGAGGCTGCAGCTTTCAAACTTGAGGGGCCGTTTATTAAAAATTAAGGGATAAAATTATCAGATATAGCCCATTTGGACTGTGGTTTTTATTTGTTTATTTATTGAAAATATTTTCGTCCTTATTTGAAATTTTTTTACAATTTTTTATTTTTCATCAATTTTTTTGATTTATTGGTTCATCTCGACAAGAGAGCTTTCAGAAAACTTATCAATCATCGGCTAAATTTGAAAAAAGTTCAGAAAAGACAAAAATAAATCAAAAAACAGAGTTTTTTGTACTTATTCGTCGTCTTTAGTGACTTTTTTTTAACTTTTAGACATAATTTTATACTCATTAGATTCATTTCATCAAGACGGACCAATAAACTACAAAATATTGAGATTTGAACAACAAATGCAAAAAAAAAAATGAATAAAGACAAAAATTTGAAATAAATAAATTAGTGAGGCCAAATAGGGCCTATTTGAGATTTATTTATGTTTTTTAGTCCCGGCTATTATATTCAGAGTTCAAATTTTATCTATTTGATAGGGGATAAAAATATCCCATCTCTCTCCTATTTATATCTTATTCCCTTCTATATCCCTTTTTTATTTATACAAATGTCATTATTAATTACGAAAATATCATTCACCTACTTATATTCACCGTATTTTCCTTCTTAAAAAAAATTCAATTAAAATTTTTATAATTATTCACACATATATAATAAATCTCTCATTCTAGTATATATCCATGATACCTCTTTTACAATTAACAAACAGACCCTGAATATTAGAGGTGTACATAAACCTATAGCTCAAACAACATATAAACTAGGCGACCCTAAGATATTTGGGGCCCTAGACGAGTTGAGAAAACAAGGCTTGCATATTTTCTTAATAATTTCATTAAAAAATTATGTTAAAAAAAATCGTCATAGAACTATAAGATATTAAATATTTTTTTGTTACTTCATAATTCGCCGAGATTGTCGAAGATCTCTTACTCAATATATACCAGCTTGATCTTTTATAGAATTACTAGCTAGCTATAGAATAACTGCAAACGAAAAATATTGACCTTAACAAAATCAATGGGAGAAATATTGACCATATAGAATTACTAGCTATAACCCATGCTTACAAGCATTGTCAATATAGTCTGTAAAAAAATAAAAATAAAAACCTAGTGACTATTATAATGATTTTTTTTTAATGTCGCAATAATTAGTATTTAAGTTTTTTCCTATATTCTTTCGAGGCATTATTCTCTTTTTCATGGTAATCAACGATAACAAACTAATCAATTGAAGCACCATTGAGAGATTTATAAACTCGTAAATATCTTATTTGATGCTAAGTTACATTTGTTTGAGATTATTTTAATTTGTACTTTTTTATAAATAAATTTTTCATCAAAATAATTTCAATGGTTAATATGACAATATCAATTTTATATTTAACTCTACACGTCACTCAACTGCAACTTTTTGAGAATGAGTGTTTTAGTGATAGAATATTATGTCAATTTATAGTTGATGTGAATTTAATTTTTTTCACTCAAACTCGTCTAGCATATGATCACATTATATGATTTTTTCTTTTTTTGACCTTCAACAAAACATTGTAGGCTTATCAAGTATTTCTTTTTATAGAACATAAGACAATAATGAACTTAAGATTGTCCTTACACAATTATTTTCAATCCAAACTTCGCACCATTAGTGATCCATTCCTAATCTACCCAATCAAAATCTTTCGTAATATGGCAAACTTGACCATTTGTATTTAGCGAGGGTATAAGAAAATTACAGATGTGTGAGAGTTATTCTGGTGAGATTGAGAAAAAACCAACGAACATGACAAGTGTAAGAGTTGAGAGAGACAGACAGATAGAGAGAGAGAGAGAGAGAGAGAGAGAGAGAGAGAAAAGGGGGGGGGGGGGGTGGAGAATAGGTCAATCGATGAGATAATTTTGGGAGAAGAGAGAATATGACTTCAAAAATGCTACACATGCATCACTCAAAATTACGTGATTTTATATTGAGAAAAAATCATATTTGTTTTGCACCTACATCGCTCAACATATTTCGGTTTTCCTCAACACAAAACGACGTAGTTTTGAATGATGTGTGTGTGGCACTCCTGATATGAATTAGAGTGCGAGCTCCATAAAATATGACATGTTCGGATATTTTGAGATATCGTCCTGTAATGTAATATAAAGAGTTTCGATTAATTATCGCTTGTTTTGTAAGAGACACAACAACTATGTGAGACCTAAAAATTAAGGATTCGTTTTCTTTTTCTTTCCTGTACTTGTTTTTAATGTAAAACAAGGTCCAAACATTAAATTGTAAAAAATTGGGCATGTAAAAAAAATTAATGAGAATATTTTTTATTTTAAACAACAAAATTTCCTTTTCAAATTGCCATTTTTCTAGAAATTTATGCCATCTCAATTTATTGGAGATGATAAACACTCGAGATGATCACAACCCATGAAATATAACAAGTAATAAAAATCCATTTTCAAATATTATGACAAAAGGGCTAGGGTTAGGACTCAATGGAATTTAAAACAAACAAACAAAAAATTTACATCGTAAATTTTTATTGGTCAGACGTCAATTTTTACATCGTGAATTTACATCGTAAGATAAGATTCCATCTTTTTATGTACACATTCACATAATAATCCAATTATATTGGTCAAACGTCAATTTTTATTTTCCGAATGTGTAGTCAGTATTATCAAGCTACTATCCTAGTTGCTTGGGCTGCTGTCCCCTTAATCATCGTTCAATCATATCGTAATTCTACACAATTACGAAAATAAAGGATAAGAATACGAAAAAAAATGAAATTTAAGGAAGAGTGAGTTTCATCTTAATTATTTACGGTAAGCCGCACAATTTTTACGAAAATAAAATAAATTCTTCGATATATATCATTTTATTGAAAACAATATGAGCAGTGATATGAATATAAATTTTTGAATACATGTATATCTTGAATCATTAGATGCACTTAAATTCTACAATTTTGCTATTTGCAAGGAAGTGTACCAGGAACAAAGAAAGGAAGTGGACCCCACACCCAAGCCACCCACTCTCTCTCTTACATGTGGCCTCTCTCCCCCCAACCCCCCACCGCCCCCAACCCCCCACTCCCCCCACGCCTCTCTCTTACACGTGGCCTCTGTCTCTCTCACATCTCACATATTTTTATTTTTAGATTTTTATTTTTAATTTTTAGTTTTTTAATTTATTATTTTTTTATATTTATTGGTTTGACATTAATTTTTTATAAATTATTAGTTCGTCTTGACCAAAAAATCAAACAAGTAAATTTTTTTTTGTTTAAAGGTAATTTTTTTACTAGAGACAAAAAATAAGTATAAACGTGATCTGTTTTGACTTATTTTTTTCTTTTATAAATTTTTTTAGTTTTTAAATATATATTTTTTACTTTTTTAAAATGTCTCGTCCAGAAGAATTAATAATTAATAAAAAACTAATAAGTCAAACAAAAAAATAAGTCAAATTAGGTAAAAAATAACATGTCACGTGTTGTATTTATGTTTTTCGTTTGTAAAAAGACTTATTTCATAATATATTCATATTTTTCGTTTGTAAAAAGACTTATTTCTTGCATATATGCGTGATTCTCTTAATCTAATTAGTTTATTTATTTATTATTATTTTTGTATTTATTAGTTTAGCATCAATTTTTTTTATAAATCATTCGTTCGTCTTGACAAAAAATTTAAAAAGTAGAACTTTTTGTTTAAACTTAATTTTTTATTAGAAACAAATAATAAGTCTAAACATGATCTGTTTTGATTTATTTTTTCTTTTATGAAATTTTTTAATTTTTGAATATACTTTTTTATTTTTCTAAAATATCTCATTGAAAATAATCAATAATTAATAAATTATTATTAAATCAGATAAAAAATAAGATTCGATCAGATAAACTAATAAGATTTGGAGAATTATAGATACATGTAAGAAATAAGTCTCTTTACAAACGAAAAATATGAATATAGAATGAAATAAGTCTTTTTACAAACGAAAAACATGAATAGAATACGCGACATATTATTTTTTTGCCTAATTAGACTTATTTTTTGTTTGACTTATTAATCTTTTATTAATTATTAATTCTTCTCGATAAGACGTTTTAAAAAAATAAAAAATTATATTAAAAAACTAAAAAAATCGTAAAAGAAAAAAGTAAGTCAAAACAGATCACGTTTAGACTTATTTTTTGTCTCTAATAAAAAAATTACCTTTAAAAAAATTTACTTGTTTGATTTTTTGGTCAAGAAGAGCTAATAATTTATAAAAAATTAATACCAAACTAATAAATATAAAAAAAATTTAAAAATAAAAAAACTAAAAACTAAAAATAAAAATCTAAACAAAAAAAATATGTGAGATGTGAGAGAAACAGAGGCCACGTGTGAGAGAGAGGCGTGGGGGGGAGTGGGGGGTTGGGGGCGTGGGGGGTTGGGGGGAGAGAGGCCACATGTAAGAGAGAGAGTGGGTGGCTTGGGTGTGGGGTCCACTTCCTTTCCTTGTTCCTGGTACACTTCCTTGCAAATATCAAAATTGATCATTTTCCAAATTATATGGACCCACACGTGACTTGCTTGAGGTTACTGACAAAATGATTGACCTTGACTTAGAGAACTGACAAATACAATACAGGAACTTCTTTTCAGGTTTTGAAAAATACAGTGATTTTTCTGAGTTTAGAAAATATTTGATTGATATTTTTTTTGCCATTATTTTTTGACAAAAATTGTTAATTTTAAGTGATAAAAGATTAAAATAACTATCTTTACTTTTTTTTATATATATATTTAATCTATTTATGCATGTTTGCATTGAGATATATTTATTATTTTATATATACATACACGTTTATGTTAAGAAATAATTTTAAAATTAAAAATTAAAATGTTAAAATTAAATTAAACTTAAGTTATATTTTGATCAACTTTGTGCAAATAAACAAGCATCTTATATATTTTTAATTTTTAACCTTAAAAGTTATTTATTACTATATACGTTCACACACACACATATATATCTTAATGCACACAGGTATAAATAGACTAAATATATAAAAAAATATATATAACAAGAATAAAGAGAGGCATTTTAGTATTTTATTACTTAAAACTGACGATTTTTGTCAAAAGTTAACGTCAGAGAAAAATAATCAAATATTTTATAAAGTAGAAAATATCACTGCATTTTTTAAACTTTAAGGGTGTTCTCTATATTTATCAATAACTTCAGGAGAGGTCACTCCATTTCATCATTTTCCAAATTATATGGACCCACATGTGACTTGCTTAATGTAATTGGTCAACGATTTCCTCTACGTAAATTCATTGTCCCCTTCTTTTCATTGTGTCTACAAAAATGCTACACATATATTATTTTTGCACATTACACAAAAAGACGTCGTTTTGTGTTGAAGAGGTTTTTTAATATGAAAAATGCTAACTACCACCCTCTAGGCAATGGATAATACATAAAAGATACATCGGTATTCGTAAAATGCATATTAATATCTGTACGTAATTGTATTGATATTCGTATTTATTTGATATTATATGCATATTATTCATCGCCTAATGAGCAGTGTTTTAGCAAAGCCCTTTTATATATATACGTACTTTTTCAAGAAAAGCTAGAAGATTATGCAAGAGTGGATTAGGGCGTTAGGAAGAATGAAAGGGATTGGAGAACTGTAATACAGTTTTTATAATGCACGTGTAGTGCATGCAAAATAACGTAATTTTATTCGTGTTGTTCTTAAAATTACATTGTTTTGACTTATTAGACGAATTACTATTAAAACGCATAGGATCAAAATGATTTAATTTGCAGGGTAAAGCGAACAAAATTATGTCGTTTTGTCCGTATTACACACTTATTACAGAGGCTGCACTACAACCTCTCCGAATTCGAATCAAAGTTTTACTACTAATCAAGTTAGTTTTAATATTAATTAATTAAGTTATTAACGTTCTTTATCATTATTTGAGTTACATTTTAGTTCCCATGGAACTTTCGTAAAACATAAACCATGTAATTAAATATATAATAATGACTTAGCGGAGTTTAAGGAGAGTTAGCGGAGTTTAAGGAGAATTGACCTCTAATACGAATTAAATAATTCCCCATGCTTACCACTTGTGTCACACTTAATATTCTCATCTAGCTTTGATGTTGTCAATATGTGTGAATGAAAAAATAAAATAAAATTCGATACATACAATATTAATGATACGATATCGCTTGCAGGGCTAAAGAAGTCTTCAAATTTTAATTTTAAAAGTTCTATTGAGTACAACATTATTAAATAAAGAAATGTTTTTATTATCTGATTTACGTTACCGATTAGTTTCACACTTAATTTGAATAGTTGTGATCCATTTTCATGTTTAAAAAATTTGATGTGAGTGAAAATCAAACGAATCATAACTTGTTGATATGCAGTGGAATAATTCGACGAGGAAGACCCGAACATTTATTTGGTGGAATAGATAAGAGAAATGACTTCTTTTTATTATATTTGATGTTATTTATACAGTAGCGGCGAATGAAATAATTTACTGAATAAGCTTTGAATATGTGTGAATGAAGATATTTTTTGTAATACAATAATAATATCACGTCATTTGCTGGACTAAAGATGCCTTGAATTTCGATATGAAAGGTACCGATTGACTCGGATTATTTAGCATTACTTTGTCTATCTCAAAAAAAATGATCCGGTCCGCATAATAAAAATTTAAAAAAATTTCAAGAAAATTCTTTGCAAGTTACTAAATACGTGTCAATAAGTTCTCTTTATTTGTGGAAAAAAATTTGAATCATTCTTTTAAAAAAAATGCATTTTTTAAGTTTTCATTTCGCAGACTGAAGGCATAAAGAATTAATGCTTGAAAAATGAAATTTTGGAAAATAATATTATGAAGATTGAAGGAGCCGAAACACTAATCTTTATTTTAAATACCAAAGCATATGTTAAGAAATAAAGTTCTCAAACTTTAGAGGTGTGTCGTGGTTCCCGTTGGCACCACCTTTTCTGCGCCTAATCATGAAAAATTATGAATAAATTTACATATATACCCTTTAGTTTATACTTTCTCACACTTTGGCTACATGTCACATGAGCCATAACCGACTTAACCGTTAAAAGAAAATCAAGATCTTAGATACGTAAGCAGGGTGTGAGAAAATGTAAACCAAATGGTGTGTATATAGATTTATTGAAAAATTATTTAGTGGTATCAAAACGATAACCTTGAAACCTTACAGGGTACAACCTACGCGTTTAAGTCAAAATTGGAAAAATCAAAAAATCGAATCGAAACGAACCGGTAAATCAAATCGAATAAGGAGTTTGACTTAATTTTTCAATCGAATCTATCTGATTTGAGATTTTTTTTTTTTTAAATTTGATTCAATTTTTTATTTTCGTCTCCTATGAACTGAATCAACTTGGACCGAACTAGTTGTAACTAAACTAATTCCTAAAAGAATAAAAAACCAAGTGCTAGACTAAACACTAGTTTTTTGAGATTTTTTATACGTAGTTTCTATTAATATGCTTTGTTGGATTATTGAATTGAATTTTATTATAATTCTTTAAATTTGTGTTTTAAATTTGGATTTTGAATGTGATACTAAAAAAAATTCAATCTAGGTTTGGTCTATTTAAGGCTCTATTTGGCTTGTTGTTTCGCAAATGACTTATTTTTTGTCTTTATTCAAATTTTTTTTGTATTTGTTATTTTTATGTCATTTTTTCGTGGATTATTGGTTCGTATCGACGAAAGGAATCTAAAAAGTATAAAATTATGTCCAAAAGTTAAAAAAAAGTCACTAAAGACGAAAATAAGTCAAAATAAGCACTTTTTTTTGCTTATTTTTTGTCTTTTCTGAACTTTTTTCAAATGTAGCCGATGATTGAGAACTTTTCTGAAAGCTCTTGTCGAGACGAACCAATAATCATCAAAAAATTGATGAAAAATAAAAAATTAAAAAAAAATTCAAATAAGGACAAAAAACTAAACAGTGAATAATCCAATAATAACCACAGCCCAAACCTAACAAGGGCCTCTTAATTTTTTAGAATTTTTTTTGGACTTAGGCCGAATCAAATCGAAAAAATCAAATCGAACCTAACCAAATCAAAATAATTTAGTTCGATTTCAGCTTAAAAAATCTCAAATCAAAATAACTTATTTGGACTAAATCGAACTGATTACACTCCTAATACACTCCGTTAAATATACGAAATCTAGGATAAGTGTGTCGGCCCTTTGCTCGTTGTGGTCCAGCACCAGTGTCCAATTTTATCCAGGCCCAAAGTTGTTATGCTGAGTTCATGGCTTGGACTTGCAATGAAGTGTTAGGCCCAGTAATTAATTTGGGCTTTAAGTGGTTCAAATAGAGTATAGAGCCCAATTCATGCTGGGCTGGGCCATGCCTAAATTTGGACACAAATGAGTCTAAAAAATCCGATGCACTTAAGTTTTGTACATATGTGTTCAAAGTTGTCCGATACAATTTCAACTCAAACTATATACATGAGAATTTATGCTCCTCGAATGGTCACGAACATATTTATATTCAAACATACATGTTCAGTACATTTTCTATCATGCTTTGGTTCAAGGCCAAACCTTAGCAACATGGTTTTGAGGGGCCGATTGGATGGAGGTATATTTTGAGGGGGATAAGTTATTGAGGGGGGATAAGATAAGAGGGGGTATTATTTTTGGAGGGATGGCCCACATTGATGTGATGTTTATAGAGGGGTATAAAAAAGTAGATGGTTTGGATGAGGGATTAAATAAGGGGATAAAGGGGGATAAGAGTGGTGGATAAGGAAAAAAACTATTGATTGTTTGGATGGGGAAAAAAAAGAAGGGGGATAATTTTTGGAAGAGGTAAAAGGATCGACGTGACATGTTTAGCATGGTTTGGGAGCAAAAAATGCAGGGGGATAATTTTTGGGTAGGCCAAAAATAATCCCCCGGGAGGGGGATAAAGGGGGATAATTTTTGGGTAGGGGGGAGGTGGCCCAAAAGTTATCCCCCGGAGAGGGATAAAGAGGGGAGGGGGTATTGATAATACCCCTTCTTCCTCATTACAAATACAAAATAACCATATCCCCCTATTTTATCCTCCATCAAAATCAAGTACTATTTTATCCCCCTTTTTTAATATTTTATCCCCATTTTTTAATACTTCATCTAAACTATCTATTTTTTATTACCCCCTCTATAAATATCACATCAATGTGGGTCAACCCTTTAAAAATAATACCCCTCTTATCTTATCCCCTTTTGTTTTTCATCAATTTTTTTGATTTATTGATTCATCTCGACAAGAGTTTTCAGAAAAGTTATCAATCATCGGCTAAATTTGAAAAAAGTTCAAAAAACACAAAAATAAATCAAAAAAATAGAGTTTTTTGTACTTATTCGTCGTCTTTAGTGACTTTTTTTTAACTTTTTGACATAATTTTATACTCATTAGATTCCTTTCATCAAGACGGACTACTAAACTACAAAATATTGAGATTTAAATAACATTTTTAACATTTTTTTAACTTTTTGACATTTTTGTACTTATTCGTCGTCTTTAGTGACTTTTTTAACTTTTGAACATAATTTTATACTCATTAGATTCCTTTTATCAAGACGGACTTATAAACTATAGCCAAAAATAATCCAAATAGGGCCTATAATCCAAATGGGGACTAATAAACTATAGCAAAAAATAAATAAATAAATAAAGACAAAAATAACAAATAAATAAAAACTATAGCCCAAATGGGACTTATAATCCCTTATTCAATCAGCCTCTCAAATGACTATTTTTGAATAATTTAAGGGTTTTTTAACTTTGTTTTACCAATTAACAAAAAAAGAAAAAAATAATAACAAAATATAAATCAACAATAAAAAATTTAGTTAAAAAGAAAAAATATATAATTTAGCTCGTGTAAATTTAGTTAACAATAAAAAAGATATAAAGAGAAAAATTTAGTTAACAATAAAAAAAAGAAAAATATAATTTTGGGAGGGGGTGAAATATAAGAGGGGGTAATAGGGGAGAAGAGGGGGTAATAGGGGAGAAGAGGGGGGGGATAATTTTTGGAGGGGGAGATTTTTAGTTTCCAAACCATGCCAAAGAGGGGGACCCACCCCTAAGAAGGGGTGATAATTTTTGAAGGGGGGCTTTCCCCCATCCAAGCAGGCCCTGAAGGCGGTTTAAGATAGTAAAAACATTAACGGGTGATTCGCAGACAAATTATTCACTGCGGCTGAAATCTTGTTTGGGTCAATGCCTTTCTCGTATAAATTTTTTAATAGAAATGCTATTTGCAGGGGAAAGGGGCCTAAATCTCCACCGATCCAGTGCCACGATAGCCCCTCCCTTTTTTTTTAAAAGGCAGATTGCTCTCTCTCCCCATCTCTCTCCCTCACCAGTAAATTTTTTATTTATTTATAAAACAAAGTTAAATATCTGTTAAATTTTTCAAAAAAATATTTACATTCAAAACATGACTTAAAATGCCCAATTTTGAAAACAAAATGACCGACACTGCTTTTTCAAATTCTTTTCGGTCATGCTTTCCTAAATTTTTTGTTGAAAAAATACTAAAAATTTTACCTTTTACTTAAAAGATTATTTCAAAAGTAACCGTGAGCTCGAAATATTTGATAAAGAGTTGTTAAATTATGGTAAAATATTTATTGATTTATATTTTGTCATTATTTTTTTGTTGATTTATAAAATAAATTTATACATCTCTTAAATCATCGAAAACTTATTCACATTTATCATATGTCGTAGTGTGTCCAACTATGGAGAACAAAGTGACCAACACGCTCATTTGGATCTTTTGCGGTCGTGCTTTTTGAATTTTATTGTCGAAATACTACTAAAAATTTATCGTTTACTTAAAAAATTATTTCAAAATTAACCGTGATTTCAGAATATTTTAATAAAGGGCTATTGACTTATGGTAAGGTATTTGTTGAACTTACAATAATTTTGAAATTCAACAACCCTTTCTTAGGCTTTTATTTGGATTTACTCTAAAGACAAAATCATTTCAAGTTATTTGTAAATTTTTTAAATAATAAAAATGAAAAGGTTTATAATAGAGGCTTAAAAATAATTTTAGGGCGGGATAATTTAAATTCATGAAACTAGAATCAATCAAAAACTTTATTTACATTGTGTTATTATCATTGAAAATTTTATCCGAACTATCTTAAAAAATACGATTAGTTGTAATAAAGGTACTTACAAAGGTGTGAATAATTAATGCAAAGAATTGAAGCGGTTGGAGAACGTATTCATTTAACCGAAAAACATTTATTTCCAAAGTCATGAAATGTCAAATTTTTAATCAGCTATCACTCTAAATGTGAATATCATTCGACAAAACTCTTATCGATGTTCTACCAATTTGGTTTTTGTTATTAATGATTCATGCATCTATGAACGAAATGATCTTTTTGAAGTATTAATTTAATCCGTAATATATTTTATTTTACGTTACGTGACTGATCGTCGTATGAAAAGATTTCTTTTCTCGTAGAATTATCATTAAATAATACACAATAACACCTCAAAAACCCTAGAACTTTGTTACCAAAGAAATCTTAGTTTGTTGCCCAAGTATTAACGTTGATTTTCACACTTGTTATTTGGAAGTGCTTTTATGGTAAGGGCCTAGACACATCTAGAAGCTCAGCCCCGCAAAAAATACACCGCTCTATCTTAAGAAGTTGCCCCTTCTACAAGGGAACGGCATTTTTCCGCCTACTACTCGTCTCTCTCTCCCTCCTCAAAAACCCTAAAACCCTCGTAATCTCTCTCATCACCTCCAGTAAACCTCTCTCGCTCCTCCTCCTGTTTCGATCAATTCACTTCATTTCCTTTCTCAAATGGCGACAGCAGTTCTGCTCAGATCTCTCCGTCGACGCGACCTCCCTTCCGCTTCTCTATCTGTTTACAAATCAGTACGTGCTCACTTTCCTAAATTGCGATTATTGTAACATTTTATACGTATTTTTGTGGTTATTGAATCATTTCTTATATTCTCTGTTGATCCCGGCTAGTTTTTCTGTTTTGGATTCGAATTCGATTTGTTTATCAGGTTTTTGAATTTCAATGTTTTTGCTTCCATTTCTGTTAAGCTCGTTCTTACTAGGGGTTTGATGGCCCCATAGGTATGATTAGACTCTGTTTTTGTGTTAGTTTCCAGCAATACCAGTGTTTCTTGTTTAAAGTTGTAGTATTTCAATTTGTTAGCTTTCCCTCATAGTGAAAGTGTCCTTGTATTTCTGTGATTTTATATGTTTAATTGTTACCATCAATACTGAGTTTTTTGTTTGTTTTTTGTTTTTGCGCTGGTAGTGGAAATGTGCTTGTATGTCCTGATTATGTACGGCTGTGATTTCATATAATCAAGACCAGAAAATGAAAATCACATGAAGTACAATAAAGTAGAACTAATCCACAACAGACAGTCAATTATTATCTTCTATGCTTTGCCGAACGATAGTACTCAAGTGCACGGTGTTAGATTTGCTTGACTGCACTTTTTACTCTGCCAAGATTATGTCTAACACTCTGATTGTTTGTTCCGTTAATGAAAGTTGTATTTTCATGTTTTAACGTGATCAATTTCTTTTTGCTAGATATGATGGCCATGTGATTATATTGTAAGCTTTTAGACTAGGTGCTTATTCTCTGAGCTTCAATATGTACCTTTTTGTGTAGTTGTGTTAGATGAACCTTTTCTAATTGCTTAACTGTATAATGCTTGGCGATGGATAGTTGGCTATATCTCTACCATGTTCTGCAAAATGTTCCTTTTGAATTGCTTACATCTTGTACATCAGATTTATCCTTTACCACGATATTTTTTTTATTACTCAGTTGCGCTTTTTAATTTTTAGCATTTAGTTATCATTGTATTGATGTATGTGTCCAAAGAAGACATTCGCATTGGTAGGTTGTACTACTGAATCACTGCATGCACAGCTTTGTTTCAATCGGCCGGTTTTGATTGGATAAATTAGCTAATTGGATTTTGTTTTTGATTGTCTTCAGTTGACTGGAAATGCCAAGTCATCTTGGGCATCCTCTCATTATGGTAATAAATGGGCAAGTTTGACAAGGCCATTTAGGTATGTGAGATAAGATTTTCTTGAGATGTGCGTCAACATTTTCATCCTTTTTGGTTCTGACATTTTTCCTTTCTGATCCAGTTCAAAGTCCGCTGGAAATGATGTTATTGGGATTGATTTGGGCACAACAAACTCATGTGTTGCAGTAATGGAGGGCAAGGTCAGTTCAGTTTTTTCTCACTCACTACTCATACTTTCTGGGTGTAGACATTGATATAAAGTTTGAAAGCTGATTAGTGATTACCCATTTCGCTGCAGACTCCCAAAGTGATTGAAAATTCTGAGGGATCTCGCACCACGCCATCAGTAGTTGCCTTTAACCAAAAGGGAGAGCTACTTGTGGGTACCCCTGCCAAACGTCAAGCTGTGACGAACCCAACAAATACGGTCTCTGGGACAAAACGTCTCATCGGAAGGCGTTTTGATGATGCTCAAACACAGAAAGAAATGAAAATGGTTCCATACAAGATAGTCAAGGCTCCTAATGGAGATGCTTGGGTTGAAGTCAATGGGCAGCAATACTCTCCTAGCCAAATTGGGGCATTCATTCTGACCAAGATGAAAGAAACTGCGGAGTCGTATCTTGGAAAGACAGTCACAAAAGCTGTAATCACTGTACCGGCTTATTTCAATGATGCGCAGAGACAAGCAACAAAGGATGCTGGGCGAATTGCAGGTCTTGATGTGCAGAGAATCATTAATGAGCCTACTGCTGCTGCACTTTCATATGGTTTGAACAACAAGGAGGGTCTTGTAGCAGTTTTTGACCTTGGTGGTGGAACCTTTGATGTTTCCATTCTAGAGATATCTAATGGTGTTTTTGAGGTATGCTGGTAGATCTTCATTTATGCTCTGTTTGCATGTTGAAGTATTCTCCTCAAGAATGATTTCCTGAAATTTTGGTGTTATGTTGCATAAAGTTGGGTAGGATATTTTTTTTGGGGAGAACTTTTAATGTGAAACGGCAGAACAATAACTTTCCGACAACAGAACTGTAAGCCATTTTTGGTGCATGTGCCAAAAATTTTCTGATCATGGCCGCGCTAGAAATTTTATTTTGCTTACTAGTTCCTGGTAGGGTGTTATAATCCTACCCTCATTAGGCGTAGCACAGTACAACACATTTCTTGGGAAATGGCATTGTAGCTTGATACGAAACAACGGTTGCTGCCAATCCCATTAATTTATTGAGCTACAACCAAAGATCCAAAAAGAAGCAAGAACAATATTTTACGAGAAGCAACTTTCACGAAATTTTTTACATCGATGCAAACAGAGCTGTTATCTCAGTAGTTCTCTAATCCTACTCGGGTGTATTCAATTAACGACATGCAGGTGAAAGCCACGAATGGTGATACGTTTTTGGGAGGAGAAGACTTTGACAATACTCTGCTCGAATTCTTAGTGAGCGAATTCAAAAGAACAGAGGGTATTGATCTGTCAAAAGACAGGCTTGCCCTACAGAGGCTTAGGGAAGCTGCTGAGAAGGCTAAGATTGAACTCTCGTCCACATCTCAGACAGATATCAACCTTCCATTCATCACTGCCGATTCCTCTGGTGCGAAGCACTTGAATATCACACTGACCAGGTCAAAATTTGAGGCCTTGGTTAATGACTTGATTGAGAGGACTAGGAACCCATGCAAGAGCTGTTTGAAGGATGCTGGGATATCAACCAAGGATGTGGATGAGGTTCTTCTTGTTGGAGGAATGACGCGCGTTCCAAAAGTGCAAGAAGTGGTGTCAGAAATCTTCGGTAAGACCCCGAGTAAAGGGGTAAATCCGGACGAGGCAGTGGCTATGGGAGCTGCCATTCAGGGTGGTATTCTTCGCGGAGATGTGAAGGAGTTGCTTCTTCTTGATGTCACTCCTCTCTCCCTAGGTATCGAGACACTTGGTGGCATTTTCACCAGATTGATCAATAGGAACACGACCATTCCAACAAAGAAAAGCCAGGTGATACTTCATTCTTTGATGTTTGATTCTGTTTATATTTTTAGGGCTTACTTCGTTATGAGTAAATGTGGTCCAATAATATATCTCTGTTGAAGCAAATGTTGTGTGGACTCTTTTTTGTTTTTTCCAAATTACATGTATCCACTGGATAATAAGGGTAAGAGTGTGTGACGTGTGGGTTATGCGCACATACAGTTATCTTATCTAAAGTGGACAACGGGATCATTTATTCCCATGGTTTTTGAAGAAGAAACAGCTTACCTTTATTATTTTAACGAACGAAATTACAGCATTCCACATGGATGAGGGATAGATTTCCGCGCCTTAACCTGTCCAACATGGAACATTGTACCATGCGTATATGTAAATTTTCACGTCATGTCTGCGTACTTGGGCTCAACTTTTTCTCATCCTATATCATAATACGAAGGGTTTGGGATGTCTGCACATAAATAACTAGCAGTTACTAATGAAACTAGGGTGTTGCTTTAAACAGCTCTCTGGGATGTCACTATCGTAAAGAATATGCTAAAGCAATGGGATTGCCAGTGCACATTTCTCATGTTTATTGTATTCACACTTCTTCCTACACACTTCCACATAAACCAGCACCCCTTTTCAATAAAAGGAAAATGCTAACCACCGCCCATTAGGTGGTGGATTATGTATAAAAAGTGTATCTACATCTATAAATTGTGTATTAATATGCGTGAATATGCATTGATATCAGCAAAATGTGTATTGATATTGGTGTGTGTTTGTCATTTTGTATATATTATCCACCGCCTAGGCGGTGGTTAGCAAGACCGTTCAATAAAACAGTTGTAGAGTAAGAATAATGGAAGTGCTGCTATCTTAACAACCAGAATATTGTTGCCCGATGAATCTGCCGTGATATTTTGAGGTACTTTCTGGATGTCTTACTGTGACTTGTTACCTCAGGTGTTCTCTACAGCAGCTGACAACCAAACTCAGGTGGGTATTAAAGTTCTTCAGGGTGAACGTGAGATGGCATCAGACAACAAAATGCTTGGTGAATTCGAGCTCGTGGGCATTCCACCGGCTCCTAGAGGCTTGCCTCAGATAGAAGTCACCTTTGATATTGATGCCAACGGAATTGTCACCGTCTCCGCTAGGGACAAGACCACTGGCAAAGAACAACAGATCACCATTCGTTCCTCCGGAGGCTTATCAGAAGACGAAATCCAAAAGATGGTCAGGGAAGCAGAGATGCACGCCCAGAGAGACCAAGAGAGGAAAGCCCTCATTGATATCAGAAACAACGCCGACACCACCATTTATAGTATCGAGAAGAGCTTGAACGAGTACAGGGACAAAATACCAAGCGAGGTGGTGTCAGAGATCGAGTCTGCTATTAGGGATTTGAGGGACGCAATGGCAAAGGATAACGTCGACGAGATTAAAGCCAAGCTTGATGCAGCGAACAAAGCCGTTTCAAAGATCGGGCAGCACATGTCAGGTGGTTCAGGCGGAGGTTCTTCCTCGGGCGGTGACCAGGCGCCGGAGGCAGAGTATGAGGAGGTAAAGAAGTAGGTGAGAGAGGAAAATAAAAGAGGAGAGTGTTAACGAGATGAAACATTAGTTGTCTTTTGTTTTCTTGTTACTATAATTAGAACTTGGTGCCCTTGGTGTATGAAGTATTTGTAATTTTAGAGTTTCGAGCTTGTTCCAGAGCATATTGATGAGGTCCGAGTTCTCTTTCGGCCTTTTCAGTTTTGATGAGTTGAGGACTTCCATTCTTGTTCGGTTGTTGATTTAGTTTGAGAAGTTGAAAATAATGAGACTTTTATAGTTGAAAATAATGACTTTGTTAAATCAATTTTAGAATTATCATTACTATTTGAAGTGGCTCATTTTTTATCCAAGGACGGTGCACTCGCTTTATCTCGACTAGAGATTTAAAAAAAATAAAAAATATGAACTAAATTTGAAAAATGAGAAAAGATAAAAGTAATATAAAAATAGTGTCCATTTTGATTTATCTTTCATCTTTAATGTTTTTAGTTTTTGGACATAATTTTGTACTTTTTCAAATTTGTTTCGTCAACACGAATTAATAATAATCTATAAAAATTGAGACAAAATTGGCACGTCACACCTTTTTGTAGATTATTGATTTGTTTCGACGATTTATAAATGTAAAAGAATATGAATCAAATTTTTTAAAAATAGTTTTTTTAAACTTATTTTTCGTTTTTAGTGAATTTTTTAAATATCATTTTATACTTTTTGGATTCATTTCGTTAGGACGAACCAATAATTTATAAAATTTGAAGCAAAATTACAAATACAAAAAAAAAATTAAACAAAGACAAAAAATTACAAATTAGAAAATTAGGTCGAATTGGACATAAAGAGTTAGTTCTATATACTTATTTATTTATTGCTTCTTTAAGATTTTTCTAAAATGTAAATTCTAATAGAAAAAATTTTAAGTGTGACACTAACTATTTTTTTAGTAAGTAAACATAAAAAAAATGTCAAAATTCAAATTTTTAATTAGTTTTTTTATCATTTCCTAACAATTAAACGGAAAAATAACAAATTAGGGTTAAACATTACTAAGACCTGTTTTTAGTAAAAAAAACTACTTTCTTGAAAAAATAATAATAAAATTAATGAGTTAAAAATAATATATTGACGAATTGAAATTAATATGTCAAAATAATAATAAATTAAACAAATACGAAAGCAAAATACAAAAAGAAAAAATAAAAGTTAAAGAAAAAATATTCTTATTCAGTCACTACCCCTTTGAGAAAATAAAAGTGACTAATACCGCTCATTTGAATCTCTTTTGGTTGTACTATTTTGGATTTTATTTTCGGAAAAATTTTAAAAATTCATTGTTGACTAAAAAATATATTTTGAAATTAATTGCAAACTCAAAATTTCAACAGTAACTCAAAATTGCTTGTATATAATTAAGGGTAAAATGGTCATTTTATGGGTAAAACAAGCGCTATTTGCCTTAAACTAATGGCAGGAGAGAAATAGTAAAATACTTTGGAACACAGAGGAGACGAGTGCATTTTCTAAAACTACAAGGGAGGCTTTTATAATTATCAAAAATCTCAAAGGAGGTCAGTGCATTTTACCCTTTATTTTATAGAGCAAAAATGTTACAATCGCGTATAAGAATGCACACATTCACATAGTGTGTGAACTCCACATAGAGTGTGTATAGCATCAAAGCATCTCTAAAAGGCGAAGCCACCATTTGGAATGTGATTGATAAGGTTTTCAATTTAGTGTATTTCTATTTATGAAATATTTAATACTTGATTCTGTTCACTTTTCACAAAAATAAAATCAATATACACTTTTGGTAAATAAGAGAAAGTCTACGCTCCCTGAAAAAAAAAACCCTCAAAACTCTCCCGAATTCAAAATCAAAGGCCATGATTCGCTTGAGTTGACACACTCTCCCGAATTCAAAATCAAATGCCATGATTCGCTTGAGTTTGTCAACTCAAGCGAATCATGGCCTTTGATTTTGAATTCGGGAGAGTTTTGAAAGTTTTTTTGAATTATGATTTTTTATTTTGAATTCGGAAGAGTTTCGAGGTTTTTTTCTGGAGCCTAAGCCTAACACTCCTCAGTAAATAATGCACAAAACCATGCTCACAAATGACCCTTTTTGCCTGTCACCTCATTTTGCCAATTGCCGAGGCATTTGGTTGGAGACCGAATTGCCCAAATGAGAAAACCAGTTACAAATCGAGTTATAGCTTCAGTTTAATTTCTTTCACGAAACGAGGGTAATAGTGTCCGAGATGTTTGAACTGTAAATGATGAGTTCAAATTGGACACTGACCAGTCGGTCAGTAAATTGCCCAGTTTGTCTATTTCAAAATATCAAATTCATTTGTCTGTTTCGAAATATTTTTGTTTGGTATTTTTTTTTTAATTTTTAAGTATAGTTTTTTTTTAATTTTTACTTTTTAAATTTTCTCGTTAAAACGAACTAATAATTTATAAAAAGTAAATGCAAAATTATCAAATACAATTTTTGTTTGAATAAAAAAATAATACAATAATTTAATTAGGCCAAATTAGATCCACTTTCTAAATTAGGTTTAATTTCTCCTCTCTCTAGAGATGGTAAAAGAACCACTTTAGAGGTGAAAATATATCCGATCAACCTGAATCAACCGAGAAAATCGGAAATTTTATTTTCGAGGTTTGCTCGCTCTGTGCATAGATTCATTGGCAATGATTGTTTTAATAAAATTATGATTTTCGATCCTCTATTACCAAAAATTTTAGCCAATCCCGATTGAACTGCATCAAAATATTGTAGAAGCTTGACCGAATTTGACCGAATGAGGTTTTTAGTGGTCTTAGATCTATCTCATCTCGTGATGTCCCAATATAGAAGAGCTTTTGGGACTCCAGCCCAATTAATAAATAAAATATAATTTATGTACATGTAGTACAATCAATTGTTCTGTTTTTTTTTTTTTTGCATGCGGCTAATTTTTTGTTCAAATGATTTAGCCCATTTAAAATCGGAAAAACCAAAATATCTGAAATCCTCAACTGGATCAAACCATTCCGAACCGATTTTGGGCCTCTAGTTAATTTGATCCGGATTGATATTTAATATATCCACCCAAATCGATGGCTTCATTCCAATTTACCTCAAAATCCCAACCAATCCAAATCAATTTCACCTCTACTCTGCTCAGGAGAGGGGTCGGCGTAGTGATTCTCAATGGACTCCATCAAATTTTATGCATATGATTCAAACCGGAGGTTTATAATTTCTCTAAATATTATTAATTTAAAACATGATCAACATAAATTTATTTACAGTTAATTTTTAGGTCAAGTTGACCGTCTATCTTTTTTTAGTCAATTTTTTCACAATAAATGTTGTCTAATGAAATTACAAATTACCGATGAATTTAACTTTTTATGCATGATTTACTTAGTGAACTCTATAAACGTAACTGTTTGGATCATCCAAGTAAATTTTTGACTAACAAGGACCACTACGGAGTGTAGAATTTGTTTATTTCTTAGTTTCCTTATAATGAATTTATCCGGATCAATACATAATTTTCTTTTAGGCTTCAAACAGCGAGCGAATAAATCACCTTTTAAAAAAGAAAATTTGAATTCATTTAACTAGGACTTGAAGCATTATGGAGATCCCTTCTCACCTAGTTCGAGTGGTTTAAAATTTGCTGAAAATCTACACTTTAGGTAGATCATCTTACTTAAAATTTTGAACTATGATTTCTCTTTATAAACAAACTAATTTCACATAAGTTTTTAAATTTCACACAATAATCCTTGCTACCGTCGAAATGACGTAGTTTAATACAAAACGACTTTGTATTGATTTATGCTATTTAGAATGTGTTTGGCCAAATCACTAGGACTCATCCCACTCAAAATGACGTCGGGAAGAAAAAAGAAGCAAAAATCTTAGTTTGCGATATATGATCTTTCCCATCGCCTCCACGGTCTCTTCGGTCAATCAACGCCGATTCTCCTCTCTCTCGTCACCGAGTGCCATAATCAATTGATACTCGGTGATAGTTCTCAAGCCACTCAAATCGACGAAAAAAGAGAGCCGAAACTTGATAGTTGTTCGATCAAAAAATCTTGATAAGAAACTCTAGCTCCCGCCTCCTGTCGTTTTCCACTCTCTCCCCAGCCATTCACCGCCAATTTTCCTCACTCCTCGCCATTGAATGCCGCCATCATCCGCCATTGTGAACCGAAACACAATGAGAAACGTTTTGGGTTGTAGTGGGAGAGGGATAAGTTTGGAGGAAACCCAAGTGGGGAATTTTTCTGAGGAGTTTAATACTCCTAGTTGAAGGAATGTTTAAAGTGAAAAAACCCAGTTCGGAAATGGGTCATTTACTTGCAAGAATGCATAATTTTACGGTATCTGAAGGCGGTGGAGTGGTTTTGAGGATGACCCACGTCGGAAATTCTTCTGGGAAGACGAAAAATGATAGCTTCAGCCAAACACACCATAAACATAAGAAATTAATACGACTTCATTTTATACTAAACTACGTTAACTCGATGTGTAAAAAGAGCTGCTCTGCAGGCTAACCCTCCAAATCCTTTTTAAACCCGTTAAATTTTTAAAATGCACCAGTAAAATCCACCACTTTACTGGTTTTAACAGTTTATCCAGCGATTAAAACATATAATGTTGGCTGTAAAAACTATAGTAATTTTTATTTTCTTAGAATTCAGAATGTCTTGGAAAATTACATATATTTCAATTAATACTTTCAACTGGGGCTATGAAAAATAGAAGCAACCAATCCATGAAACACCACTGGAAACAACACAACCTCAAGTGACAGATCAAATGAAAACCCACTTAACTATTTCGTGACCTTTATACATAATCACTACCAGAAATAAACGAAAAAGAAAAAGCAAGAAATACAGAAAAATTCTGGGTATTGCCAAGTCTATACCAAAGTTCTCACTAATCAGAACACACAGAAAAATTCTGGGTCACAGCAACACTCGTCCAACACGCAACAACAACACAAAGCTGCAAGGCTGCAATTCAAACAAAACAAAGTACCAATTAGAATTTCCTTACCTAGAAAGAGAGCGAGAGGGAGAGAGGGAGAGAGAGAATAGATACATACCATCCCTCTAGGAAACCAGGTTCCCTCTTCGGTGGTGGAGCAGCATACTGGGGAGGAGCCATTACTGGGGGCCCTTGATAATAACCTGCACAAATAAACGCAATCATTTACCCACCAACAGGAATTTGAAATTAATTACCCAAAAGAAATTCCAATCGGAAATCTTTGTGAGGGGAATTTTTAGATTATATATTTCTTAATGCAAATTTAATAAAAAAATTCACTTATCCTCTAAATCTTGACTCTTCCTTCTCCAAGACAAACATACCCACTTTTTGTTACCTCAGAAATTCATCACACATGAAGAGGGAGAGAGAAAGGAGGTTACCTTGAGCAGGGTAAGGATACGCATACTTGGGATCATTCATCTCTACTCTGCAACAGTAATACTTAAGAGAACTAAGAGAGGGATTGATTGGGAGATTGGGAATTTGATCGACACAGGAATAGAGGAAGTGTTTTTAGGTCGTCATTTTATAGAACGACAAAGGTGGAGAATACTTTAGGTGCAGGATAATGTTAGAAGACTCTGGAATAAAGGTAATCCCGCGTAATATAAACAGTGATGCTTTCGTGTGACAAATTCTTTAACCCTAAGCTAAGGTTCTTTCATTTATCAATAAATTAATATAAAAAAATATTCTCGAACTTGTTTTTAAGGAATGAAGTAAAGAAAAATTGCAGCGTATATTTCTTCATGTGTTTATTTGTAAAAAAGTTACAAAACAATTAAAATTAATTACGTCAGAAATTAGTGCAAAATCAAGATTCTTGCACAATTTTGTGCTTTTTGCAGAACATGCTTTGAGTGAAAACTAATTATAGTAAAAAAAATTAGAAATATGAGTCCCGTAACTTTTTGTTAATTGAACATATATGGATATATTCCCGCACTTCCCATCAATTGAACAAGGCGTAAGAGGAGGTTAAGTCACCCAAAACATTCCATTTAAAGTATGTGAATTGCTTATTTTATAAGTTTTTATGACTTAATAACCTATGCAAAAAGTCAAGCCGATAGAAAACCGACATGTATATTCAGAAAATATATTTGTCTCAAGAGTACTGGATAAACAAACTTTGAGTACTAATTATTTATCTTTTAACAAATGTAATTCGATTAGGTTTTTATTGAAGTACGATTAATTTAATATTGTTATGATAAAAATATCGAACCAATTGATTCGGCCGGTGAGTAGGACAATAACAAATCTCATATGGTATAGTAGAAATAATCATATGAAAAACTTTACCCGACAAAATCTTGATTCAGTATAGACATCAACACATGGTTAGAAATAGTTTCTCTTCAATTATTTCTTTTTTCATTTTCATCTTGTGAAAATAATTAGATGTGTAATGTATACGTTTATTCTAAAGTCATGAATTAATTGTACACCTTTGACACAGCGGAATTCACGAGAGACTAGTTAGCGTACTAGTCCAAACGAGATAGGTACTCGATTCCACGAGTGTACTTGAATCCACAAGAGAGAGATGAAACTCTGATTTGTTTATTGAATAAAATTGAATCCTTAAGCCATAGGCTTGCACACTTATTTATACTAGTAGACCTAGCTAAAAAGGTAATGCTTGGCTACCAAGGAAATAACTTGGAGTAGGGACCAAACAAACCAAAATAAGGAAATAAAATAACTCTAGAAAACTAGGAAATAGGAAACTAAATCGTGCTAAACAAGCAGCACAAATAAGATCTCATACTATTACTATTCCTAAAATAAAGTTTCCAAAATAAAAGTTTCCATGACAGATTATTTCTTCTTTGACTTGATACGGTCTAATTGCTCCAAAAATCCTGCGCAACTTGTTCTACATCAGTCTCCTCTTCTTGGAGAGAACTCGACCTCGAGTTCAAGTCTGGATAGAGCGACTCCTCTTCATGATACTCATAGATATCCGCAACATTGAAAACCTTGGAGATCTTCATGGACTCGAGAAGGTCAATCACATAGGCATTATCACCAATCTTCTGTAGAACTTTGTACGGACCATACTTCTTGGGCTTCAGCTTGTTATAGGTTCCTTCAGGAAACCTTTTCTTGCGTAAAAAGATCATCACATCGTCGCCTTTCTTGAACAACTTGACACGTCTACCCTTGTCAGCAGCTGCCTTGTTCTTTGCATTTGTCTGAGCCAACTTTTGCCTCACATAATCAAGCACATCTTGAGACTGCTTAGCCATTGCCTCAGCCGCAACACTAACTTCAGGACCCCGAGGAAGACGAACCAAATCCACTGCATGCTTTGGAGGTGTCACATAAACCAAGGAAAAAGGTGATTTGCCCGTGGCACTGTGAATTGCACTATTGAAAGCAAGCTCAGCTTGTGGCAATGCATTATCCCACTGTCTCGGCTTGTCCCCACAGATACTGCGAATCAAATTACCCAAGCTCCGATTAGTCACCTCTGTTTGGCCATCAGTTTGTGGATGTGCGGTAGAGCTCCGCTGTAGCGTAGTACCAAACATCTTCCACAAAGTTACCCAAAAGTGGCTAAGAAACTTCACATCCCGATCTGAAGTAATGGACTGAGGAACCCCATGCAAGAGAACCACCTCTCTAAAGAACAATCGAGCCACATGGGATGCATCGGATGTCTTTCGACACGCAATAAAATGCACCATCTTAGAAAACCTGTCTACTACTACAAACACAGAATCCATACCTCGCTGGGTACGAGGTAGCCCCAACACAAAGTCCATAGACAAGTCCTCCCATATGTTATTAGGCACAGGTAAAGGCATATAAAGACCAGTATTTTGGGACTGACCCTTAGATACTTGACATGTATAGCACTTCCACACATAATTTCCAGCATCCCGCTTCAACTGTGGCCAAAAATACCTCTCCTCCAAGCTTGCAATAGTTTTGTCTCTCCCCAAATGCCCACTTAAGCCTCCACCATGCAGATCTCGGATTAAGCTTTCCCTCAGAGAAGACCTCGGTATACAAAGACGATTGCCTCGAAATAAATACCCATCAGTAACATGAAAGTCATTAACAGATCGATTTTGATTGCATACTTCCCAAACCCCTTTGAAATCCTCATCTTCCGGGTAGAGCTCCTTCAAGAATTCAAAACCCACAATCTCATAGGCCAAAGTCACCAACAACTTGGCACGACGACTCAACACGTCAGCCACACGATTCGACACCCCAGACTTATGCCGAATGGAAAAAGGAAATTTCTGAATAAAGTTAGACCATCTCACATGCATACTGTCCAACTTCCTTTGACTGTTAATGAACTTCAATGCTTGATGGTCGGTGTATAGCACAAACTCTCTCTGAATTAGATAGTGCTCCCAATGCTTGAGAGCACGAACCACGGCATAAAACTCCTGGTCATAAGTGCTCCATTTTTTTCTTGCTTCACTTAGCTTCTCGCTGAAAAAGGCCACTAGACGCTTTTCTTGGGACAGAACAGCACCAATACTAACCCCACTGGCATCACATTCAACTTCAAAAACCTTCTCAAAGCTTGGCAAGGCTAAGACCGGCGCGGTACACAGCTTCTCTTTAAGTAAGGTGAAACTGTTATTTGCCTCTTCTCCCCACAAGAACTTTTCCTTCTTTAGACACTCCGTGATTGGTGCAGTAATGGTACTGAAATTTCGAATGAATCGCCTATAGAAGGTGGCCAATCCATGGAAACTTCGCACCTCAGTAACTGTTTTGGGAATTGGCCAATCACAAATGGCGCGAACCTTTTCTTCATCCACATGAATACCTTCCGCACTCACTACAAAGCCCAAGAACAATAAGCTGCTTGTCAAGAAACTGCACTTCTTGAGTTGAATGTATAGCTTATTTTCTTGTAGCACCATCAGCACTTGGCGCACATGCCCCACATGCTCATCTTCAGATTTGCTGTAGATAAGTATGTCGTCGAAATAAACGACGACAAACTTCCCCGTGAAAGGTCTCAACACCTGGTTCATCACCCTCATGAATGTACTTGGAGCATTAGAAAGGCCGAATGGCATAACCAACCATTCATAGAGGCCATCCTTGGTTTTGAAAGCAGTTTTCCATTCATCACCAGGCCGGATACGAATCTGATGGTACCCACTTCGCAGATCAATCTTCGAGAACCACTTGGACCCATCCAACATGTCTAGCATATCATCCAGCCTAGGTATCGGAAACCTATACCGGACTGTGATCTTGTTGATGGCACGTCTGTCCACACACATACGCCAACTCCCATCTTTTTTTGGCGTCAACAAGGCTGGAACCCCACAAGGACTCAAACTCTCCCGTATATGACCCTTCTACACCAACTCCTCTACTTTTTCTCGCAAAATCTCGTTCTCTTTCGGACTCATTCGATAGTGTGGCAAGTTGGGCAGACTTGCCCCAGGTACCAAGTCAATCTGATGTTGAATGTCCCTCATTGGAGGAAGCTCATTAGGCACATCATCTGTAACCAGCTCTTCAAATTCCTCCAACAAAGGCTGTATCTTTTTAGGCACAGCAACTACAGCCGTACTCTTGTCCTCGATTACCAACGCTTTCACCACCATGGCATAAATCTGTTCAGACTCCTTAAAATCTGTCACAAAATCAGCTTCTGAACTAGCAACCGTTAGAAACGATGGCTGCTCTACTTTAGGTTTGATAGGCACCTTTGACTGGAAGGAACCATAACAACCTTATGGGCCTCCCAATTGAAAGAATAGGTGTTGTCACGACCCCTGTATACCACATCAACATCAAACTGCCATGGCCTACCTAACAACACATGACTAGCATCCATCTCGATAACATCACAAGCAACTTCAGCCTTGTAAAATTTTCCAATGGAAAGGGGAATTTTACAGACTTCAGTTACCTTTACTGTTGGGCCCTTCTTGATCCACCCAATGCTGTATGGTGAGGGATGGGGTTCTGTCGGCAACTTCAGATGGTCCACCAGCCTTCTTGCCACAAAGTTCTCGCAACTGCCACTGTCCACAATCAGATCACACACCTTTTGGTTGATTGAACAGCTTGACCGAAAGATGTTGTGACGCTGATTGTTATCTTCTGATTTTGGCGCAAACAACACCCTTTGTACCACGCAGTTTACTCGCTCCCCATCTTCCTCTGCATAATCAACTTCGTACTCCTCATTCCATTCGCCCAGTGCTCCATCAGCGTCCTCATTTCCTTCCTCTGCCAAAGCCAACTTCCGATCTGGACAAACATTAGAACGGTGACCAGGCTTTTGACACCTGAAGTACTTGTCGATCATGGGCTTGGCATAAGGATTTGGCGCCCTGGCCGCGGTTCTGTTGGAACTGCCTGCCTGATTTGTATCCCCATATTTTGCTCCACCACCTTCTGCAGCCTTTGGTTGAAACGTCGACTTCCCCCTAGAATAAGGAGGAATGGACGATTCTGTCGTGTTACGGCGGTATCCTGAATATGTTGGTTTGCGGTCACGCTCCAACCGCTCGGCCTTCAATGCTAGGTTATGGGCTTCATCCATATCCCAGAATGTCTGCAACCCAATCTGTTCCCGTATTGACTGCTTCAACCCATTCAGATACCTTGTTACTTTCTGCCCATCCGACTCGTACAGATTATTGCAATCTGCGAGTCGATTAAATTCAGCCGTGTATTCAAACACGGACTTGTTTCCCTGCTTGCAGTTTTGATAGGCATGAAATAGGTGTTGTTCATAATCAGGGGGTAAGAACCTGTCCATCATGAGTTGTTTCATCCTGCGCCATGTTTGCACAGGATCCTTTCCTTGCCTCCGTCTCTTCACCTGCAATTGGTCCCACCAAACTGCAGCGCCACTTTTCAGTTTATAAGCGACCACCTTTACCCTCTTTGTGTCTGGAATTCCCATCATATCAAGGAATCGTTCAACCTCCGATAGCCAGTCCAAAAACTCCTCAATTTCTAGGTTACCGTTGAATGTGGGAAGATCCACCTTCACACAATATTCATCAAACAATTGTTGTGGTCGCTCTTGTCGAGGATTTTGTGGTGATTCTTCTACTTCTGGTTCTGATTCTTCTTCACTATCCACATGATTAGTTGGGCGTCTCCCAACTACAATCTGGTTACCGGGCTGGCGTTGGGCAAATCCCACCGCGCGTTCCCGATCCTGGTTAAGAGGACGGCGTTGGGCAACTCCCACCGCGCGATCTTCCTCAACCCTTACTGGCCTTTGGTTGAGGGTAAGAGACAATTGTCGCAGCGGTTCTTGAATGTCTGCGAGCTATGTTTGTGTAGCATCACGAAATTCTTGAAATTCTGCAAACTGGGTTTGTTGTTCTTCTACCGTCGCCCTTAGATCAGCAAGCCCTTGAGCAACGTCGAGGGGTGTGTTTTCAACTTTGTTCGGTGCCATCGAGCCAGGAAAAACCCGCTCTGATACCACTTGACACAGCGGAATTCACGAGAGACTAGTTAGTGTACTAGTCCAAACGAGATAGGTACTCGATTCCACGAGTGTTCTTGAATCCACAAGAGAGAGATGAAACTCTGATTTGTTTATTGAATAAAATTGAATCCTTAAGTCATAGGCTTGCACACTTATTTATACTAGTAGACCTAGCTAAAAAGGTAATGCTTGGCTACCAAGGAAATAACTTGGAGTAGGGACCAAGCAAACCAAAATAAGGAAATAAAATAACTCTAGAAAACTAGGAAATAGGAAACTAAATCGTGCTAAAAAAGCAGCACAAATAAGATCTCATACTATTACTATTCATAAAATAAAGTTTCCAAAATAAAAGTTTCCATGACAGATTATTTCTTCTTTGACTTGATACGGTCTAATTGCTCCAAAAAATCCTGCGCAACTTGTTCTACATCAACCTTGGAGCCAAAATTTTCCCTTAATCCACATTCCCGATTCTGAAAACCATCAAATTTGTGATCTAAACTTGGTCCCAAATGATGTTATTGAAAACTTATCATTCCTGCCTTTCCAAATTATCCACAAGATTGCACTAAATGCAGTTTTCCAAACACTCTTCTCTAGGTTCTTATAACCATGGTCAAACCACATTGCAGCCAGACATCTTATAAAGGAAGGGTAGACCCATACCTATTTCCAAGAAGAGAAGAAGGAATACCAAATTTTTCATGCTGCTGGATAATAAAGTAGAAGGTGAGTTGGGGTTTACAGGTCCTAGTTGCATGCTACGAGAGTAATGCTACATATACACCATTTGGCTTACACCTGTTCACACCATACATACATGGCACATGAACTCAACTCTTTTAACCCTTAAAAGAAAATAAAAAATTAAAAAATAAATTAAAATCTCAAACATATAGGTATGGTGTGAGCGGGTGTAAACCAAATGGTGTGTACATAGACTTATTGCATGCTAAGCACATTCCTTGATATGCTTTAATTAAATTTCTAGATACCGGGATTGACTTTGCCATAATTCTCTCTTGGATGGCCCCCTATACAAAGATTTGGGCTTTAAGAGGACTGATGTTGCTTTAATTAGCTTGCAGAACTTCATTTTCAACATAAGATCTTTCTTGCCAAGTCATGTAGGCATACCTTACAAAGAATATTGAGTTATCCTTGCTCCATCTCCAAATCAGTTGGTCATCTCTAGAGGGGTCTACCATCACTAGTTTCGGTTCCAGTCTAAGTATTAGCTGTTGCAACAGTTGGGCTTCCTAAACAAATAAGTTTCTTCTAAACTTCAAGTTCCACCCCTATTCTGCATCTTCTGATACCAGGAGTTGAGGTTGTGTAGTTACTTGGGATAGCCTTGGGAATAATGATCTAATAGATTTAGAGTCTAACCAAGGTTCCTCCTAAAAGTTGGTATTCCTACAAGAATTAACTTTTATAGCCATCCATTCTTTAATAACTTTGCCCATATCTTCACAGTCCAACACATTAAGACAGATGTATCTCCACAAGGTTGATGGTTTACCACGTTGAGGTAATATAGGAGCCCAATATTGCATAGAGGTATTGTACTTTCCTAATACAGTTATGACTCGCATAGACTGACTTTCCTTCTTGAATCTCCACCATCACTTTGCTAGGAGTGTTTAGTGGAATTGAATGAGCTTCTTGACTCCTAAGTCTCCATGCTTTTCCTCTAGTTATATCCTTCTAATTGATCAATTGAAACTTTCTTATATCCCACTGCCCCCGAATGAATTGCCTTTGAATTTTCTCTAAATTCATTGCCACTTTTTTCTTTCCATTTTGAAGAGAGACATGTAATAGATAGGTAAGCTAGAAAGAGTAGATTTCACCAGAGTTATCCTTCCTCCCATAGAAAGGAACCTTGATTTTCACAAGGCTAACTTCTTCCTCATTCTATCCAATATAGGTAGCCAAGTAGAAAATTTTTTTGGGCTTGCCCCCAAAAGCATGCCAAGGTATTTAATGAGTAGGGATACCACTTGACAGCCTAGATTTACTGTCACTTCATTGATCACCTATTCTACCACCTTCACATCACACACCATACTTTTAAAGAGATTGATTCTAAGGCTCGAGATCGACTGAAAGCATCTCAATAGTCTCTTAATATTCAAAATCTCTCCTAAATCATATTTGCAAAATAAGATTGTGTCATCAACAAACATGAGATGTGATATAGTAAAACCATTTTTCCCTACTTGTAAACCCCTGATTAAACTAACCAATGACTAATGAAATCTAACGGCAGAAAGTAAAGTTTATAATTGTTTCAAAAGCAGAGAAGGTAACTGCAAAGTCTAAAATCTTAGGGGAGATTTCTACAATTGTAAGAAACCCTGGAGGTAAGTGCAATAGGGAGAGAAATAGAAGCACCGTACAAATTCGCATATACTCTATTATCCCGAATTTAGCATTTATTCCGCGCCTAATTCTTTGTTCTCACGCGTTTTTTACATTTATTGAAAAAATTCTCTTAGCTTAGGCAATAAATTATTTAACATTAAACGAGTTTAATTTTTAGTGCACACATTTAACTTGTTCAATCTTAGAAGGATAAAATAATCCTTATAAGATTGGGAACAACTCTCAAGGTTGGTTCAATTTTTAAAATTATATTTCGAGATTTATTTTTTTTAATTTGAATAATGATTCCGCCACTGAATTCTTGACAGTAAATAAGATAATTGAAGGTTATTATGGTCACTGCGTATTTATTTATTTATTCTTAATTTTTGTCAAATTCATGTTAAATATTTTGAATTAATTATTTCCCTTGACGAAAAGACTATTGAAAGTAAAAAATATGAGCAAAAAATTTACTAAAGATGTAAATGCTCCAAAAAAAAAAAATTTAGACTGAGATTGAGTAAAAAATATTATTTAATATTATATTACCTTTTATGATGTTTGTCAATTGTCCTTTTATTTTCTCATTCTTCTCAATTAAAAAAATTGATAAGACGATAAAAGATATTAACAATAGACAAAAATTATTTTTGTTTTTAATAAATTTTTTAGAAACTTGTAATCATAGTTTTTTATTTTTTTTATTTTTTTATCAAGACGAATACTTAATTCGAAAAATTTATCGTATATTACATAAAAAACGAGGAAAAAATGTCAAAAAATAGTGATATTAATGTAACAAAAGTTTAGGCTAAAGGGAATCTAGAGGGCTCTGTCTTATAACACGTGGAATATATTCGATAATAATCTTTCAAGCTGCAATTTTTCCTCTTGAAAGAAAAGAATAGTTTACCTCTCCAAACGCACGCCACCCTTTCCTCTTTCCTCTTTCCTCTATCTTTTCACCTTTTATCTTTTACTTTTTCCCCTTTTTTTTTTCTTTTTCTTGGCCATTATAAAGGGAAATTTTTAGTTGACTCCAAAATTAAGTCTTTTAGTCTAGCTATCTATTTTGGCTTAACTCAATTAATTTAATTATTTTTTATTTTTATTCAAAAAAATCGTAGTTGTTATTTTTTTATTTTTTTGATGATTGCTGGTTTGTTTCGGGGAAAAAATTTAAAAAATATAAAATAAATTTCCTAAAAAAGAAAAATAAATCAAATAGATGTTGTTGTGAGTTTTTTTAGTTTTTAGACATAATTTTATACATTCTAACTTGTTCGTCAAAGGGTCCACGAATGGACAATCACTCCGGTCACCAATCTTGTGTGCAAGAGGCAAATCTCTCGAGCATCCAACTATTTTCCGACACCATTATACTTATATATGTGTGTGTGTGTGTGTGTTATATTTTAGATTTTTTTGTTAAAACGAATCAATAATCTACAAAAATTAAATACAAAACTAATAAGTGCAAAAAGGAAATACATATTCTACATACGCCAAATAGAAATTAAACTCTCCCTTGAAAGTTTTGTGTGTGAATGCAAAGACTAAAAGTCCCTTTGTGAAACGAAAAAGGGGTGCAAACTCCATAAAAAGGACGAATTGATAGATGATGCCTACAATCAATTATTCTCACTTTAACACCAAGAAAGCAACGCACGAATCCCATCCCACCTCACAAGTTACAATTATTCTGGTGGCAAAGTCAAAGATCATGAACGGTACCCTACTTATCAATTATTACTTAAGTGTGTATTATTTTGTATTCATTTAGTATTTTTTTATTTATATATAATAGTCACAGAGGTTCTCAATTTTTCCGAGCCTCTCTCTGAGCCTCGGCCAACAGGACTGGCCTCAAGGTAAAGCTCGCAAGCCCTTGGGCTCAAGCAACCCCCGGCGCGGGACATTTTTTTATAAATATAGAAAAAATAATAGAAATTCATCGAAAAAAAATTATTATTAATACTAAGTAGACAACCAAGCTAAGGTCAAACTTGGGCAACTCAAATATCAGGCCAACATTGACAGCAGCACCCACACACAACAACAGAGCCACATCGATCAGATGTTCTTTTCTCGGACTGAATGCTATAATTTTTTAATAAATATCCACCAAAAACTTAGTGCACATAGATTTAGTGTAATTTAGTTTTTTTCTCTTTGATCAAATGCAATTTAGTGCGCACAAGTTAATTTTAGTGCAGTAACTATAAACTTGTAGGCAATATGATCGATGATCATGTTCACTCAATTATTTTATGTGTTTGGCCTAACTCAATTATTTTATTATTTTTTATCTTTGTGTGAATTTTTTTTGTAATTTTTTGTCTTTTGTCAATTTTTTTGTGGATTATTAGTTCATCTCGACAAAAGATTTCAAAAAAGTTATAAGTAATAGACCAAATTTGAAAAGCGTTCATAAAATACAAAAAGAATTAAAAAAAAATTTTGTGCTTATTCGTCATCTTTAGTGATTTTTTTTTAACTTTTGGACATAATCTTATATTTTTTAGATTCGTCTTATCGAGATAGACCAATAATCTACAAAAATTTGAGGTCAAAACAATAGATAAGAAAAACATTAAATAGAGACAGGATGTTCTAAGGAGAATGAATCATGAGAGGGACGTTGTAAGGAGATTGAATTTTGAGCGGGACAATATCGAAACTGGTGGATGATCAACCCAAGCTGACAAAATTTTAATGCTCAATTTACGTGATCAAATTGCAACGCAATTGAATGCTATAAAGTACTCTTGAGTGTTAAAAATGTAATTTTTGCTACTTAAATAATTCACGAAGTTTCAGTGATCATGGTAATTAGTATTATTGTTGAGTGTCTTTCTAATGTTTTATGTATATGTTATTATAATTTTGATAGTTATAAGTTTGTCTATATAATTAATTATAATTCACTTGTACAACGTGAATATTTGAAGGATAATATTAAAAAATTAATGAATTTCAGACTTCAACGGACTACATAGACCAAACAACTTATTTAATTAATGCTTAAAATTTAGTACATATCAAACAGCTTTCTAAACTTAAAAAATTCCGCTTTCAGCACTTAATTTTTAGTTTTCAACTTTCAATTTTATCAAACAGGCCCTAAGCCAATCGCAAACTCGTTGAGGCTCGGTTTGATAAAATCTCGTTCACATTTGATTTGTTTATTAAAGGAATCGAACCTAAGTCTTAATTTTAAACTCGTTTAATAAATGAATAGAACCTGCAGAATATGATAGTATTCGACGTAAGACTAATTTTTATTCAATTGATAAGTTGACCTGCTTATTATGTGTGTCACATATGTAATTTGTGGTTTAATAAGAGTCCATATCTTTTATGTGTTTGGTCAATAGATAAAGTAACTTTCTATTAAGATTTTTATTTTTATGAGAAGTAAAAATTACAGTTCAATTAGGAAATTGATTTCTCTCTATCTATAAAAATGCATCTGGTCTTTTATCACTTTAATTAGATGATTTAAATTATTTAGCAAAAAAAAAAAAAGATGATTTAAATTGCTAGAAAAGAAGGTAAGATAGAGAAATTCATCTTCTACCTTAGGTGCAATGCTCGTTGTTAACACTATTAATGCTGTAAGTAATTCATGAAGTCGTTTAAGTTTTGCACAGACAAATCTGAATATAACTCATGTTTATGGATTCGGGTAGTCATTCTTTAATAAATATCACTATTGTGCTCACATCATCCACCACCTTTTGTGGTGTCTTTAAATAGCATGTAAGATATTGCTTTCTTTGTTTCACCCTTGAAGCAAAAATGGCACGCAATGGTAGCCCTATTTGTACTCATGCACAATTGAACCATTTGCAAGAATAACTTACTAGGCTGTCACTGAACCTAGAGCAGTGTATAAGAGAGCAATTTCATATGGTGCTAGACCTTAAAAGTTGCCCCACCCTTAAGAGTCTCGCCGATTTAGTCGAGTACGTCGATTGTGTAATCATCTTCTTGAAAGTAAGGATCATTCGTCTAGTTCATCTTCATCCTCGAGACGTCCCTCCTACCGACGACACCGATGATGATGTCTAAACACTAGTCTCTTTTTGGTTTTTGCTCATGTAAAATAACATAAATAAATAGTTCAAAGTGACCTATGCCTGTCATAGAACTTACTCTTTGTGCTTTGACCTCTTTTGTACACACCTAAAGGTGTTTCTGTTGTACAAAGATACAATGAATATATTTCAATTTGTTTGAACGTTTATTTGTTCATCTGCACTTTTTTTTTTGGGTCTTCGTTGCAACTCAAAAGTATAGAGTTTTGTCTTTTGCTAAAATCTTTGACCAATCAAGGAATGTCTAGTCTAAAAAAAGAAAAGACGTCGTGTTGCCTTACGCCTCGTATGCAAGTAGGTCGCTCTTTAATTATTTATTTTCTACCTTATGTTTTATTTTGTGGGATCATGATAGTTTAAGATCTTGCCATAAACGAAGGATGTCAATTATTTAACACGATAACGAAATATTACATGCGGCTCTATTAAGAACACGAACGTAAGATAAAATAAACATAATGCTTTTAAAGAGTCAGTTCATGAATATTTACTTTTCCAGATATACACATAAATTGTTATATAATTCTGTTTTTTCTAAGTATATACTGAGGGACAAATTGAGATAGAATTTATCCAATTGCCCCAAATTGAGTCTCCTCACAATTCTCGTATCCTAGTTAGGACATCTTATTCATAATGAATATTTTTTTTTCCAGCCTGGACCCCCACATCAAGGCATACATGTATGATCTTTGGACTCGTTAAGATTTGAAGACGAATTTGAGCTTGACTCAAATTTAGGCTAGCCGATCGCCTTGCTTGCGGTTCTACTTATTGTGCCCACTATATGAGTCATTCTGAGTTTGAATATGTAGTTCAAAACTTAATTTTGTAAAACTTGACATGTAAAATAACTCAATGAAAATTCAAGTTGATCGGCAGATAGGTCATCTAATGAACAAATCATATTGCGTTTGGTTGATGCGTTAGATATATTAATGACTATATAACTGCAAAGCATGCATACGGATAAGGAATATATATGACCCGGCTATGCAACAATGTTATTTCTTCAAACATAAGACACATACACATATCAGGATTGGAGGGTGGAGGGTTGTTCTCAGGCCCTGTATCGGTGGTCTCTCCCAATCATGCTAGTGTCTTTGGGTTGGTCTTAGTCTTTGTTTTCCTTTCTCAGGGTGGAATGTGTAGGCTGTTGTTATTTAGTTAGTCTCTCTCCAACCTCTGTTATTTGGCTTTCCACTATACTTTGTTCTCCCTTTTTTCAATACAATTATGGTTTGTTTTTCGAAAATAAAAAAATATATATGCTTTCATCTTATAAATGTATCTTATGAATTCATACAAATTGTAGTGGGTCGAATCTTCAAGACGACCTGATTGCTCGACTAAGGGCTAGTTGGGCAAAGACAATAGTCGGGTATGACAAACTACAAGGCCTATTTACAGGAAGACAGTGGGCTAGGTCAGCAACATGGCTCATCGCCATGTCGAGCTGCCCGCCGTCTTAAAAATAAAAAATGTTCCTTGTGCTTATGGAAAGGAACCCAAAAAAAGAAGGGGAAAATTACGAGAAGGGTCCTATTATGGAAACCTTTAAACTTAGGGTAATAACTACATTTGAAAATGAGCAATTAAGAAATTATTCAGAATGAAATTCTCGATAAATCGGGAGGTAATATGGGGATTATTTCATTACCAAGATTAGAGGTACACGATGGCTTGTACATATGGAATTTGAGGACAAAATAAGGTACACAATTAATTACAAGTGCAATTACTTTTGTACTATATTTTACATGTCCTAACTTAAACATTGGAGTGTCTGGAGGTTGGTAATAGCCGGGTGGCCCTAGCGAGTTGTTCTATGCTTAGGCTATAGGGAGAACTCGAATCTTAAAGCTTATCAAATTAGACAGACGAATCTTAGCAACTTGACAATTGGGACCTAGAGAAGAGGGATGAAACTCTTGACATTATGCGCTTAGAGGTGATCCAACTCCGGGCGGAGGCCCAAAGGAACCAAGCCCTAGCCACCAATTGAGTCCGAGAGATGGGACAATCCAGATACAGAACCCCTCTCCCGTCACAAAATCAAGATCAAACATGGCACGTATCAGTATGTTATCGACTAGGAACACACATTGATGATGATAACAGCCATGGTGAGAGGAATGGACCGCGTCATCCTATGCGTACTGTGATGCCTGATCAGCCATACTACCATGCAATCTGGTCTTAACCAAGAGAGATCAAATAAACGTCCCAAGGAGATCTCCACGACCGGGTCGAGCGAGCAAACAGAACCGACGACTGAGGCCCGACTTGTGGTACCAAGCCAGCTCGGTTCAGATTTAAATTCATCCATGACCGGTTCTTGAAGAGCCAAAGTCTCTCTATTTGCATGATAGGAGAGAGTGACAAAGATGAAGACATCAGGTTTATGATGTCATCTGTAATTTCATCATCCGTAATGAAATTGAGTTTCATTTCGATAAAGAAGTCTGTGTGCATGATCCGTCAAAAACTTCCATTTAATTGCGTGGAATCGAACCGAGCATTTTCTATTACATTATTTTTGTTTCTACTAGAAACTTTCAACAAACTAAAGTTTGTTGGTTGCAGAAGAAGAAAGAGGGAGATGAGCCGCAGATTAAAAATAATAATTGGTGAAAGCATTTAAAGTTTCAACACACCAGAATTTATGCAGCAGTGGTCTTCGAGTATTGACTCACAAATTTTGTTACCATTTTACCCTTGAACTTACTACTACATAATTTTTTAAGTTTGCTTAAGGCTCCCAAAAATCAGCACAGGTCCTCCTTGTAACACCCTTCTCATTCAATCGTAAACAATTTAAATTAGATATAACTGAAAAAGTGAGTAGATTTAGTGTGAGTATTGACTCACAAATTTATCAAAATCAAAGCACAACTTTAGTCTACCAGTATCCAACTGATTAGATGAACTACGAGTCATATAGAGAGTGATTTTTCCTCATAAGTTTGAGTCCTCCTCATTATCTAAGTCAATAACGATTTTACAGGATTTTTTAAAGATTTATCTTGGTCAATTTGTTTTTGTTGGCCCTTTTTTCTTGACAAAATCATCACGAATTCTTCTAACTTTACACTTATTGATAAAGCCCATTTACGAGACAAGAAAAAATTGAAAATTAAGAGAGAGAGAGAGAGAGAGATAGGGATGACAATTTGAACCGAAATTATGGTTACCCGAACCTACTAATTGCTAAACAAATATCAACAGCACAAAAGGGTTTGAAAAATTGGGACTTCAAAGTTGAAAAATCTAATTCTCTAATCTCCATCTGTGATCGACGATCATTCATCTAATAAGATGTTATTTTTTATATATATTTTATTGTTTATCAATTTTTTCGATTTTCAATTACGGTTCAGTTTATTTGGGGTAATTAAAAACTGAACCATTCGGCTCAAGGAATACTCGAACCTCGTTTTGTTTGGTTATAGAGCATTTTCTCTCCCCCGTTCAATTATCGGGGACCTTTTCGGATAGGATATAATATTCGAAGATTAGGTACGATTATCCTAATAGTTGCCCCGATTCGCTCCAGTATCATTTCGAGAGGGAGTGGGGGTTGTGTGTGTTGGAAAGTTGCCTTTTCGGCTTTTCCGGCAGCCAATGGTGCAACAAACTATTAACGAGGCCCAATAATTTTAAAAATTTATCATCCATGTGTATTTGGGCCATGGGGTTGTCAACCATAGATTTTTACTGAACTCAATTGTTTTTTAGACTTTTTTTTTTTTCCCAAATTGTATTGTTTATGCTTCCATGGTTATTTGTATTTTATTATTCGTATTCTCAAGTGAGCTTTGCTTATGAATTTGTTTGGACCATTTTTCACGGGGAGTAAAGGAGCTTAATTTGCTTGCGAAGTTGTTTTAAATCATATTTTACGCGATCGAGTTCCTATAATTGGACATTCTAACCTGGCCGAGTCTTTTCATTTGATTAGTTTATCAACTCTCTTTGATGTTGGCTTGTAATAATAATTGTGGCTTCGTCCAGACTTTTGTTCTCTTTCATTGTAGCTATAATAATAATAATAATGGCGTGCTCATATATTTTGGGTAACTATTAGCACTGGTTGTGATGGAAAATTAAGCACCCCTGTGATGTATAATCAAATAATATTTGATGAACTAAATAAGATATGTTGTTTGTAAAGTTTATTGTGTAGAGATTGAAAGGCCCTCCAATTTCTTGGTTCTTTTCCAAGTTTAGTGGTTGAGGTGTTAAGCGCGAATTTCAGATATATTATTTATAGGCGGCATGCTTAGACGTTACACCATCAACTACCACCCTTCGAATCCTAACAAAATTATAAATACAAAATAAACATTGTCAAGAAGAGAAAAAGCATACAAAAATGTTAATTGGTATTAATGTTTAAATATCTTTTCAAATATTTTGTTATTAGTGCGATAACCACATGCCAAAAAAATAGTCACCTTGTTTGTTTCATAACGATTTGAATTCCTCACATTCATACAAATGGAAACACAATATTTTTGTTCAAATTATGCACTTATAAATTAACTTTGTCAAACTTTGAACGACTGAGATTGAATCTAAAATTTGATCCAACGGTCAAAACACTGGCTGAGCTTGAGTTTCATCATTCAACTTAATGGTTCAGGTTGTTTTCTTGATAGTAAACTTACTACCATTAAAATGGTAAATTTAGTGTACGGTAAATGTAATGAGAAGGTTGTTAATTCACCAAATATTTGTCCTCCTTTATAATTCACCTATTATTTATTTTTTCATTTGAAGTATTTAAACCCATAACTAAATTCTAGTATTAGGCCTATATAAATAGACATCATTTTAATCCACCAATTTATGAATTCCATGATATCACTTAAAGGATAAAAAGGAACATACCATTCAAAATAGTGACAACTATGTCAAACTATCTAAAGTTAGGACTAAAACATAACTTACAATTCTTGATAGGATGAAAAATTACGTTGCATACATAGATAGAACCCTGATTTAAATTACCAAAAAAATTATATTTTTTAATTTTATGTCAAATTTTTGTAGATTAGTTTTTGTGTTGATCAAAAGTTTCAAAAATTAAAAAAGTATGAACGAAAATTTTAACAAAATTCAAAAAAAAATAAAAAATCTAAGTCATTTGTCTATTTTTAAATATTTTCATATAGTAATTTTTTTTGAACTTTTAAGTGTATTTTTTTTTATCTTTTAGATTCTTCTCATTAAAACGAATCAATAATTTACAAAAATCAAATACAAATTTTGTTTGAATAAAAATAAAAAAATAATGCGATAATTTAATTAGATCCACTTGCTAAATTTAAAGGTTTAATTTTTCCTCTCTCTAGAGGTGGTAAAACAACCATTTTACGAGTGTAAATATGTCCGGTCAAATTGAATCGGCCGAAAAAATTGATCAAAAATTCTGAGATTTGGTCACTCTCAGTATAGATTCGTTGGTTATGATTTTTGATTTGATCTCTATTACAAAAGTTTTTATCCGATGTAGAAACCTAACCGAATTGGACAGAATGGGTGTTAATTTTCAATGGTCTTGGGGATCAATTTCATCTATGAGCTTTAGGAACTCTAGTCTACTTAATAATAAAATTTAATTTATGTACATGTAGTATAATTCATCGTCCTTTTTTTCCTTGCATGCGACTAAATTTTTGTTCAAACAATTTAGCCCATTTAAAATCGAAAAATCAAAATCTTTGAAATCCTCGACCAGACCAAACCAAATCCTCCCAAACTGATTTTGGACCGTTGATTGATTTGATCGGGAATGATATTTAACATATCCACCCCGAATCAATAACTTTGTTCTAATTTATCCCAAAATCCCAACCAGCCCAAACCAATTGCGTATCTACTCTGCTCAGGGGAGGGGTCGACGTAGTGATTCTCAATGGACTCCATCAAATTTTATACATATGATTCAAATCGTTAGGTTTACAAATTTCTCTGAATACTATTAATTTAATAATGTTCAAACTCAATAGAAAAGTCAATGTCACGTGATTAGCATCAATTTCTTGAGTCTTGACTTTGACCTCGATGGTGGTCCCTGGTGTTCTCCACCTTCGCAGCTTCACTTAATTTGTTTAGTGGTAAAATTCTTTGAAAATTAAAATGATTTTGCAAAAAAAATTAATTGTACAAGTTTAATGATGCATTTTCCTCTAAAAATGTAAGAAGAGGGACGTTCAAGTAATACTTTGAGTTATTGTAATAATAAACTAATTTTTAGGTCTTCTTCTTCGTCTTTATTTATTTATTTATTTGGAGCAATATGTATCCTTTGAAATTATTATACTATATCCAAATGTAAAAGGCCCCAACTTGATTATTCGCTCAAATTCCCAAAAATACTCAGAACAAGCCCTGCGTACAATTTTTCTACTTTGTTGATTTAACGGCCATATAGAATTATCTTAGGATTTAAACATATAATGTTGATTGTAAAAACTAAAAATTGATTAAAAATGCAAAGAGAATGAAGAAAGGTAGGACTTGAAAACCACTTACTATTTTATAACGAAATATTTAGATTAATTTTCATGGTCCGTGAAAAATAAAAGCTACCAATCCATGAAACAGCACTAGACAAATTAAAATTCACTAACTATTTCGCAACGTTACACATCATCACTGCCAGAAATAAACGCAAAAGGAAAGGAAAAAGAAAATAGATACAGAAAAATTATCGGGGAGAGTAGCATTTATATTTTTTATTATATAGACTGTGGATAGGTTCCACTAGATGCGATTGAGGACGTGTTTTTATATAGGGCGGAAATGGGCCCCATATGTAGGGTGTGATTGGGGTGGCACTTCCGTGTTGGGGACTTCTGAGCCATAGCAACACGAAGTCCAACACCACAAACCTGCAAGGCTGCAATTCAAACAAACAGAGTACCAATTAGAATTTCGATACCTATAACTTATAAATAAATATATGGGGATGGCTCAACCAACATTTTTTTATATTAATATTAGACTAATATTTAAATTCGTCATTCCTGATTAAATTTTAACGATTCGAACCATTCAATGTATTTAAAACATGTTTTTAAGAGTACCCGCGAGAAATCGGCTCAAAATATTACTGGAAAAGATTTGATCCAAACAGTAGTTCAAATATGTTTCTTAATGCAAATTTAACAAAAAATTCTCTCATCCTCTAAATCTTGTCTCTTCCTTATCCAAGACAAAAATACCCACTTTTTGTAACCTTAGAAATTCATCAAACGCGGAGAGAGAGAGAGAGAGAGAGAGAGAGAGAGAGAGTGGGGGGAGGTTACCTTGATGAGGGTAAGGATAAGCATACTGGAGGGCATTCATCTGTCCTATAGTTACTATTTCTCAAAATTAATTTTGTTCACAATATAATGTCATTGAAAATATAGATAACGCTTTCAAAATCTATCACTTCAACAATCATAAAACTCTTTTATATAAATCAAAATTTTGTCATGCAAATTTAAAATAATAAATAAATAAACTTGTACTTTCATTCAACCAAATTAAATAAATAACAAGATACATATACTTTTATTTCACTAATAAAAAATTCAAACGAGAAAAATGACATGTATTTGAATAAGAAAATCCAAATCAAACATATTTGAATTTTAATACACAATTTACGAATATCAATAAATATTTACGAATATTAATACACAATTTACAAATATCAATACACTTTTTATCCATTATTCACCACCTAATAAACAGTGATTAGCATTTTTCTTTAAAAAAGGAAAAGACAAGATTAGGTCAACTTTTAAGAGAAGCAAATCCTCTACATCCATTTATAGTCAACCACTTTTTTTGACTTATTAAAAAGGATATTATTGTTCTCACCAAACTCAACCTACTTTCATCAAATTTAATTATAGAATTATTTTTTTTCTATTTTGTATGAAATTTTTGTTAATTATTATTCCGTCAATTGAAAAAATAAAATTTATGATAAAAAAATTTTAATTTTTTTAAAAAATATCTTTAATGAATCGACGTTTTTAAATTTTTTTACTTATTTTAATTTTCTTAAAAATTTATTAATATATTTTATTTTTTAGAGAATGAACAAACAATAATTTACATAAAATTCATAAATTCACAACAAAAAAATTAAAATTAGTTAAATCCTATCCGATTTTCCCGTCAATCTCAAAGGGTTGATTTGGTGACTTAAAAATTTATTTTTTCCTAACGTCTCAGATTCGACATTATTATAGAACCACCCTTTTTTTCTCATTTTAATTGAGATTTTAAAAAATGAGAGATGACATTGATGCCATTGATATACACTTAATGTTGCCTGAGAAAAAACATATGAAAACATATAGTCTTTGTCATTTTTTTTTATAACCAAGATATTTAATTAACTTTAAAATTATTTTAATTTAATACCGACTAATTTTTGCAAAATTAATCCCACGACCCTCATTTAAAATATATAACCTAATTTCATAGAAATTGTCGTCTCTTTTCCTTTGGATCCTCCTAATATCGAATTCCCGGGAATCCATTCGCGGATTGCGCACCCCTGCGTCTTTTAGCATTTCGGAACTTGAGAGACTAGCAATAAATGTCAACTTGTCAATTTTAAACGTAGTCCGATCAACGTCATCGACTTAGAGCGAGAAAGAACATCTCTCTCTCTCTACACGCATTGTATGTTTGTAAAACTGCAATTCAGTCGATGCATCCTTTTTTACATGTCTATGCAATCTAATGCTTAATTAAATTTTTTCGTTGCATTTGAGAATTCACTGGATGAACGACGTTTGATGCATGTTCAGCTCTGCACGACTTGAATTTCGGTGAAGGATGGGGAAGAAGCGTGTTATGGTTCCTGCCGACGAACTTGACATGACGGCAGTCAAGTACGAGCCTGAATTGATTCAAGGTGCTTATTCTCTTGTTGCAGCATCAAGTATTTATTTTCTTCTTTCATTTTTTGGTGTTTGGTTTATGGAGGGATGTTAAACAATTCATACGGGCTCGACCCGTGATGTGCTTGATTAATGCTTGTTCAAGATCGGCTTGTTAATAGGTCAACTAAGCTTGATCCCACTGGTAAAAAAAATTATGTTTGCTTATCAAGCTGGAACAATCGTCTATTCAGCTTGACATATGCCTGTACTCTTATAATAAACCAAGCTAACATAGCTTGACCGTGATGGACTCGACTCAGCTTGTTTGCATTCTTGTATTTAAATCATTGTGAAACGACTGTAATGATCACATCGATTGTTAACTGACACTGAATTGTTTGTGGTAACTTGCAGCTCCTCATATGACGGGGTTGTCCCTAAAGTTATTTGTGAGGTTAGTTGAAGCCCCAGTGATCGGTTCATTGATTACGTCTTCATTGAAGAAGCAGAACAACATTGTTAAGGTCTGATTGCGTTTTTTATTTCTACGCATACGATATTTATAAATGCGTAAATTTTGATTTAACTTGGTGCATGCATTCTGTACTTCTCGGCAATTGACTCATTGTTCATTTGGTGTCATGAGTTGTGCTGGTAAAAGCAATTGTTTAGATGCTAACTGCCAAAAATGTCGATGTTTGACAGATGTTGCAGGATACGGTGATTCCAGAGACACCGATGTTTAAACCTGAGTTTCCTCCTCAAGGTTTATTCTCAGAATTATGATATGTTCTTTCCTTTCCTTAAGCTTAAGTGGAATTAGAATCTGATTACTAGGAATCAAATACCCAGTTAGCCTGGGATATTGGCATGTTTGGTTCCATTTAGATATCTTGTGGCCAAAACCTTTTTTATGGAATTTATTAGAGTTCAACATTTACTTTTCCTATTTGCCTCTTTTAGCTTTGTTCCTTTTTCATGTAAATGCATAGAAAGTGATGGATAACATAGGCAAATTTGGCAAATGCATTGTAGAATGGAGACAAAGTCCATAGACAAAAGATAATAAATTAAGTTCTTGGAAATAGGATGATGGCCAGCATTCACAGCATTTACCCTGTTTGTGTGATGGAATTGTAGACCCAGAGCCTTGTGTTGTTGGTTTGGAAGAAGATGGAAAACCTGAAGATCGAGTTGATTTAGCCTTGAAGTGTCTCCCACATTATAATGCTGATACCTGGTGGACCGGGGACTCACTTCCATCCTTCCGCTACTGGAAAATACGTGATTATGCTAATGCTTATCGGTCTAAGCTGGCAACCCCATCTATGGTATCTTTGTAGTTGCTGAGATTTTCCTTATCACTTCTCAATTATTGTGAGGAAGAACCCACTGTCGGTATATAGGTTGCAGAACGCTTTATTTCAGCCATGGAAGAGTTCAGCAATAAGAAGCCCCCAGCACCACTATTGATTTCTTTTAGTGCTGAGGAGGTAAGAAAGCAAGCTGCAGCTTCTACACAACGGTTTGAGGAAGGTAGCTTTGATTCTAAATTTGAATTCATATTGTAGCAAAACCAAAATTGTAAATATGTACCGTACTTGTAGTAGCAGTTCCATTACCTTCTAAATGGGCATTTTATATGACTGGCCTCTTCATGCTTGCGCATACAAGTTTGCGGCTAAATTCTAGTTGTCGTGTTGTGGGTTGTGCAGGAAACCCATTGTCAATCTTGGATGGTATTTTTGTGGCGATCAAGGATGATATAGACTGCTATCCCCATCCATCAAAGGGTAAAATATTTATGCATTTTCTCATTCCCGTATAATTTTTTATCAATCAACAAATTTGGCTTATTATTATATTACAAATAGGTGCAACAACGTGGTTACATGAGGTGCGCCCTGTTAAAAAGGATGCAGTTAGTGTATCAAGGTTGCGTAGCTGTGGCGTCGTTTTTGTTGGAAAGGCAAATATGCATGAACTGGGCCTGGGAACGACTGGAAATAATTCAAATTATGGGTAAACAAAGAGATAAGTATAGTATCATCGTTCACATGCATGCATGAGCAGGTGACCGTTGATATAGATGAATCGAGAAACAATGCCAGTAGACACATCTGTGCAAAAGATGGATTGTGTATCAATCAACTTCCAGATGTGAATATCGGTGCATTTGACTTGAAATAGTAGTTTACTCATTACAGTGCTTAGCTGTAATTGCATATGAACTTGAAAACAAATTGTTTTTGTTCACGGTTTTGATTACTTTTACACTGGCTTTTTTCCTATATTGTTCTATGATCTCAGTTAGAATGATACCCTATACCCTTCTACCTTCCAAACTATTCTGTATCTACTGAAAAAAAAGATATTATTTGTCCATTTCAATGAATAAGAGATAATTACGTAGATCCTATCAACAATGGCTTTTGTCTCACAGATCTGTGATTTTTTTGGTTTCTGGCGTTAGAACCTGCTGGTATAACGTTAGATTTACTAAGGCTTCTTCATATATGACTTATCTTGCATCTTATTCTTATATTTGGTTTACATGTTTTTCATGCTGGAAAGCCGTAATCTCTGCTATGTAGTCTTTGGAATTCTACTAGAGTTAATTAATTGGACCCGACAAAGCAATGGTGCTTTACACACTGAACTTATCGTTTATTCAATTGAGAAATATCTCTTAGTACCTTCTATTAGCACAGTATTCTACTTAGTTGAAAATTACCCATATATCGTATAAATACTATCCGCTTTGTAATGTGGTTTATGCACTTCTCCTGGTAAATGGAAACCTCGTTAGGCATTAGTCATTTAGGGTAGCCATATTTGTTAGCCGATGTTTAGACCGAAATGGCACTTTCTTATCGAGGTACTACACACGCATCCATGGGAGCACATAAATTCCTTATTGAATGACGGTTTAATATTAAATTTCAAATTATTAAAGTTTGAATGGCAGGGAAAGGTTGAAAGTCTTTTTTATGTGATTTTTATATTTTTTCAAAAAATTGAGAGGGTGCCGAATATCATACATGTGGTTAGTATATAGTATAGTTATGAGTGCTGATTGGGCTTTGGTCCTGCTTTTCATTTTACTTTTTCCAGTTCAATGTTGGTGCAACTAAGTCTTTAATTGTCTTCATTCCTGCTTGCTTTATTCATGAACTCAATGAATCTGGCCACATTGTATCTTTCTTAGCTAAGTTTCTGAGACATATTTTGTCCATTAACCTTTTAACATGGATAGTACATTCTTTCCATCCCCAGCACTTTGCCTCGTAGTCAAATGAATTTGGTTTAAATCTGTTTGCAATCACAGAACAGCACGGAACCCGCATTCTCCAGACAGGTATACAGGTGGATCTTCCTCAGGCCCAGCAGCAATTGTAGCCTCTGGACTTTGTTCAGCTGCACTAGGAACAGATGGTGGAGGTTGAACAATCTATCATGCCTGCTAAACTGATCCTCTATAATATTCAAATAATTCTTAATATCGTGCTTTATTAATGCAACGTGACAGGTTCAATTCGTATTCCGTCTTCCCTTTGTGGCATAGTAGGCCTGAAAACAACATATGGGCGGACTGACATGGAAGGGTAATTTCTTAAATGTTGAAGTTGTTTGAACTCGATTCTCATACAATACCATTTTCAGTCTTACCATGCTTCTCTCTGCATATGGTAACTAATGCTAACTGATAAGAACAGGGATACTTGGTTTACATCCTTGCCTCTGGCACTCAATCTTTTTTGTGCTTTGGGGAGCTATGTTGAGTTCTTTGTTTACACAAGCCCACACGCACATACGCAATTACCTTTACTGTAAAAATTTCTTCTCTTTTACTCATAATTGATAAAGGCACGCATCATGTGGTCTTGGAATGGGTACTTTTCTTGTCATTATAATTTTTAACAGAACATCCAAATGCCCCTAAAGAGTCAGTAAGTAGATTGGCAAAGCAGAGGATTGAGAATCCTCGTGTTACCGGCTAATATCTCGTTCCTCTCACATGATTAATTTGTATGCTAATATTTAACAAATTAAAGTCGAAAGAAAACGCTTCTCTCATTCAGTCCCTTTTCAAATTTAGGTGACAAATTGAAACCCTCATTGATCGGTGTTATTGATTAGTGGGCCATGGATATAATTGATCACGTTTATCTTTGCATGAATTGGCTACCTTCTGAAACAATATCCTCAATCTATGCTAAGAGATTACTTAATCACAATCTAATTAGTTGACGTATCCAGATAGAACTATAATAATAAAGGACATTGACTCATTAGTTACAACAAAGAAAATAGATTTTGTCCTATGTATTCAGGTTTGCAGTTTCTTCATAGCTTGTGTTTTCTGTGTTGAAGATGTTACAAACAATGGTTTGATGGGCTGTCACGCTCCGTTTCCCCTGCTAATCTTTTGGATGTCTACTCTGCAGGGCAACATGCGATGCAGGGACCGTGGAAATTATAGGACCAATTGCATCAAACGTAGAAGATGTGATGCTTGTGTAAGTGATTCAAGCGAATTCATGGACATTTTCATGATATTGGATCGTCATTCTTTTGAACTTCTGCCTTTCTTCTTAGTAATGTGCTTAATCCATTGGCAGTAGTTGGATAGCTTGCCTTGGAAGTCTATGTCTTGTCTTTATAGCTCTAGTTTTTGCCAATGGATGGATCCATGGATATATTTCTGTACTTATGCCAAACCTGTGGGATGTAAAAATGCATCGGTAGGGAGCATTCCGCCTTGGATGTTGTTAATTAGAATGGTAATTCATATTCTTAACAATAGGTCCGGGAGATTTGCTATAATGAAAGTTCATTTGTTGAGGGAGCAACAGGAAATTCATGGAGAGTTACCATCCCCCAGCAGGATAATCATCATTTGGATTAGCAATTTTTTATTACTACCTGGCCCATGCTTGGCTATTTCATCGGGCTCATCTTCTGCAGTTGCCTCACACAATTCTGAAAACGAATGCCTTATAAGTATCTATTTTCTATCAAGGTTTATGACTTAATTCCTTCATGCTTCTTGAGGGCGTTTTTCCTGCTCTGGGCAGGCATGCATAGGTCACCTTTAAGAAAGGCCCTAAGGGCATGCTACCAAATATCCTTTGGACATGCTTCCATATTAGGCGCATGTACTTTGTTTGGCATCCAGTTTTTAGGAGCTGCCTCCGTGGGGTTGAATCACGTACAGTCTGGTGGTTTTTTGATATTATTCATGTCAAGATTTGTGTTTGCTTAAATTCTTTCTTTTTTGATAGTTTGTCTATTGTAAAAGCGACCGATATTCTTCGAACTCTTTTTACTTGATGTACACTCAATAAATAACTATAATCAACAAAGTAGCTCTGGATTTTAATTGATTTGTTTCATTTTATTTCTCAGGTATGCAGCAATTTTGGGGGCCTCACCTCTTAATAGAATCAGTTTAAAACCGGTAACTACCACAGTATTACTTGTTGACATAATGAAATTTTGATGCTATCCCCTGGTAAGGCTGTCTGTATTGTCATGGACAGAAACTAAGTAGCTGAACCTGCTGAGGTCTATTGATGGAAAATATGAGCTGATATTATCCCATGACATCCTTCATTAACGCTGTTTTAAAAAAAGGAAAAAAAAAAAAGAACTTGCATTTTATTTGAAATGCTCCACTTACATAAGCTTGAGATTTCCAAGATAAATCTTGCAAAGAAATTCTGAAAAGTGACAATCTGATTTGTCCTGTCAGTCGGACTTTGGAACGCAACTAATTCTATTCACAGACTCAGTCTGGAGCTTCTGGTCTTCTTTTTCACTTCTGATATCGTGTCACCTAACCCTTCTACTTCTTCTTTTTTGATTCCTGTCACTTACTCTATCTTGGCAGTCCCTCCCATGTTTGCCAAATTTATCGTCACACGGGAGTTCAAATGCTCTGGGATCTCTGCGATTAGGAAAGTATACAGAGGTGATCAAGACTTTCGGTTTTGTTGAAACTCTACCAACGTAATAATTCTTGGGTATCATGTTATACGTATGGGGCTTTTCTTGCAGTGGTTTGAAGATGTGTTCTCAACTGATATTTCTGAAACCTGTGCCAACATTCTTAATATGCTATTGGAAAAGCATGGATGCGAAGTAAGTCCATTACCTTATTATGTGCTTGAATTAACTTCTTTATTCATGCTTCTAACTAATGATATAGATGAAATAGCGGCATCACTACTCGGACTAAAACTTATTTATGTTTAACTCTCTCAATTTAACTGTTTTCCTGTTTCACTGCTTAAGACCATAGAGATTGTAATACCTGAGCTGGATGAAATGAAAGTTGCTCATATTGTTTCAATCGGTTCTGAATCATTATGCTCGTTAACTGCGGACTGTGAGGATGGGTAAGTGTCTTTACCTTTTTGGACATTGCATACGTGCGTGTTGGATAGGTTTTCACGAAAAAACAAATCTGGCTCCATTACCAAAATAGCCGTTTTTTCTAGAAAGACTCCAGCGCTGTTGCAAAGGCTGTCAACATATTGGCGCCACTTTTCTACCGGTCTTTAACATTCTATCATAACTTGGATTCTGCAGCTTTCCTTCTGTTTAGTTTTGTTTTTTGATACAGGAAAGATGTGAAACTTACTTACGACACTCGCACTAATCTTGCCCTTTTCCGGTCATTCACAGCTTCAGACTATGTTGCATCCCAGCGTCTCAGGTTAGAAAATTTTTGTATTTGTTAGCAGTTAGTAGAGTGTTATCTAGATAGTAACAACAAACATGAGAGTATCACTGGAATTTCTGACACTTTTACCAAGGTGCAAAATTTCTGTTTGCTATTCTGTCACTTCATTGCCATGTCTATGTTATTGGCGCATGGAGTCAAAAACTGCATTTTTTCCTACAATAAAAGATGAAGTAAGAAGGTGGAATATTGGAAGGTCCATTTGGAGATATAGTTGACTCCAGAAACTGCATTTTTTCCTAGGATAAAAGATGGTGGAATAGTGGAAGATTCATTTGGAGATATAGTTGACTCCAGAAACTGCATTTTTTCCTAGGATAAAAGATGGTGGAATAGTGGAAGATTCATTTGGAGATATAGTTGACTCCAGAAACTGCATTTTTTCCTAGGATAAAAGATGGTGGAATAGTGGAAGATTCATTTGGAGATATAGTTTTTGTTTTTGCCATATTATGATTGATTGATCCAAATTACAGTATCAATCTAGGCAATGCTTTTTTTTATCAGTTTTATTGGTTGTACTGTCAGTTTGTAAAGGGAAATGGTTGTCTAAACTCTGCATTTTCTCTTTTACTGCAAAGGCATTTAAAGTTACACATATTCATGGTCAAGAGCCACTTTATAAATTGTTTTAGAATATAAATAATAAAGTTACCTTCTCTCTAACAACTTAAGCTTTTGCATGAGTTGATGGTTAACAATCTAACATGGTATCGGAGCTGCCTACTTGGTGATTAGAGCGCTTGAGTAGAGCCTCTCTCTAACAACTTGCACATGTTTAGAGCGCTTGAGTAGAGCCTGGCTACACATGAGGGGGCATGTTGAGAATATGAATAATAAAGTTCTCTCTTTCTAATAGCTTAAGCTTTTGGACGAGTTGGTGATTAACAATTTAATATAAATGTCAATTGTTACAGTAGATTTTTGGCCTCTGTAAGACATGACTAAATGAGTTTTGTTGTATATTGATTTCTTTATCCAATTCAATACCTTTTTGTTCGTTTTTGGTGGGGTTGGCCGTAATCAAGGATGGACGCCGGATTTCAACTATAATGACTATTTTTGTAACAAATATGACTACAGAAAAAAATCGGGGAAGGAACGTGTATAATTTCAAAATATTTTGTAGCATTGCTTACTAAAATAATGGGGCAATTGCCGCCCCTGCCCATCCCCCAGGTCCATCCCTTCGTATCAAAAATACTTTTCTTTATTGGCCGCTCTCTACTTTCAAGGATGGTCAAGTTGATAGATCATTACTCACCAGCATAAGCAAATCTGATCAAAGATTTATTGTTGGTGCAGATAAATAAACCTTGAGAAAGATGGCTTAATTATGGTACGATTTTCAAAGTGACTGTTTCAGCTCGGAAACTCAGTAATTCAAAGACTTAAGCTCATATCTTGCTATTTTGATACCTGACAGCATACATCTAACTGGTTCTTGAGTGGAGAAATTAGTGAAAAATGAGATGTGGAAGTGTTTTAAGTACCTGTACAATTCATGTGCTCTTACTATAACACATCATATCATCACCACAATGGACTATTTTTGCGGTCAGAACAGTTTATAATTTCCAATTCTGACTTGATTTTCGATCCCATGGATATGCTGTCCACTAGCCTTGGAACCCTACTTGCTGTCATCTAACTATGACCATCTTGCTTCTTGTCTTAAGCCATTTTGTTTCAAGCACCAAAGATGAAACTTGAATTGATGTCTCTCTTCATTCTGTCTTGTAATTGATTCATCACCAACCCTTTTCCTTTCTTCCCATTGTCATTGGATCTTCGTTCTCGCATTATATCTGCTGAGTTGCATAACCAGCTCTTATTCTCTTTCACCTGTATACACTGTACATGATATTAACGTTGTCTGTTCAGAGATTCATCTTAAAACATGGCATTTGTCTTCAATAACCAACAAGAATTGACCATATACAGTGTGGTGGTTTATTTCCTACTCTGGCCCGTTTCAGTTTTTTTTTTTTTTTTTAATCTATCACAGACGAAGGATAATGCACCACCACATGGAGATCTTCAAGAAGGTTGATGTCATAGTGACCCCAACTACTGGGTATGAGAAGCTGACCTGCTTAATACTACCTATCTCCTTTCTTATTCCAGGTTTTGTTTGTTTCTTTTGGGTTCTATCATTACTTAAACGATCAAATTTTTTTGGGTTCACCATCATATGTTTGTTCCCTTCTTCATTCTCAAATGCAAATCGAAACATGCATATACAGTTCAATATGACGACCAATAAATATTTTCTTCCCCCTGTCAACTTTTCTTCTAGATAATCATGCCTGAAAATTTTAAAAGAATATTATAAGGGAGAGTCGCCAATAAATATATTCTTCCCTCTGTCAACTTTTCTTCTAGATAATCATGCCTGAAAAATTTTAAAAGAATATTATGAGGGAGATAATGTGCTCTCTGTTTTGCCAGCATGACAGCGCCTCTAATACCTCCTAGCGCTCTTAAATTTGGGGAGACAAATCTGCAGGTTTCAGGTAAGTTGGTTATTATTATCAACTTGCAATTTTGAACGTCAATATCTATTTCCTTCAACAATCAGTGTTGTCAAAATCTTATAACGTATCTGATACGTACCCTTTTAACATATCTTATGTTTAAAACTATCTGGCAATAGTGTCACCTTCTAATTTTATTGATGAACAAATGCAAGCTCTTGTGTGTGACACTCTGAATTGTGATGCAACTTGCTATTGCATTTTCAGGAACAAATCTGAGCTTTTGGTATAAAATCGTCAATTACCTTTTACAGAACTCTCTTTTTACTTGTGTGCTACTTGTATGTCTGGTTATGTTGTGACTTTTTCGTTGGCAGCTTTATTTTCTTGAAAAATTTATATGCTTGCGGTCTTGTTTCAGGTAATCTCATGCGATTTATTATAGCTGGAAATCTTCTTGGACTCCCAGCCATTTCTGTCCCTGTAAGTTACATGCATTTTTTGTTTAGGGGTAACTTAACCTTGTTGATCAATGCTCTGGTTTGTTTCTCATTTTTCTATGGCAAATTCCAATTCCCAGGTTGGGTATGATAAGAAAGGCCTGCCAATTGGTTTACAACTAATAGGCCGTTCATGGGGTGAAGCTTCAATCTTGCGTTTGGCTGCTGCAGTAGAGGTGTCTATCACTACACACCCACACTTTTACCATCTCTCTCTCTACACACACACATACATATACATATATACACATACATACATACACGCACACATAGTTTGTAACAACCGAAAGCACCATCCGGTCCAATAGAGATACCAAGGTCCTGTGTGGTGTGCTAACAAAGATGCTTTCTTTGGCATTTCCAGGAACTCTGTGCTGAGTCAAAAAAGAAGCCTCTTCAGTTTTACGACATTTTAAAAGGGAACTAGGAAACAAGAGTTTGTGTTCATGTTAATCATGCCTTTTTTTTCTTCAAAATCGTTCGAGCCTGCTCAGGCAACAGTCACGTTCGTATTATGTACCAGCAATATGTTTTGTTGCTGCAGTTTGGAACAACTGTTTTTCTTTTATCCCATTACAAGAAACAGAACAGCACATTCAGGTCTATACTTTGTTTTTAGAAGTGCAGTTTCTTGTAGTGTTATCCTGTTTTCAATCTTGACTTGACCCAAAAATTAAAGAGAAAAGAAAAGGATTGTGCATCATACAATTTGGGTCTATTCAAAGATGACCCGATCAAAGATATAAGCCATGCTTTAAGGGGGCTTTTTTATGTCGTGAGTTGCACGTAAATGCAACAAATTTAGGATAATTCATCATGCAAATACCAGTAGTGTGTTAATGTCATCAGCACATTGCTATGTAAAAGTTGCAAAACATAGGGTATTTGCCGACAAAAATGGTAAATGGTGCAGAAAATATGTTGCCAAACTGGTTTTAGAAAAGTACTCCTATTTTCATAGCACTGCGTTTTTAGGAGACACTTTGAAGTCGTTTCCTGAAATACAACAAATGAGAGAGATATGAAAGCATGGTGTTTATCAACTTGTCATAGACCATGTTTCTGAAACCACAAAAACCTAGTTTATGAAAATTTAACTGGAAAACGTGCAGTAATATCTTCATCTCTAGGGATGGCAACGGGGGCGGGGTGTTTCGGTTTAGTTATTCGGATAACCGAATCCAAACCGAAAACTAAATACCCGAACCGAAACCGAACGGATGGAAAGAGAATATTTCATAACCGAACCAAATGGGGTTCAGTTATTCCCCGAACCGAACGGTTAACCGAATAGTTTGGTTATTAATTACCCGAACCGAACCGAACCGTCCTCTCTCTAAACCCCTCTCTCTCTCTCTCTCTCTCTCATCCTTCAATACACACACACACATATATATAATAACGTCATTTTCGGTTCGGTTCGGATAACGGTTCGATTATTCTGCTAACCATAACCGAACCAAACCCGAACGGGTATTCGTCCATCCATACCATATCCACATCAATAGGAAAAAAAACGGTTACGGTTTGGGAAAAATTAAGCGGTTCGGTTTGGATAACCATCGGTTCGGTACAAATTGCCATCCCTATTCATCTCCAGACCTAAGAGAATCCCATTGCTACCCTGTTATGATGACAAGAAAGAGCAACCTGAGGAATGAATCTCATTTTCCTATCGGTAAAACTCAAGCCTCAATGCAAAATGAATGTTGAATCTCTTAAACCCAGAATTGCATAAAGTATTTCCAGTAGTAAGAATGTAACAAGAATACTGTCATGTCACATTTTGCATATCCAACCCGATGTAGATATATGTTCGTTCACCTCTGAAGCTGATGAGTCGGATGTTCTTTATCTATGTGGATCCAGAATCAGGCATGGCATTGTTCTTATCCACGACCTCACTAGGGACATCAGGCCCAGGAGGAATCTTTCCCGGATAATTAGTTGGCGATGGATCTGATCCTGACATGCTGGAAGGAATGAGAAAAATAAAAAATCAGGACCCTGAACTACCAAGAGGAATTTCATATCCAACAAGTCAATGAAATTGAAAGTTTACCTTTTGTCCACGATAATCATAGAGCGTAGCTCGCAATTCGCAAAACTGCATACATGTTTTGCAGAAGTCATTACGTGAAGCAATTACATAAGTTAATGTCGATGCTTCTTTCAATTTTGTCATCTTCGAAGAAAAGATGCACAAAGAATTACAGTCTTATACTTTTCGTCTGTTGGGTAGAACAAAAACTTGGGGGAAAAAATGTGAACCACAAACCATGGAAATGTAGGTTTATATGCCAAAAAAGAAAAACAGTGACCGCATTATGAAGAAAAGACACTATAAACCACGTAAATGAGATGATTAACAATATGTGGATGCATAATGGCATTCCATCCTTCTTACCATAAACTCAACAATAAAAGCTTTTAACTATCCAGAGAACTTAATTTTGACCTTTCACACAGAAAACAGGTGTGACTTACAGAATCTGCTCATAGATAATCATAATCTCAGCTGAAGAACGTAGCTTCATAAACACTTACCGCTTGCCAATTTCTTTTTTAATCAAAGCGTGACAGTCATTTCCAAAAGCATTTAGCGTGTGAACCAAGAAACCACTATGTGTGACAATTGCTATCTCCTTTTCTTTCCGTGTCCACAGCCTGTATAGAAAGCAAAAGAAATTGTCAAGAATAAGGCTCAAGTTCTTACTGCTTGGGAAAAAGGAACTCTTAAGTTCTGACAAAAATGTTGCCGGTGAACAAACCAAAAGGGCTATCTGGTTTCACCCATTTGTTTCTGTTGGAAGCAAATGCTGATTAAATACATGCTTGTGACGAGTTGAGACGCAAATGAAGCTAAAATGAGGTTCTCATGAAAGATGAGTTGAAAATATATGTAAAGAAAAGCTCTTTTCTTTTCTCTTTTTTTTTTTCAGTAAAAAAATATGTACATGAAAAGGGGAATATAATCTCCATTATCCCAACTATACAAAGCTACAAACAAAAAAAACTGTAAGCCTATACAAAGGGCTTTCCACACGATCAAACTGACACTGATTCCTCTCTCGGTAAGTGAGATGCATCGAACAAAAGAGGAATCATAACCCAAACTATCCTTTTCCGCGCTCTCAACCCTCTGCAAGCAACGAGAAGCTGAATCACACCTTCCAGAAAGGCCCAAGCCATTCTAAATCATAAGAGGACCTAATTCCAAAACTCCCTATGTCATCAAGCAATGGATGAGAAGATATGTCACAGACCTCACATCCTGTCTACACATACAACACCAATTAACAAAAACCTTCCACCACCTACTCAAATTTTCAAGGTAAGGATCATCTCTTAAGCCGCACACTAAACTGAGAACACAACCTTCGGTGGAGCATGCAAATCTCTTTCCAAGAGAGGCTATAAACTCACCCCAAAATAACGCCAATAAAAAGATTTTGCCTGGAAAAAAGCCCAATGAGGAAAGCCTCCACCACATCTCACATCCCCAACCCTTATCTTGCACTTTTCAACGAAATGTGTGTCCCACAAAATATCCCTCCTCTCGTAACCCACCACCATAAGCCCGTGATTCACAAAAAGCAAAGCACCGGAGAATTGAATGCATTAGAAAAATATTATAGTCAAGCTAAGTTTACAACTGAGGACAACAGAAAGGGACATCGTTCTTTATGTGGCTGTAGCAAACTACTAAACAGAAAATTTTCAGTCTCTTGTTCAGACATTTAGGGACCTGCCTCGCACAACACCGAGATACCAAATAGATAGTTCAGTGAAACACTTCATGCGATCCACATAACAGTCGGTAATTTAACATTGAAACATTATAGCATGGTTGGGATAACACTCTTGGACGCTTAAGTTTCATGAACAATTTTTTATTCTCATGTCTCAATAGAGCATTGTTGAAATGCATACAAGGATCTAGAAAGAAACAGTATGAGAGTATTCACCAATCCATGAACTTCATTCCCCTAGCTCTAAGTTCTTCCGTTGTCTCTCTATTGTTGGGCTTCCACAATATATCCTCGTCACTTTCTATCTGAACAAGAATCAAAAGGCATGATTAACGTAATAGGAACTGGCTTGAAAATGTTTTGAGTCATAGTAAATATTACAGATAGCTGAGTGCTCACCTGTGAAAAATCAACAGCTGGAAAAAGGTACTCATACTCACTGATGCTTCTCCTCCTATCACAAGGATGAGTGCCCTGCAACCAAAAGCATATAAGAGAAGTTGGGAAGGCTTCAAATGTCGCTGCATATGGAAACCGGCATTAAGTTATTAATCTTTACCGAGACACACATACAATTTCAGGAGTAAAAGATGCACACCAGATACTACATGCAAGTTCTGTAAAGAGCTTATGTTTTGACCTCATAGAATTACTATCTCAGCTGATGTCTTTTGTTAGAGATTTGATAGCTGGACAATCTCCCTCTCTCTCTCTCTCTCTCTCTCTACATGCACACTGAGGCATTGATGTTATTTTTAACCAGTTTGAGCAAGTAGGGGTGGTCATTCGTTGATTGGACGATTAATCAGGCAACTAACCACCAAAACCTCATCCATACATTTATAGTTCCAGTTTCTCATAAGAATATGCATTGAAAAGAACTACGGAGAATCACAAAAAAGTTTCTAACAGCACTAGTGCAAACTTATGTCTTATAGCTTTACTCATGCAAACAAATCGGAACCAAACCTACGGACACAAACAAATGCAATGTTCTTACAACCATTTATTACAATAATTACCGACAACTTGGTGTCTTGTAACATGATTCAGAGTATTAGGTCTTCATTCCAATGCAGAGTTTGCAAATGTTGGGAAACCCCTCATCAGGGAGTTATTATCTTTCTAAACTATCAAGGCATATACCATATGATTCCTCTCTACCATAGCTTAGCTACAGAAGCTTTGACTTAGCTGCCCTAGAACCTTTAAGATTAGCAATTTTCACCAACCACACCTGCTCGGTTCAACTTTGCCACAGGAACAGAATTTTTTTGCTGTCAACAACAAGATATACTCTCTTGCATAGAGGAGGACATGTAGGATTTCTTTTCCTGATGACAACCATTGCTGTGAGAAAATCAGAATACCTATGGTGTTCAAAATTGTAGGAAAACAAACAACAAATAACAAGACCTACAAAATGTTCTCGACAAAGCTCTACGGCAATTATAGGTGGGCAATCTAGACTTGAAATTGCAGGACGGTCACAATTTCCTGCATTCGCCACCATTAGTGGTACTGAATCAATCCTGTCCGTGTAGCCTTCACCGCCAAATACTCCAACTGCTGTTTGCATAGTCCTGCAAGCCATGGTAAGTGATCATAATCCTGTACATGTATCTAATGCAAAAGCATGCCTTATCTGACCAAAAAAGAGGGAAAAGGAAAAAAGATAAATAAAATACAAAATCCATGGTCAAGAAACAAGGGACAAACAGATCAACCAACAACCCAGTTTTGTTTGCTCATTGTAACTGAACCAAAATTTTCTTTCCTACTTTTTGAAAACATGACCCCTGTTTTATGTGCATAAACTTAGAAGTTGGCTGGATTCACATTTCAGAAAGTTAAATTCATAATTAACTATTTCTGTGGGCATTTTGCATTGTGCGATACTTATTTACGGCCCAAATAACAGCCTCCCAACTGTCACTGAAATATACTACTCAGGATTGTCATGGCAAGTGAGAGGCTGACAGTTAAGCGAAAGGTTGACTCTGCTGATCCTTTTCCTCATGAATGACTAAAATAAACACCGAGCAAATATTAGATGACATGAATAGCCAGACTGAAGATGTCATTTTAAAAAGAATTTCCCTCATCAAACTACTTATTACAGGAATGTGTGTGCAATTTCTTAACACAATCTACTATAAGCTGGATAGAGAATGAAATCGAGTCAAAATCCCAATAATGCACCACATGCCACATGGAATTTCCTGCCAACTCATTTCCTCTTGCTATCAAAGCAATAAAAAGTTTCAAATGAACCATCATAAGACAGACTAGAAGATAACTGCGCCAATACCGGTGTATAACCGGAATCAAAGAAGTTCGTGCAGAGCTCACCCATTCTCAGCATAATTCGGTTACTTAGCTGCTCCCAACCTTAACTGTCATAACCATTTAACAATCAAAGCCAATAAAAATAAGCAGGTTCAAGACCTTAACTGCTTATTTTCTCACAAAAAGTACTTTATTGTCAAATGCATTACGTTCAAAGTGCATAACAAAGAAGGTCCTTCCAGTGGTATTACTCCCATTCAAGAACACTTGTAGATATCCCTGCTCTTTGAGTGCAAATTCCAAGATACTTTTGCACTTACAAAGTAAAAAGATTCACCATCTTTTGGATAATTACCCTGATTAAGACAATTAAAGTTCAACCAAATAGTAAAGTTTGAACCCAATCTCAAATACTGAACGGAACCAGGCAAATAAGATAACCATCCTGAACAAGAGATATCCAAAGGCGGCAGTCAGCATCAATACCTCAATAAAGGGGATGTGATCACCAAATCAATCTTGTCAAAAAGCCCACACGACCGAACATGCTTACGCAAATTATCGACCTGTTATAGTAGCACATAAATTTCTTCAGCATTAGGCTCAAATTTTGCACAGGACAGTATAGGCAAAATAATCTTCAAAAAATTCTCTTTAGTTATCCATCCAAATGAGTCTACATAACAATACTAAAAATGATTTGGAACCCACCTGCTGCCAGCCCAGTGGAGTAAGCTGTGCATCAAAATATTCAGGAGACATGTATGCTTTGTAGTTCTTATCTCCATCTACATTGTGAACTCCTTGTGCATGCCTCACCTGGACGTATGGTCTTATAAGATAACAATGGCTTGGAAAGCATGAGAAAAGCCCAGTAACGATGGCAGTCTTGAATGCCCTTTTGTAACAAAAGATACCGGACCTTCTAATCGATTACGCACTATATATGGAAATAAAGAAAGAATCCGGCACCTACAAAGTGAATGGTTTTGCAACAGTGCAATGGATATATACTTGGACCTCCGCTACAATCCATGGTTGAAACTGCAAAGAGCAAAAATTAGCTTCCAAATAAAGGACACAAGCAAAATAGAGCAAGAGAATGTCAAATGCTCTTCAAAGTCTGTAGGATATCTCGAAGTAATAACCGATCAGCCACTACTAAAATTCCACATTCCACCGGAAAAAGAATGTAAAAGCAACTTACAAAAAAAAAAAAACTTTTAAGTTCAAAATTACTAAGAGTAGAGAAAAACGGCAATACAACTATTATCACTATAAAATCAGCTGCTGAAATCAATAAAACAACGAAACGGCAATATTCGGTTTTTCGTGGTGCTTTCTCCAACAATCTTCATGAACCTGCTACATAAGGATGGGAACATAACACGTAACACCCGAGGTCCCTTCCAGGCTCCAGCTAACCGTGCCCTGAAACGCCCCTATTCATTCTGAACATCAGATCTTGAGTTGTGACATGGAAAAGTTGACTAATCAAGCCTTTATAACTATCAAACATTTCAAAATACATGAAATATCTACAACAAAGAATGGCAACAAAAATGGCTTTTCGGTTGGAAAGACATCCCTCCTTCACAAATCAAATAACATTTAGTCAAAAATTATGCTGTCTGGGAGTTCTTAACTGAAGAACCGATAGGTCGGGGGAAGGCAACTCTTGCTATCAAAAGAAAAGCTTCAATAATTTTCGTTTTATAAATCTAGGTAATGCTGTACGAATTTCCTGAACACATTTCAACAAGCGCTAGCCTGAAATTTCGAGAACTTTATTAGTGGAAAGTAAAGCAAAATCAATCTACGTTGGACACGTAGATTACCTATGGTTTCCTTAAAAAACTGTGCATTGACCAACAGATGCAAGTACATCACAGCCTTTCTAAGGATCAAATCACTATCCTCTGGCCGTAACCAAACAGTCAACAATCCTAAATATCAAACCTCAACAATTAATACTTCCCTAATCGTTGCTAAACCAGACTTGATTTGAACTCGAGAATATCAAGTACGAAATCTGGCATTATAAACATTACAAGCACTAGATAATTGCGTACATAGATACACATGATTATATACATACATATATATAAGCGGATGTACGCGCACTAATTGATGAAGCAGATAAAGTGTGATTGCTAGGTCATAAATTTGTCAAATTTGAGCAGTGGTTTTAGGGATTGCAGAATTTGGCTTACCGGAGAGAGAAGATGAGCAGCGAAGTGATGGTTGTGGTAGATTGGGAAGAAGAGGATAAGCTGGAAGTGATGTTGATCTGACTCTGCAGCTCAATAATGGTGAAGACGAAGAGATTATGGATGTCTTGCTTATATATGGACTACGACGGATACCACTAGTACCACTAGGGGGGGTGGTGATTGCCGCTTGAGAGTGACTGTTTATATATAGATGCGTGAATCTATCCATATATGATGTGTGTGTGTGTGTGAGAGAGAGCCGGGTATTCTTATACGAGCTGTCATTTCTCATTTGATTTTTATGTTCAAAAATCTAACACCGCATATTAGACAGTAAATAATAAATTAAATTAATTATTTGGTAACTTTTTAAATTTGTTAAAATATTTAACCCCTCTCCAATTTGGTTGGAAGAGAGGAACCTAAAAGTTAAAAAGGCATCAATTCAAAAAGTCTTGTATTAATTTTTGTCTTTAGGGCCTGTTTGTTAGAAATTAAAAGAAAAGATAAAATTATCACTTCTGATATGACAATTCAAGTTGTCATATTCGGATTTTTCGGATTTTGTTTTAATTCTTTAAATTTCGAATATCATATTCAAAATTCAATTTTATCCACCTAAGATAAAATTATCCCATTACTCTCTCTATTTATATCATATTCCCTTCTATATCATTTTCTATTTACGCAACTATTATTATTAATTACGACAATGCTATTATTTATTATGAAAATACCATCTACTTACTAATATTTATCATACCTCATTTTTCAAAAACTATTCAAATAAGTCATTTATAATTATTCATTCTTCTATAATAAATCTCTTTTTATATTATACACTCTTACTATATCCATTGTATCTCTCTTATAATTTTGACCGCTAGCAAATGAACCCTTAGTGTAATTCGCTAGTTTTTTACCATAATTTTTACAAATAAATTCAAAATCGAGATTGAATAACTTTATTCCTTAATAATATTCTTAATATAAGAGATGTATTGCACAATAATTTAAGAATATTAAAAGTCAAAATAATTATAGAAACCTATGGGTTAGAGGGAATTGTACTTGACCCTTCTTTTTTTGAGTTTTTTATCGTAATAAAATTTTCCCAGAAACTAATTAGCGAAGTAGGGCACTATTCAAAGAATTCATAAAAATAAGGTAAGATGCAATTCCTATTTGCGTTTTATATCTACCTCGCATAAGCATTAGGGGTGTAATCGGTCCGGTTTGGTTCGGTTTGGCTAATAAACTCGGACCAAATCGGTGTTCCGGTTTGGACAAAATAGAAATCGAAAACTGGACCGAAGTCGTTCGGTTTGGTCCGGTTTGGCTCGACCGGTTCATGTCTGGTTTGTCCGATTTTCGGTTTGAATGGCCGTAGCCCATATATATATTTTTTAAATGTAAAAAATGAAGGCAAACTATAAAAATACAAAATTGTTAGGTTTTCACTATATAGAGCCGCAAAACCACTGGCACTAATGATATACCGGCTAGAAAAATAACAGAGGAATGCTCATCTAATATTCAAATAAATTTTTAATACCAACAATAAGTTATTAAGTAAAAGAAACAAAAATACTCTCAATAGAAGTCAAAGATTTACAAATTAGTGTAAAACTTAAACGATAAATAAAAGTGTAAAATAATAAGTAAAAGTGTAAAACTTTTAGGGTTAACTTCCGAACTTGTCCAGTCCGGTTTGGTCCGGCTCCTCAAGTTTCAAAACCGAAAACCGAACCGACTAAATTTTAAAAACTCCAAACCGGACCGAACCGAACCGGTTTGAGTCAAAAACCGGACCAAACTGTCAGTTTGGTTCGGTCTACCGGTCCAGTCCGATTTTCCGATTTATGTTTGCACCCCTAATAAGCATGCGACAATGGATGCCACATATTACCCCTGAAGTTGTGTGCCATTGCAATTTGCGTACCTATGCCCGAATTTTAAATTGAAGTGACTTTTTTGACATGACTGTGTGCGCAAATACCATTTGCGTTTTAAGGTGAAAACCCAAGTAATATATAGTTCCGTTTTACAGTACTCCATTTTGTCTCTCTTCTCTCGAACCTCGAAATCAGGCGATTCTCCATCTTTGACGACCACCATTTTTTCGGCGAGAAGTTTCCCATGCACCTCCAGTCACGTTCCTCACATTTACCCGGTACGTATTCTTTATTTTGTTTGCATATTTAGATCATATAGGGTTATTTCGTTTTGGTTCGTAGATCATATAGGGTTATTTCGTATTGCATATTTTTTATTTTGGTTATTTCATTTTGGTTCGTAGATCGTATGTAGGGTTCGTATATGTGGTATATGTACGTTATATATACCAATTGCTATACATATCTATACTGTGTGTATATATTTATAGATCTGGGTGTTTGTGTGTGTGTGTGTGTGTGTCTGGGGCCGGATCCAGAAATATATAAAAAAATACTCCATCTTAACCCGTAAAATTAATGGCTGAGATTAAAACACTCTCTCCTCCCTCCTTTTCTCTACACATTAACCCTATCTATTCTCTACCCCCATCGACTTTCTCTTTTACCCTTTTCCACACCTTTTTCCCTCCTCATTTCTAGCAAACTCAACTCTAATAACTCTATTTTGAATGATCAAAGGCACGAAGCTATATCTTTGCTATCAAAGGCAGGAAACTATGCCCATAAAAATGTAGGTTACTGGTGTTTGCCCTTTGAATAAAAGCCATATATGAGCATCTCTAACCCATCTCAACAACTCTATTTTGAAGGATCATAACTCTATTTTTAAGAAGTTTGAGATCTCTAAAATGGAGACTTGGTATTTTTCAAATGTTCTTCTGCCAAATGGAGACTTAACAAATTTTTTTTTCTTAAGTTGTCATTTCTTTTTAATCTTATGATAGAAAAATAGAGATGGTGGATTTAACACGGTTTTTTCTATTGGATACATAGAGAAAGTGAATCTTATAGAAGAACATATATTCTCCATGATGGAAAAGTTAGTTTGAGTGAGAAAAATTGCATAATTATTTATTTGGCTTTAATAAGAATATATATATCTTCTCCATGTTTTCAACACAATACCACAATTTGTAGGATCTGTATGACTTGTCTTCCAAATACTCTCTAGAGATCACCAAATAAACGCATAGATTATCAGATGCCGCAACAAAATTCTCGAAACATTCCTATGGTCGTCGAAGCACAACCCTGATTTTCAATGCGTCGTAGCCAATGAAAGCCTTTCGTTGAAACAATCCTATGGTCGTCGAAGTTGGATTTGCCGGAGAAGAGTCATTGACATCGGAGTTGGCTTTGCCGGAAATTGGGAGGAGAAAATGTGTGGGGAGGATAAAAAAGAACGTCAATGGAGATAGGAAATAGATAGGGTTAATGTGTAAAGAAAAAGAGAGAGAGGAGAGAAAGTGTTTTAATCAGCCATTAATTTTAAGGGTCGAGATAGAGTGTTTTTTATGTGTTTTCTTATGTGTCCCCGGATCTGACCCCTATATTATATCTGGGTGTTTGTGTGCATATAAATATATTATATTATGGATGTGTGTGTGTGTGTATTATCCGTATGTAAATGTATATATAGTCCTTGGCTTCTTTCTTCTTGATGCAACAATGGCTGATGTTCCACATAATTATCATAAAATGTAGTTTTTTTTGTATATTTTTGGACTAAATATTGATGGGATGCTTGGTTTAATTTTTTTTAATCTTTTGGGTATAATGTTTTTTATATGCTTTGTGTGAAGTTTCACTTGAGAATATGATCATATTGCATGTAGATTCTTTCAACTCTTGTCGATTAATTTGGCTTTAAGTTTAGAGTTTCCTTTGCTTGTAATAAGACCTAAGTTTGATTGTAAAACAAATGACTGTTAAAATATGATCAAAATCTTGAAATGATAACTAATTAAAGAAGATTTAATCTAATAATTCCTAAAAAAATTTATTCATATAAATATTGTCTTAGTTAATTATAGAGTTGGACATCTTTGCAATCGGTTATGTCCGGTGCACATAGTTTGGATTGGTCCATGATTTCCTTCTTATTTTGCATGCCTAATTTTCTGTCAATAACAAAATACTTAGTTTTAATACGGATATTTAGTATAAGCGCATTACATAATCCCTTTATGTATTGGATTTTTTTTTGGTTATGTTCATAAGTTTATTGTTGGAATTCTGCTCAACATTATACATTTAAGAAAACTAAATTATGAGAGAGAGAGAGAGAGAGAGAGAGAGAGAGAGAGATGAACAATAAATTAGAAGTGACATTAAATAAATAAATTTTATTGTATGGCTATGTTTATATCATTCTGTTTATGTGCAAAAATATTTAATGCATAAATACGTCTAGAAGATTAAAAAAATCAAATGGAATAAGTCTAATAATCACTGAAATAATTTACTAAATGTAGGTATAATCTACATTTCATTAAAATTACTTGAATGTATAATCACAATGAAAATGACCATTTCTAATAACTTTTAATTTCAAGGACATGGCCCAATGGATCAGTTGTTCTGACATCCAAGCGGTGCGAGGATGCCCTTCGACGTCATGCTGTGATATCACCTGTTGTTATGGCCTTGATTCGGTAGGGTGGTTTTCAAGGGTTGCACGAGGTCCTTTCCGTTCTTTGGATTGTGGCCTCATGGCAGCATTGGTATAGCAATGAAGGCCAGAGACGCACACCTTCCACCTTCAGTGCGAAGAGACTACAGTGACTGTAACAACCCGCTCCCATCTTTTATAGTACTGTCCGCTTTGGTTGCCCAAACTCATGGACTTCCCAGTAGGTCACTCATCCTTGGATTGTTCCAGATAAGCGCGCATAACTATGAAGTTCCAATGAATTTTGACACCCTCGCAACTTTTTAAAAGGTCTTGTACAAGGAAGATTCATAATCTTATAAATACCATCAAACTTACATCCAACAAGCGATGTAAGACTCTTGACCACTCATCCGGACGTCCCACTGAGGCTTCATCTCTTGGACGCCGGCCTCACAGCTGGCACCATAGCCTGACTAGGGTGTCATAGTGACCCTTCAGGACGTGGACCTCATTTTAGGGTTACCAGTTGATGGGATGGCTGTTACGGGAAGGACAGATTACGATTGAATGTATGCGAGGATCTTTTAGGTATTCGGCCACTGCCTACTTCTAGAAGAGGTGGGAGGATTAAGACGGGATGGCTTCACGGTCATTTTTAGGGGGGTGGTGGCAGAGGATGCAGCACCCGTGGTCGTCGCATAGCAGGCCAAAGGTTACTTGCTTCAACTACTAGGTGGCACGATATTTGTTGACCACTTATGTTCATTCGTTCACCTTTGTTACCTTCCTCTACTGAATGATTTAGTTGCTGCTAGTACTTACAGTTGGGGTTCGGCGACGTTAGCAGTCCTTTACAAACAGTTTTGCCACAGCACGATCACGAGGTCGAAGGATATTGGAGGATCCTTTATTTTGCTTCAAATTTGGGTGTGAGATCGACTTCCACACTTATTCACACGCCGTCGAGGGAGAGTATTGTTACCTGCTGACCGTCTACTACTATGTAGGTAAGTACTTTAATACGAGTACAACATAAGACTTTGTTATTATTTTTGTATTGTGTTATTTCTCATATATGATTTTTTGTGTCATTTATAATTTTGTAATGGTGTTGTAGGTGGAAGGACGACTTTTGTGGCAAGGGATTTAGCGTTGCATGTAGTTAGTGCGCATCGGTACACGTTGGATATTGGGCAAGCCACGAAGGAAATTTGTTATTTTTTTAATCATATCTCTTATGTTGTTTAATCATTTGTTTTTGTTGTTTTAAATAATTTGGTAATAAATTTATGTTGCATTTGCAGTTTGTGTGGGTGTCGTATAATGCTGACCTTATAGCCCGTCTACCTGACTTTTGTCATGCGGATTAAGCTGTGTGGATAGCTTGCATCCCGCTTGTTTGTTTTGCGACAGTGAAGATGCACTAGCCAGATCGGGTACAATGATAGTTCAATTACAAGTAAGTAGTGTCTGGTCCTTCTCAGTCACTCTCCCCCCCTCCCCCGGCCGGTGGCCAAGACATGTGAGCTAGTACGAAGAATTGGATTGGGGCGAGGGCGAAAGATATAGATGAGTGGGACCAACGGATGCAGCATGTGCTGCCCGTAGGGGTTGCGGATAATGGTGTGTACCCTATGGATAACCCTTATCAGGCATGGTACAACAGGAGGACACGACGATTCATTAGCAGGATGGGCGCTTGCACCGGCCGTATGGTATGGAAAACAAACAAAATATTTTCATAAAAACAAAACCTTTTCATACATTTTTGTTCCAGTGAATTATGTATGTAAACTTTGTTTTTTTTTTTCAACAAGAGTGTTTTGAGCGTCTACGTAGGTCTCCGCAGAATTTTGACGCAAATGCGATTGGTATGGAGGGCGTTGAGCTTATGAGTACCTTCTATAGTCTCATTCGTGAGCCACCATCCCCACCTTCTGAGGCCACACATGGAGATGATGTTGATGATGAGGCTCCACCTGTTTCACCCGTCGTAGATGATCCGGCCCCGACCGCTGAGGGTGTGGCCACTAACGTACATACTGCACCTGTTCATGCCAATCCCTAGTTGATTCCGCACTGGCTGATGCGGGACCTTCTAGCTCAGTCGTTAACGAATATCCTGCGTTGTCGTCTTTGGACCACGGGTTGAGCCCCGTTGTATCGAACTTCAGTTTGGGGTTATTAAGTCGGTTTGGTAGTTCAAATGCGGCCATTGGCGAGGGGTCTGCTAGAAGGGGCTTCTCGGCGGAGGACGTTGCAGTAGACCCTATCGAGGAGTCTAACACACCAAGCATAGAGCAGTTGCCCAAGAGGCGTAGGACACAGACTTCTGACGGTGAGAACGATGGTAGTGGGTCAAGTGATGATACTATAGGTCCGTGTGGGTCAACTGGGGTCGTCACACAGGTGGAGCAAGAGGCTAGTCGTAGTTCGACAACCCTAGTGCTACCTGCATGGCCTCAGAGACAGACGAGGGCTCCTATGTGTGGTAATAGCTGTCACAAAGTCCATATGATGGTGCGAGGGGTCGAGACTGATTTCTTTTTTTTTATTGCATGGATTGTATTACCTTTATATTTTATTGTACTTATTGGTTTTGTTAAAAGTTAAATGTTATCTCAAACAGTGGTTCCTCAAACAATGACCCGCAACCAACCTTAAAAATAGTTATAAAAAAATCATACATTGGTCGGTCGTGGAGGGCAGTTCGATGGCCGGTAAATGTAGATCTGAACGACCAAATGCGGTGGCGTTCATTCCATTGCATTGTGCGACAGTTCTACGTCGAAAGCCCAATAATAAAATTTTATTTTGACGGCTGAATCTCCATAAAATCAATCTCAAACAATGACTCGTAGTTATAAAAAAAATCAGACATTGATTGGTCGTGGAGGGCAGTTCAATGACCGACAAATGTAGATCCGAACGACCAAATGTGGCGCTCACTCTGTTGCGTTGCGATTGTTCTAATTCGAATGCCCAGTAATGAAATTTTATTTTAACGGTTAGATCTTTATAAAATCAATCTCAAATAATGACTCGCGACCAACCTTAAAAATAGCTATAAAAAACAGACATCGGTTGGTCGTGGAGGGCAGTTCGATGGCCGGCAAATGTAGATCTGAACGACCAAATGCAGGGGCACTCACTCCGTTGTGTTGTGCGGCAGTCCTACTCCAAATGCTCAGCAGTGAAATTTTATTTTGATGGTTTGATTTCCATAAAATCAAACGTGGTGGACCCATCACCAACACTGTCAGACATGGATATAGTAGGCTGGGATAAGAGGTCAGAACTTTGTAATGGGATGGTATTCCATTCCAAAGTTGCCTTTCGAGGGGCGGTGAAATTGTACAACATGGATCGAACTCAAAGGCAAAGTGTCAGAGTCAAATACCAAATCTATTTCTTATGAGTGCAGCAATCGGGATACTTGTTCATGGTGGCTACGTGCACATTCAAAGATGAAAGAGAGGGGAATATGTATAATTTCAAAATATGCTAGACCTCACACGTGTCACGATAAGCATGACCACTAACCACCCCATGCTCGACGCAAAATTCATCTTGAACTTCATTAGGGCAGTAGTTTAGTCAAACCCTGCAATAAAAATTAAAACCCTCATTGAGACCATCAGGACAGACTACGGAGGGTACGAAGCGTCGTACACAAAATGCTTGGCAGCAAAACAAAAAGCCATTGCTATAATCTACTGTGATTGGAACAAGTCTTACAACCTGCTTAAACAGTTCTTTAGTGAGGCAGAATTGGCTAATCTGGGTATAGTGTGGAGACTAAAAATCGAAAATGGCCTCACACGCAGCAGAGGCGGAATTCCTTTTGATAGGGTCTTCTAGGCGTTCAGACCATGCATGGAGGCTTTCAAACACTATAGGCCTGTCTTATGTGCTAATGGTACTTTCATGAGTGGCAAATACAAGCACACCCTTTTGATTGTTCTCATGCAAGATGTACAAAATTCTTTACTTCACGTTACCTTTGCCATCATAGAAAGCGAGAGTACCACCCGGGGTGGTTTCTTCGCCAAATCAGGGCTTATGTTACAGATAAACCAGGTATCTGCTTGATTTTTGACAAGCAGTCAGGTCTACAGTCATAATTATGCACTGATTCAGAGTGGAGGCCTCCACAAGCATACTGCTCTCCGACACGTTGGGGCGAACTTTGCCAAAAAGTTCGGCATGCACATAAGGGATCGAGTGAAGGTGGCCACTAATCAGCTACAAGTTTCTAAATTCCAAAGGTCACTAGAAGAAATCTGTCCCCTTGAAAAGGTGTAAGTTGGCAAAATACTCGATGAGATGGACAGAGAGAAATGGACATTTGCATACGACGACGGAATGTGATACAAGTCAGTGGCAACAAATGTTTATGGGTGTTTCAACGGGATTATGAAAGATGTCCGCCATCTTCCAGTAAAAGAGGCTATCACGGTGACCCTTTACAAATGTATCGGATACTTTTGCAAAAAGAAAAAAATAAACACAACGAAGGACGTAGTAGGACAAGTTTTCAGTGACTTTGCAATTGACATACTTACAAAGTTGAGCGAAAAGGCAAGGTATCATAGAGCCGTTGAACACAATCGAGTTGATGGTACTTTAGAGGTAATTTCATCTGCGGATCCGACATCACCATACAAAGATAACCACAAATAGATTGTCAGGCTGCGTCAATGTTCATGTACATGCCAAAAATAGGATCAGTGGAAGATTCCATGCTCTCACACCATAGCTAGCTGCAACAAAATGTCCTTGAACTATTTAAATTACGTCGACCCTATGTGGATGGTCAAAAGAGACATTGAGACCTATACTACGCTTATGTTTACTCCAATAAGAGACCCTTCATATTGGCCTCCTTACACTGGAGTTCCGATATTCCCACAAATGCATTGTGAACGGAGAAAAGAGAGGTCAAAGACTGACGCATGAATTCGGCTGGGACGGACTTCCACGAATCGCGGCCTTCTAAGGTACAAAATTGCAAGATATGTGGCCTATCTAGACACAACCGATGTACATGCAAAGCTTATAGAATGGGACTGGGTCCGAGCAATTGGAAAAGCTCTTTTAACGTACGAAAATGTTTCTTTCTTAATTCTCCTTATTTTACATTTTTTCTAATGTTATTTCAATGAAATTTGTACCGGACATCAGTAAATGTTTAATTATTCAAATGTATTTTTTCCTACTATTTTTCGTGTATAACTATTTATTACTTCTTAGCAATAATTACGATTTCGATTTGTTATTGCAAGTAATTCTGTTACAGAAAATATGTGTGCTTGCCATTTTAATACTCAATAAAAAAATGAACAATATCAATGTCTACTAATAATTTATTATCTGAACAAAAAAATATCTCATATAACAACAAATTCTAATCAATTACAATTAACAATTTGTTCAAATAGCACATAAAAAAATAAAATCCAAATTCAATTCGCATAATTTTTTCTGCACAACAAGAAATTCTTTGTTTATGCAGCCACAAGTAACAAGCAAACAGGATATGTGTTTTCTAAATAAGCAAATAGGATTTGCTATTTTGGAGATTCCTTGTTATATTCAAACACACGGGTTTTTTTTCCCAGCTTTATCTGAGAGTAGTAGGTCCTTTATTTGCAGGCATGAAATCGACTCTTTTACATAAGCAAATATGATTTGCGTATTGCATTCCCTACAACTTTACAGGTTTTTCTTCATAGCTTTATCAGAGCAGCAGGTCCATTTTCTGCAGTAACATGCAAAAGTAAGTGGGATATGCACCTCCACTTCATATATGTGCATAATCCACCCATACAGAAAATAACATTTTTCTTCTTAAATCTTTCTATTACACCTTGGGTTTACGATGCAATTTGTATTCAACAAAATACTATATTCCAAATGTTCTAAAATATATCACCACATCACTCATCCTCCCAATAACAAATATCCATTGGGGAGAGGGAATCACATGGACAAACACATTCTATAGGAGTCTACAATGACCCCATGTACAACATGTGGTGCCATGGGATTCATATGTAGGCCACGTGATCGAGGGTGCCACATATTAAACGCCGCCTCTTGGTGTGAGAGTACAGTACAACAATCTTGAGTGGCAGAAATTATACGACAAGCAATGTGATCTCGTAATATTCAGCAGGTATCATTCCCTACGCGTTCCTAAAGCTCATTCAGTCGAATTATGCGTAGACATGCAAAAAGACTCAGATGCATTGACTATGCGATTGAAAGCAGAGATCAAACAAATGCAACGTCGATTAGATAGATTTCATTGGATTAAAAATGTTAGCGAAGATTCCATCGACCCTAACTTGGGTCTATATGAAATTATGAATGATGAACTACTCATGTCTGACAATGAACTTTCGAACTTCAAGGAAGATGAGGGAGAGGATGAGGAAAATGTCAAGTACATGTCTTACAGATTGTGTTTCAAAAGGAAAACATTATGTTGTTTTAAAGCAAATCAAAATTCACCTTATGCTTTTATTTTAGACTCTGATGATGAATGACTAACCACGAAAATTTATCCCATTTGTAGTTTACATAAACTGTTATTTTATGGTTGGGTGGTGGTTTAATATGTGTTGTGTGTCGGTCTCATAACATTTTTAATGTCAATCAACATACCTTTAACCAAGTCTATATTATAAAATCCGCGAGTGAAATATGAAATTAGATTACAAACCGACAAACTAAAAATTAAACTACTTGGATAAATCTAAAACTTCGGGATCAGACCCGTATTGTGGATCCCTCTGAATGATCATAATCAAAGCCCTTAGGTTTGAACCGTTTCTCTCGGCATCTCTAATGACATTTATCAAGCCTTGCTGCATTACACGTTGGTTCATAGTACGAATCTCGACGTGAAGTCTACGAGAAACATATCCGTGCTAACAATTTTCTCTTCTGCCTAAAATCATCTGATCAGAATGCGGTTTTCGAAACATTGGCAAAAATATTCCTGCATTTCGCTTCAAGCTTGTTACATTTTACCATCAGACCCGACCATTCTAGAAAACTCATAACTTCCCCCTCATATGAGGTCTGATTCTAGTCAATCATAAAATACACACCCTTCGCGACATCGTACTGCACTTTTGGCTCCACAAAAATTCATTTTTTGAAATGGTCTAAAAATGCTAAGCTATAATCCAAACGTGGAAGAGACCTGTGGTCTTCGCTAGCATGAACACTTCTCATAAGGATTGGACCATTGCGCTACCAAACAATTAGCCTATTGATTTCGAGTAATGCTAAGGACTCTGGACACAGATGTACCCCGAACCGTTAGATGCATATGGAGTCCTTAATAGGTTAAGAGTCTCACGTGCATCCAACGGCTAAGAACACAACTGTGTCTAGATGTATCCGGACATATGTGTGTCTTTAGACTTTTTCATTGATTTCTACACGCTCTCCCTGATGACCGCTCATACAACTCAAACACAACTGTTGTGCTTGCGATGACCTGTGTTCTGTTGAGCATGCGGACAGTGGGTCGACCATCGATATTTTTTTTTGTAATAACCTAGAATCCAATCCCTTTTAAATAATAAACAACGCAAATTCCAAACACTTATTGCGGCAACAAAACACAAATCTCAAATACTTATTACCGTCAACAAAACGTAGATTAAAAGGGCATACATATAATGCACAATCTATATTTGCGTATAATGTCGTCCAAAGTTTCACGCTAGAACGATAGTGCCATGTCATCATAAAACGCAAATACGATTTGTGTCTTGTCCTATTTTTATGAATTGTTTGAATAGTACTTTACTTCGCTAATTAGTTTTTGGGAAAGTTTTATTACGATAAAAAATTCTGTTTTTCCTTACAGTTTCCACTTTTCTTTTCAAAAATTTAATTTGCGGAACCAAAAGCAGGAACACAATTTTCCTTTGGCTCTCATTTGTTAGTTTTTCACACATTCCGAACACCCCCTGAGTTCAGGCGCGGGTATCCGGCAAACAAGAAGTCCCTCCACTTCCACTGTTGCAGATCTCACTCCACTATTGTCATCTTCTTCATGACAATGGGTGATTAACAATGGCTCCTAAACTCACTCCATCACTCTTCAAATTCCTCGTTTTCTCAACATGCTTAATCATCTTTATCTACTCCACCCACCTCCCTATCCACCCTCCTTATTCACCTAAACCCCAACCCTCGATCCCTTTTTCCTGCAATCTCTTCGAGGGCCATTGGGAAATGGACCCAGATCGCAGACCCATGTACGACGACACCTGCCCTTTCCACAGAAACGCTTGGAACTGCTTGAGGAACAAGAGAGAGAACATGGATAGAATCAATTCCTGGAGATGGGTCCCTGAAAAGTGCAAATTGCCTCGGATTGATCCTTTAGGGTTTCTGGGTTTGATGAGGAATAAGAGGATTGGGTTTGTTGGGGACTCGTTGAATGAGAATTTCTTGGTGTCGTTTCTCTGTGTTCTTAGGGTTGCTGATTTGGGTGCAAAGAAGTGGAAAAGGAAGGGGGCTTGGAAGGGTGCTTTCTTCCCCAAATTCAACGTTACAGTGGCCTACCATCGCGCCGTGTTGCTTGCGAAATACGAGTAAGAAAAGTGGGATTTATATTAGAATGTGTCTCATACAATATTTCATTATGAATATATGAATGATGTATTGTATATTCATCCGATTTGCTTCTTTTTCTCCTAACCACTTACTCTTCCAATGATGTCCGAGACTTTGAATACATGAAACACTAGTCCAACTTGTGAAGATGTATTCCTGTCTAGATGGTTTGGAGCAGATTCAGTAATGAGTTGGAATGCTTGCTCTCTGCACCTAGTCATGCTTTACCTTTTAAATGTTTAATAACCTCTATTTGAAAGTCTTAATTAGTTGATATTGCGGTCTAATTTTGTATATAGCGACCTAACATGCTTATTACTGATCTAATAAGGTTTCAGCCAACACAGTCGACGGGATCTAATCACAGCATATTGAAGGGAATACATCGAGTAGATGTTGATATTCCGGCAGATGACTGGGCTGACATCAAGGACTTCTATGACGTCCTTGTGTTTAACACTGGCCACTGGTAATCTCCGTTGTCTTTTTGCTGATTAACTAAAGTAGAACTGATGTGCTAAAGACTTCAAAATTTGAAGTCTATCATTAGGTCTAGCATAAACTTGGGTCTCATTCTATGGAAAGCTTATAGTGCTTGGAGATTGGGGACTAGGGGTTGCCTTCCATTTCATTTGTGAATTACTGTGTTACCAGGGAACAGTATAAACCTCAAAAATTAAGTTTTGAAACACGTTCTAAAACAGCATACGCTTCATTTGAATACGGCGAGTTTAACAATCCAAAGCAATATCCGAAGTTATTTGCTAGACATCAAATCTAGTAAACTATGAAGTCGAGAAAAATTGGTGTTTTGGCCAGATCTTGAAGAATTGGTCATTATGCTCGTTGCAAGGTGTTTTGAGTGTTAATTTTAAAAAGAATTGTTTCATTTTATTGGATGTTTATTGCTTGAATGAAATACATTCTTCTTTGGTATTTTATAGAAGCTCTCCACCCCTATTCTAGCACTATTTTAGAAATGTGGGCTACATTGTTCCATTCTCGTTCCTATTCCCAGTGCCTTTATTATAACTTGTACCACTGTTCACATTCCAAGTAACATAACTACATAAATTGGAAACTGTGGGCTTATGGCTAGCAGCTGTGTAACAGTTGATAGTTGATGGTATCTGTCCCCTTGATGAGCTTCATGTTATGTGGGTGTACACAACAACAATTGTCGACTCATAGGTTGTCCGGAGTTTCTTGACTCATTTTTAATTAGCAAAACTGAAAGGAATCGGGAAGAAATCTTTTTATCTAGTTCATATGCGTATCCTGCAAATATCTTGCTGATATTCTCACTTCAGAACCCTGGCCAGTCCAAGAGTCGACATACTGTGGTGTTTTTCCTAAGATTGATGACGTCTGATTCTATTTGCCATATGATAAATTGAGAATTTACTTGCTTACTTTGTTCTACTAGGTGGGGATATGACAAGTTCCCAAAAGAGACACCTCTTGTTTTCTATAAGGCCGGGCGACCTATGGTTCCACCCCTTCAGATGCTGGATGGAATTAGAGTTGTTCTTGAGAATATAGTTCCTTACATAGAAAAGACGTTTCCGAGAAAGACCCTTAAATTGTGGCGCTTGCAATCCCCAAGACATTTTCATGGTGGTGAGTGGAATCAAAATGGTAGTTGCTTGTTCAATGAGCCCCTTGAGGAACCCCAGGTATGAATTATTAATTGTTCCTCAGTGGCTCTAACTAAGTTTCTTTCGTTGATAGGAATTCAGGTCCTGGTCTTTGTGAAAAAGGATTTTACCAGACTTAAAATGGGAAACCCTACCGCCAGTGTATCTTTCAAATTTCAATACTTTAGGGGATACTCAGATGGACCAGATTAACAATTTAGTATTGTTTAAGTGGTCCTTCATAAGGGTTTCAGCCTGAGAAGGATAATCTAGATTTGCTTACAGTTTCTTAAATTTGTATCTTGACTTCATGTTTTCGAAAAAATACAGAAAACATGTTGTGTTGATTGTTTTCAAAAAATTTCTGAGAATTAGTTTTTCAGAAAGGAAATAAATTTAATAACACATTAGAAACTTATTTTCCTACTCTCAAAAAAGCATTCCCACTCAAACAAAATAGATATGGAAAGCATGAATCGAAGATGGATTTCTGTAAACAATACTAGAAAACAGACTCAGAAAATGCAACCAAATAGGACTTCTAGAGAGTCTCAATTAGGCAATGACCACCGTATTGAAATCCGATATTGAAACCTACTGAAGATTTTCGTCTGTGGCGAATTATTATAGAAATTTTAAAGGAGGGCTTCATTGCATCCTCTAAATGTATGGGACTGGATCTACCTGGGCATGAGGCTCAACCAGACACCATTTTCCCATTTTCCTTCCCCAAAATTTGAAAGCTTTTCTTCAGGTAGTGTTGTGTTTTGTGAGGAAATTTAACTCTTGTATCTTGACAGCTTGACTTGTGGTTTGATCCGAGCAACAATGGAGTAAATAAAGAAGCAAGACAACTGAATCAACTAATTGAAGAGGTTTTGCAAGGCACTGATATTCATTTACTTGATCTCACTCATTTGAGTGAGTTTAGAGCAGATGCCCACCCAGCGATTTGGTTGGGAAAGAAGGATGCAGTGGCAATCTGGGGTCAAGACTGCATGCACTGGTGCCTACCGGGTGTCCCAGACACATGGGTTGATATTTTGTCGCAATTAATCTATCAAAGCTTGGAGACCGGTTGATGACTTCGAAATGCATAGCAGGAATTTTTCATATTGCAAATGCTTTTGGGAGTTCTCCGTTTCACAAATTTGATTGCGAATTCTCCAGTTCTCAAGTTCGTGCAGGATTTGGAGTAACGAAATTCTTGAGCAGTTCCTGCTAATGGACATCTTAGAACAAGATGGGGATTTCGATGGCGCATGTTGCAACAAGAGGGTTAAGTTTGCTCCAGGGTTGGGCATAGGAACTCAACCATTGTATGCTACCACGCTACAATTTATACTCGAGCTGATACAGAATGGATATGGAGTTGAACTGGGAGATTTTTCTATTTTTTGTTCATGTTCGAATATTGTCATTGTATCGTACGACTCTGAAGAAATTCGGGTTGGTTTTGCAACCAGAGTCCTGACATTTGCATGTAACCATTAGGTGATGGATTGCAATATTTTTGGGTGAATTGCACTGACCTCCCCTGAGGTTTACAAAAAGTACAATGCCCTCCCTAAGTTTTTTAAAATTACTCTGACTTTCCTTAGTTTTTAAATTATCATGCAATTACCTCCCTTACTGTTAAAATCAGTCAAATATTATTAGTTACGCTATTAAAACTTCAAGTTTGAGATTTTTTCTAACAAAATGAACTATAATATAATTTTTATTGCATTTGAAAAAACCTATGATAATTTTCTTAGATTTTTCTAAAGTCGAAATTCAAGTTGAGTTTTAAAATCTATCCGAATTTTGACTTTAGAAAAATTACAAAAATTTAAGATAGATTGTTTTAGACTTGATAAAAATTAAATTATAATTTTTTTATTAAAAAATTCTCAAACTTGAATTTTTAATAACTTATCTAACGATGTTTGATAAATTTTTACGATAGGGGAGATAATTGCATAATAGTTTAAAAAATAAGGAAGATTAGAGTAATTTTAAATACCTCAAGGGGGCATTGTATTTGTCATAAATCTCAGTGGAGGTCAGTGTAATTCACCCCATAGAACATGCATATGCTTTTCCATTTAACTGAGATTTCGTCCAATGACTTTGTGGGCTCTTTTCGAGTCAACTTCACTGACCTGAATTTTTTATTTTTTGAAATTCGACAACAACATCAAACATGTTAAAAGTCACGTTCAACAAACCAATTGATATATGTATTTTTTTCTTAATATAAACGAATGTTGAAAACATATTAACCGATACTCAATGAACGTGAATTTTGACGTGATTTATGTTCACAAATGAGTTTTAAGACTTGAATGGTTTGGGTCGTTGGAGTAACCTATCGTTGGAGTTTTAAGACTTCCAAGGAGTATTCCTCCCACACAAGGGGTTATTCGTCTAACTTGAGAAGGAACCCACAAATGGGCGTCCAGTTTTTATGAAATTGAACATCCAACGTGTGCCCCTCCCATTCATGGAGAACCCCGCCTTATTCTTTTCAGGACTTCGGATTTTGAGGCTCCTTGAGAAAAACTCCACTACTTGAATCTTTCACGACAAATCCTTGTCTCTTTCTAGGTGGCTTCGTGCAAGACATTGCTAGTACTACACATCATTATCCTACGCTGAGGCCGTTAGATTACGGTGTCTACTAAACATTGCATTATTAATGCCCTCTCTCTAGACTCTGAAAACCCCAACCAGTCATAGATATTAACTCCTCCTTACCTGATGCATACAAGAAATACGCAAATCTCAAATCAAATAGACAGTGCTTTTTTTGGACCCAAATTTCACAACACTACAGCTTTATACATGGTTCTCAAGAAACAACCTTGCTCCTCCTCTATTCTATTCAATCAATATAAAGTGAAAACATGAATTCAGAAAGGATTTCTATTTACACAACCCCACAATACCGGTACACCAAGATATTCAGTCAGATGGAGGATAAAGTTGCCTGCATTGTGCAGCCAAAGCCTCCAGGGGGCAATATGGACACTTAAACTTCTGCGTGCTGCTTTTGGAAAGTTTCATAATAGATTGCTTGCATAAAACATGCCCACAGTGTAATAGCATAGGAGGATTCTCTTCACTCTCTTGTTCCCTACTAACTGGACACACAAATATCGAATGGAACTGAAACTCCTTACTTAAATCCACAGGGACCGGCAGTTGTTTCATTTCTGACCACTCCTGCTTCTTAACAGCCATCACATTCGCCAGCTTTAATAATGTTGGCAATCCTTCCACTCCAGCGGCTACTGCAACATTCAATGAGCTCTCATAGGACTGCCCCAGTAAACTGCAGAACTGCCGAATCAACTCATCCGCCAACTTCTCCCAATGGGTTTCAGTGAATAACTCCGAATAAGGGCATTTATCGAGCTTTCCTATCCATAAAAGGCAACCCATGAGCTTCTGGATTTCATCCAGGTGAAGAGAGGCGAAAGGAGAAAGGTGTGTCCGGGCATAATTCAGTGCATCCGCCCGGGTACCACTCTGCAAAATCTCCACATATTGTAGCCTGCGAAGTTCCAGTTCCAGATTTGAACCGATCTGATTGAGGCTTTCGCGGTTGGTGGTGGCCCAGTATAGAGCAGGCTCAAGGTTTCTAGCCCTCATAGCTTCCAGTATTTGATGCAACTCTAGAAATCGTGCTTTGATGGAGACAGCCTCTGGTTCCACAGCCTCATTTATTAAGCTGTCTGCGATGTCAAACAAGCCCACACGGTAAAAATGGAATGCAATGATATGGTTCAGTACGTGAGGGTCATACTCAACATTTCTGTATGCCTTGGAAATGTCGGGGTTGAAATATTTTTCTAGGATTTTCTGGTACTTGCTTAGGTTTGTGTTTAGCTCCTTCTGGGATGCGTTTAGCTGGTTGTGTGGTCCAAGTGCATTCAGCTTGGTTTTAAGTTCCATGAGGATGGATTTAAGATCAGCTGGAGAGGTAGGGCCCTGAGGGGACTGGATATTTGCCAGTACCTGTTCAATTTCATGGCCAACTTGGTCTATTACTTCCAGGGATTTAGAAGTAGACAACTTTTGCTTCTTAACTACTCGATCAAATGCATCTCTGATTGCATTCAGCTCCATTTAATACCCTGCAAGACAAATGAAAGGCAGAAGTTGTCATTAGTTGAGGGGCAGAAAGGAAGAGCAGAACCAAATAATTTTTAAAGGCCGGCCCAAGTTTTCAATCCACTTTTCACTTCCCTACTTTCTCACTAAGCGAATAAGAACTGAATAGAATGATAATCAGTATAGAAGAAGTGAAAAGTGATCTAGGAAAGAATAAAATCTGTGACACTCGTTTCATTCATGTAACAGATAGAGCCAGGAGATTAAAAAACATTCAAAAGACAAGATTTTAGTCAGAAGATTAGTGTTCGGTTAAGTGTTTCTGAAACAATTTTTGGAGAAAAAAACTCTGAGATGTTGTTTGGTGCAAGTGTTTTAGAAAAAATCTGGGAGTTAAATTTTTTCGGTATTTTCGAGGTGTCTCTTTCTCTCTCTTCTTTTATAGAGAGATGAAGTTGTTTGGGAAAAAAGTAAAAATGTTTGGGAAAAAATTTCCGAAACAAACAACCAAACACACGTACATGCATAATTTTAGAAAAATAATAATAAGCAAACTGTTTTTGCATGAAGTTCAATCAAAGTAAAAGCTACAAAAGTGACATATTCTCATTTGTACAAACGTGCTTATCGGACAAAAGCTTGACTCCAAGATATTGTTCACATGGAACGATCATGCCAGGACTTGCTATTAACCCGACTTGCTATTAAACACCCCCCCACCCCACAACCAAAAAAAAAAAGAAAAAAACAAAACAAAACTTAGCATTCCTTTTTTCTTTTAAGGTCCTCTTACTGGCACCAAAGTAGGCTATAAGTTGAAACACAGGTGACGTAAGCAGGGTTTAAGCTAACTGATTGTACCGTACAGAGGTGCCAATAATAAGATTACAGGTTTTCAGAGATCACAGGCATTAAACAAGAAGCCTTTTCATAAATTGCTTCATGTTGTACAAGTCTATACTTGCAATTGAGGCACGGCGTATATGGTACAAGAACCGTACTCAATGTCATCAATTGATATCATCGAACAAGGAGCTCAAATGTTGCCCTCAAGCTTGTTAATACAAGCCAGATGGCATCAACTAAAATAGTGACGAACATAAACCAAGTCTCTTACTGCTGCACTATAGCAATCTCCTACTGGACTTGAATATAAATCCACGCTAGTTTTTCAACTGTGCAATTACTCAAAAAGGGAAAATACCCCATGAATTAAAACAACTCTAAGTCATTTGAATTGGAGCCAATATTATCAGACTCATAGCAGGATTGTCAGTTTAGGGTCTACAAAACTGCTTGAACTCGTCCTGTGCTGAAACCCTAAAATTAAGGACCTCTAATTCGATGACAAATAATACGAGATGATTGTAATATGCAATGAAAAATTTAGATAAAGATAGTTTTCAAACTTGTCATCAATGGGGAATCTAGGTAATGATAATGCATTTCACCTGGAATCTTTATGCAGCGTAAAGAGTGAAAAGCGTAACATAATCACTAAATACACATTCTATCTAACAACTTACAAGTACTATCATCCACATAAATTGTTATGTTTTACCCATATTGTCCCAAAAGTTTACGCTGTTAGGAAGTGGGCTGATCAATGTACATCAAGTTATTCAGCAGTCAGCACCCTTCCTCACGTGCAATTTTGTCTTGCACGGGAAGATGCAACAATGCATAGATAGAGCGAGACAGAATACAAAGGGAAGAAGCAAAATCCAACAGGCAAACAAATGGAAACGAAGAAACTTGAACAAAGACCTTTCCTAACCTGAGCTCTTGTACCATGTTAAGTTACACAGTATCCCCAAAACTCAAGCTGTAAGGCAATGGGCCAACAACGTGTATCTAGCTACTTAACATGACCAAGCATATAATCACCGCCTGACTTGGAACCTTGTCAAAAATGTTCTGATAGAGATGCTGGAACCTTCAAGGTTAATGAATAAGTTTACATTTTCCACCATTCATCATAACAAACATAATCTATCCAAGGGCAAGCACTAGTCCTTCATGATCGCAAACTACGAGAAGACGCAGCAACACATCTTCCATAAGTAACTTGTATAAACTATTATTCTATTTTTGGCGAACTTTAAGACATAATAGCAAAGAACTTCCTCAACCCACTCACAACTTCAGAAAACAATCGAATACAAGTTTGTATTGAACCTAATAAGAGTCCGTATTGTATAGAATAGTTAGTTTCATATTCAAAAGAAAGTAAACACAACCATAAATTACCGAGTGCTAAACACATACCCATCAACATGTCTAACACAGTACTTTAGTCACTTTGATGTCAGAGTAAATGAAGCATTAGAGAAGTTATACCATTATGAGAAGACACAGACAAACAGCCGATCAAGCAATTCAAAGAATCAAAGACGAATTGAGTTGCAGGAAAGGGACTTGAGAATCTGAGATGTGGTACAGGCCTACAGGGTGCAGCAGAATAAAACTGGCGATTCTTATATAACATAAGATAAAAAAAATTCTTATTAAAAAACTGATAAATCTGCAGAACCAAGTTACCATGACTCAATCCTGGGTATCGAGTACGGGATTGTATCTATGGGTCGGCTCCTCTAATTTTCATGTCAATGACACTGGGACACTGTCACACTGCAACATATTGCAAATATACCCTTTTATTTTCTGAGGTCAATTGTGTTTCCAAGCTGCCATAGGACATTCCATGCACAATATGAGAGTTTTATGCAGAGTTTGCACTAAACTTGAATACCAAATACGCTTCTGCACTAAACTCGGAAAATCAAGTATGCTTTATGGGTGAGTGTCCAACTAAAACTATCGGGCACATATCCCACAACCTTACTCAAATGATGACTTTTCCACCACGAATACTTTATGCAGGGATCTCTAATATCCATACATTACTTTTCAGGATGTGTACAGGGACACAAGTATCCATATGTACAGGGACACAAGTATTCAGGATGTGTCCCTGTACCTGGTATCCATAGGTTACTTTTCAACACCTATTCTAATATCCATTATTCAAGTTTAGGAAGGTCTGACACTTCACCCCGAGTCCTTGTAACATTGACAGTCACATACATCTAAACCTACATCTAAACCGCATATACAAATACAAATCTTCACTCAATCAGCCAAATTCTATAGGAATCTAAAAGCTACCACCATAGAAAAACAAGTCACAAAAACATTGATTGCCAGCAAATTGCAGGAAATATAAACAAAGAAACTTCGAGGTATTGAATTTAACAGTACACTGTCAAGTGTAGAACCCAGTATCAGGTCTTCATCAGCAAGAAGACTTCATCAAGTTCAAGTTAGTAAGGAGTTAATTATGAAGATAGGCGAGCTGGCAAGCAGGCATTTTGTATTTTCCATGTGCTGAATTCTGATTGTTTAGTTAGGAATCAGTTTATATGTATAGTGTATGTACGGTTCTTTTCCGCATGGCCATATAAGCAAGCCATTGTCTTCTTCTCTGTATTGCCTTCCATTCTCTGAAAATAATAAATATCCAATCTCAAGATACTACATGAGTTCTTGAATTCAAGATCAAGAAAAGGAACCATACAAATTAAGGTTCCATCTACCTTTCTTGCTTCTCAATTTTCTCAGCAGTCAAACAATGACTAATAAGAAGAAAATAAGTTCTGGCAGGATGGAACTTGAATTTATCAGTCACTGAACCGAATACGAAGGCTCCGACTTACAAGACCAAATTCATGGTGTTCAATCACAGTCCTCAAAATCTTGAAATCTAAAGAAAACATTAAGCAACAGAGTTACACAATTACGGCAAGAAAAGAGTCTGAACGACAGATGGAAAACCAAGTATACAGAAAATCAGAGACTCAAAAAGAAACTAAAAAGCAATTACGAAGAAAAACACAATTACGGCAACAGAGAAAATTTGAACGGCAGATGGGAAACGAAATGGAGAGAGAGAGAGAGAAAGAGAAAAAAAAGAGAATAAATACCTTAATCTGATCGAAATTTAGTATAGAGAGCCTTCGAAGTGGGACAGGAGCAAAATCAGATCGCAAAGTGATCTCCGAGAGAAGGGGAGTGAGAAGCAGAGCAAGCTACTAGAGAGAGAGAGAGAGAGAGAGAGAGAGAGCTGTTGAGCCGTGGGCTAGAAATGAGTGATCCCTTGATAGGAGACTAGGAGTGAAATATCTTATGCCCCGATTGGATGGCGGATTATTTTGAAGGGGATAAGTTATGGAGGGGTGATAAAATAAGAGGGGTATTAGTTTTAGAGGGAGGACCCACTTTGATGTGATGTTTATAGAGGGAGGGTAAAAAAGTAGATGGTTTGGATGGGGTTTAAATAGGGGGATAAAGGGGGATAAGAGGGGGTGGATAAGGAAAAAAAATGTTGCTTGTTTGGATGGGGAAAAAAGAAGGGGGATAATTTTGGGAGTGCGTAAAAGGATCGACGTGACATGACGTGACATGTTTAGCATGGTTTGGGAGTAAAAAATGCAGGGGGATAATTTTTCACCCCTCCAAAAATAATCTTCCGGAGAGGGATAAAGGGGGATAATTTTTGGGTAGGGTGGGAGGTGCCCAAAAATTATCCTGGAGGAGAGGGAAAAAGAGGGGAGGGGGTATTATTCTTGTTTATTACCCCTTATTCCTCATTACAAATACAAAATAACCTTATCCCCTATTTTATGCTCCATTCAAATTAAGTACTATTTTATCCCCTTTTTTTAATACTTCATCCAAACTATCTACTTTTTATTACCCCCTCTATAAATATCACATCAATGTGGGCCAACCCTTTAAAAATAATACCCCTCTTATCTTATCCCCTCAATAACTTATCCCATTTTTTTCGTCCTTATTTGAAATTGGCCCTATTTGGACCGTGGTTTATATTTATTCAAAATTTTTGTCTTTATTCATTTTTTTTTTGCATTTGTTGTTTAAATCTCAATGTTTTGTAGTTTATTGGTCCGTCTTGATGAAAGGAATCTAATGAGTATAAAATTGTGTCCAAAAGTTAAAAAAAAGTCACTAAAGACGACGAATAAGTACAAAAAACTCTGTTTTTTGATTTATTTTTGTCTTTTCTGAACTTTTTTCAAATGTAGCCGATGATTGATAACTTTTCTGAAAGCTCTTGTCGAAATGAACCAATAAATCAAAAAAAATTGATGAAAAACAAAAAATTACAAAAAAATTTCAAATAAGGACGAAAAAAATTTCAATAAATAAACACATAAAAACCACAGCCCAAATAGGGCCATTTTTTTGTAATTTTTTGTTTTTCATCAATTTTTGTTGATTTGTTGATTCATCTCGACATGAGCTTTCAGAAAAGTTATCAATCATCGGCTAAATTTGAAAAAACTTCAGAAAAGACAAAAATAAATCAGAAAATAGAATTTTTTGTACTTATTCGTCGTCTTCAGTGACTTTTTTAACTTTTGAACATAATTTTATACTCATTAGATTCCTTTCATCAAGACGGACTAATAAACTATAGCCAAAAACAATCCAAATAGGGCCTATAATCCAAATGGGGACTAATAAACTATAGCAAAAAGTAAATAAATAAATAAAGACAAAAATAACAAATAAATAAAAACTATAGCCCAAATGGGACCTATAATCCCTTATCCAATCAGCCTCTCAAATGACTATTTTTGAATAATTTAAGGGTTTTTTAACTTTGTTTTACCAATTAACAAAAAAAAAGAAAAAAATAACAACAAAATATAAATCAACAATAAAAAATTTAGTTAAAAAGAAAAAATATATAATTTAGCTCGCGTAAATTTAGTTAACAATAAAAAAGATATAAAGAGAAAAATTTAGTTAATAATAAAAAAGAGAAAAATATAATTTTGGGAGGGGGTGAAATATAAGAGGGGGTAATAGGGGAGAAGAGGGGGTAATAAGGGAGAAGAGGGGGAGATAATTTTTGGAGGTGCCCAAATTTAGTTGCCAAACCATGGCAAATGGTGGGACCCACCCCTAAGAAGGGGTGATAATTTTTGGAGGGGGGCTTTACCCCCATCCAAGCATGCCCTTAATGTACTCTTTTTGCTAATTTTGCCAATTAGGTCCCTTTTTTCCTAATTTTTCGGTAATTTTATCGTTAACAAATTCTTTAGATTAATTATTCATGTTAAAAGTCTCAAAAAAATCCCTGAAAAAAAAATTATAATTTTTTTTTTAAATTTCAATCTATATTTTCTGGTTACTCTCGCCTTGAGCAATAAAAATCACAATTTCTTTTTTACAAAATATTGTACAAAACATTAAAAAGCAAGCATCAAATAATACCCACTCTCTTAAACAAATAAGAATTTATGCAAACTCGGCCTTTTTAAAGTGAGGCTCAAACTATTATTTTGCTACCTGTTTGAATGAAGCATATAAACAAAATAAATAATTAGACTCTTATTGCTTATTTATCTTTTAACAAAAATAATAATACGAGTTTTTTTATTAACGATAAACACATCGACTCTTACATAATAAACAGCTCGAATATCTTATAAAATTATGATAAACTCATCTTACGTCACGAGAATTTTGTTGAAACAAATCTGGGATTTAAATGTTTGACTTTCATTGCTTATTTCTTACTATATAATAGCAAGACCAAGACTAATTATTTGCTTTCTCCTATGAAGAATGATTGTCTACTGATTGCTTATTTAAATATTATTTTTTCTTTGGATTAATTAAGAGAGAAAATTATTTAAATAAGCAATAAATAGACCCTGACAAGTAATTAGCCGCCACTAAACATGTTATCTGTTCATTTACTTATTTTTAGAATATCACAAGCGTGCAATTAGGAATAGCAATGGATCAGTTTGATTTGGATTTTGTGATTATCATAATTAAACCCGAAACATTAATTTACACATAAATTCAAAGCTATAACTAACGGTATGGTTTTTAGTGAACTAAAATCAAATCGTATGGGGTTCGGGTTTTACACAAACAACATAAAAGCTGAATCTTTAGTAATTTCATTATTGAAAAGATGAAAGGACAAAAAAGCTATATGATGTAAGTCAAAAAACCATCATGCCATGAGATGTTACCATTAATCCTTCAAGTATTGAACATAACTAAACAAAATGACTACAATTTTCAACTCCCTTGTGGTGTTTGCCCACAACAACAATTTTGAGGAATAAGAAGAGGAGATGAATAGTCCTATAAGAACTTAAAAAGTTAATATAATCTACATATAAATTTACATATACACATACATATGTAGGCATATTTTATATCAATAATACTATTTGGGTCGGTTTCAAATTTGGTTCGAGTTCAAGTTTAGTAGTGCGAATATTACTTTATATCAAATCCAAACTAAAACTAGCCAGGTATTCTAACACCAAACCCACCCAATGGATTGATAAACTTCAAAAAAACTACCCCATAGACCGGTTGGGGTATCCATTGAATTAGGATTTTAGCATTAATATGAAAATATGAAATTCCTTCACCATTTTATGATTTGCTATTAAATGTAAAAATTCTATTAAGAGAGTCTGAAGGTTTCCTATGACAAGGTAGATTTCTTTTTCTATATATATATATATATATATTTTTTTTTTTGGTAAATTGAAGAAGGCTTGGCATGTGGACTACACATGCTTAGAATATAATATAGATTTGGATTTTCCAGCTGAGTTATGGGGCCGAGCATCACCACAGTAGATTAAAACAACGAGTCTCGTAAGTCAAGACAAAAGATACGAAGAATTGGGATGTGCTTGACTTCTTTGCCTTCTTACTACTATGGGAGTCTTGCAATAATTTGTCTTGCCGAAATGAATCTATAAAGTATAATATAATGGGCAAAAGTCTCTAAAAAATTCACTAAAGACAACAAGGGTTTGAAAAAGAGTGTTTTAGTACTATTTTTGGCGTCTTTAATGTCGTCCTATCTGAACTTTTTTTAATTTCGACCCATATTTTTGTACTTTTTCAATTCCTCGAGACAACTAAAGTAACGCAAAAAAAATTGTGACAACCCCAGCCAGGTCGTGGTGCCAGCTGTGAGGCCGGCGTCCGGGAGATGGGAGTCTCAGTGGGACGACCGGATGGGTGGTCAAGGTTCCCACATCACTTGGTGGATGTAAGTTCGATGGTATTTATAAGATTATGAACCTTCCTTGTACAAGGCCTTTTAAAGCCGTGATGGCGCCAACACCAAATGGAACTTCACAGTTAAGCGTGCTTGCCCTGGAGCAATCTTGGGATGGGTGACCTACTGGAAAATCCATGGGGTTTGGGCGACAAAAGCGGACAGTATTGTACAAGGTGGGAGCGGGTCGTTACAAATGGTATCAGAGCCTGCACCAACCGGAAATGTGAAAAATTTCAGCCCCACACGAGGACGTGTGTTCCTAAGTGGGGGAGATTGTGACACCCCAGCCAGGCCGTGGTGCCAGCTGTGAGGCTGGCGTCCGGGAGATGGGAGTCTCAGTGGGACGACCGAATGGGTGGCCAAGGTTCCCACATCGCTTGGTGGATGTAAGTTCGATGGTATTTATAAGATTATGAACCTTCCTTGTACAAGGCTTTTTAAAGCCGTGATGACGCCAACACCAAATGGAACTTCACAGTTAAGCGTGCTCGCCCTGGAGCAATCTTGGGATGGGTGACCTACTGGGAAATCCATAGGGTTTGGGCGACAAAAGCGGACAGTATTGTACAAGGTGGAAGCGGGTCGTTACAAAAATTAACGAGAAATTATGAAACATCAAATAATATTGGAAGTCAATAATTTAGCCAAAACTCAGCCATAATTTGAGAGGCCATCTATACAATACCACCAAAACCTGTAGATGGTCTAGTTGCATGAGTTAAACATGTAGAATAATGAACTTGAAACTTAGCTCAAGTAATTGTTGTACCTCTTAGTTTTCCAAAAGAAGATTCAAGAATTGAGCTTATGAACAACTAGGGAACTTCCATTTTGATCGATGAGTCAAAATATAGGTCGTTGGGGGTCCAGTTGATGTTTAATCCTTCAAAGTAACAAGTTTTATCGCTCAAATTAGTCAAAAGTCGTAGTCAGTATATAAGGGAAGAATATAACACGAAAAAAAAACTCTGCAGATGTCTGAATCAAACATCAAAGAATCTTGTATTAATGAATTGGGTTAATTACAAGTAAAGTAGTTCAGCCCTGGCATCATTCATCAACTATAGCAAACAAAATGCTTGAAGCATGGACCCGATGCGCCAAACAAAAACTCTCTCTCTCCCTACCTACCGTGTGAAGTTCACCTCAAGAAATTCAATGGCAGTTCTACCATGCCGAGTACCAATTGGTATATTCTACAAAGTACAAACATATGATAGCCTCGAGTCACAAGTATGGGAATGCCACCTGAATCAAAATGACAAAATGGCAACGAACTCTTTTCCTCTTCTTGAATCTAAGATAATGGTGTAACCAAAAACAAAATATTATACGGAGATTACTTTTGTGTTTGTTCCATTTTGGCTCGAATCTTCTGTTCCAGAGCAGATATATTAGTGGCAAGCCCGAATATTCTATTGAGAGCGTGCATATTCTCGAGTATCTCACTCAGAGATCGATTGTCATTCTCTTGACATCTCAAATGCTGCACCGGACCATGAAGAAGCTTGTTTACTATGCTTATGCTAAGATCATAAATAACACTCTTTTTCTCTTTTGGAATCTCGTCCCCCATTTTTTGACAAACACTTGTCCACCTCTGGAGTCCTAATTCTTTCAGCATAAGCCCTAAGCTTTTTGATTGTTGGAACAGTCTCAAGAGAATCCTTCCAAGCTTCAAATTGTTTCACTTCCTCCTCGATAATTCCTTGAGCTTCCATCGCTTTCCTCAACCGATCGTCCTTGTTAGCTTCCACAACTTCTTTTAGATCATCTACGTTGAAAACAGATGCAGTTTCAATCTCCGAAACACATGATTCCACATTTCTAGGAATGGAGATATCCACAAAAAGCCTTTTCCCTCCGATTTGATAACTCACAGGGGGGAATGTTTGAACATGTCCTTTGAAGAATAATGGTGTTTCTGAAGCAGTGCTTGTGAAAACAACATCAGCTTCTGCAGCACAAGCCAACATTTCTAAGAGGGGCTTATAGGTAATTTCAACACCCTTAATATTCTGACAAATGGCAGCAACCCTATCCTCATTTCTATTGACAACCACCATTTTCATGCATCCTCTGGCGACCAGGTGTTTTATCACAAGTTTACTCATTTTGCCGGCTCCAACAACCAACACTCTAACATTAGCATAAGATGATTCTAGAAGCTTCATTAGGGCATGATCTACAGCAGCTGAACTAACTGAAACTGACCCTGTCGATATGTTGGTCTCTGTTCTCACCCGCTTTCCTACTGTGATAGCGTGCTTGAATAGTCCACTGATTTTCCTACCAAAGCCAGGGACTCCCTGTCCGGATTTTGCAACTTGTTTAACTTGAGCGAGAATTTGACCTTCTCCTAAAATAACAGAATCAAGGCCAACAGATACTTCGAACAGGTGGTTTGTCGCATCTTTATTATATAGCAGAAACCTGTGCTGCCAAAGCTCAGAAACAGGAACCCCACTTACCTGCCAATAGAAGCAAAAATATGGTCACTTCCACATTCTTATTCAAAATATGCAATGTGCACACATAGAACATGCATCTTATGTGCATAGGCACAAATATTTCCATTTACAGGAGTGGTTGCTAGGTGCAATCGTAAAGCTTGGCTGTCAAAGAAGACACTCTAGTTCAACTTTGATACAAATAATGGCAAATGCTTAGTTTACAGTTACACCAAGTCCACCCAATTTCAATCAACAATTTTTTAGAGAAAGAAAATGTACACTGAATACTTCAAAGGGTAACACTATAAAGCTGGGTTGATTCCTAAAACCCTAGAATTATTATCATCACAAAAAAAAAAAAAAAAACTTCACTCGTCATGATAAACTTCAAAGACTCAATCTTAGATGGCCTCAATTTTGGGGTAATTCGCATGCCTACTTCTCCAGGCAACTAAGCACCAAAAGTGTTCTATACTGAAGTGGATTGCCAAGCATAACTAAATCATATGATCCCAAATGCTCAATCACCCATACTGTTGGATGGGAAATTGTATCTGTGTTTTCTGTTGTTCCACTTCTTCTCCCATCATCTATATCTTTCTACTGTTTAAATACTTTTTCCATTTTTCGGGGGGAAGGAATGAATACCTTTGACATCCAATCAGTCACTTCTTTAACCCCGCGATGCTGAGACAAAGCTAAAACATAAACCTCCAATCTGTTACAGGTACTAAGAACAGCAGCTTCATCGATATGGTTCAGAGCACAAAGCTCATTGATTGCTTGAGGCCATTGTGCTTCGGGAATGGAAAGTTTTTCGCGCATCTCAACTGGTGCTGTGTGGACTTTGAGTCCTATGACCACAATACTGCTTCTATCTTTTGTATATCCTGTAGATAATTTCCATGTGGATTTTTTCAGAGGTGATCAAACAACTATAAGAAGGAAAAAACCAACAGAATGATTACTTTTGTTTTCAGCCCCATTTTCAGATAATTATTTTGGAGAACCAAAGATTTAAACTTTTCACTCTTTGAAGAAATATGCAAAGGTTCTTGCTGCAAAAGATCAATACGTTTTGCGACAGTTATATTAGCCGTCGCAAACGATCCTATTGTTTGCGACACGAAGTTGCTGTCTTAAAATGTCTTTTTTGCGATACCTACCATCGTAAGACAGTCGCAAAGTCTTTCGTGACTGCTGAGTGTTTTTTTGCGATGACAGAGCTTGACGCAAAAAATCTTTTCCCCAGCTAGAGGATCCTTTCTTCTTGTAACTTTAAATAACATCTTTGATAGTCTTATTTAATAACTATGACCATTTATTTTGTTAATCTTAAGTATATCTTATTCATGTTAAAAGTCAAATTAATCAGTTAATAAAAACTCAATTGAGTCGTGTTTTGTTTTTAGAGCGTTAACAATTAGATCCTAACAATTTATTAATTTCAGATAAATATTATTCACTTAAAAAATATTGATATTTGATTAACTTCATCTTTTATATAATGATGTATATAAGTACTTAAAAAATAATTGGTTTAAGAATTTTTAATGAATTTATGATTAGTTCTATTTTGTTGGGAGGTTGTCTCATGTAATATTGATTTCAAAACATACAAAAAGACAACAAAATTATTCAATGTTTCTGAGATACCATGTGAATTCTAAAGTCCTTTAATTCCACACAATTAGCATGCGACCAATTTGGGCTAACTTTAATATATTTGTCATTATTCAAACATTTTTTTTTTACATTTGTTAGTTAGATCGATTTATCTTGATAAAAAAAATTTAAAAAGTAAAAATTATGATAATTTTTTTAAAAAATACACTAAAAACTAAATAATCTGAAACAGACACTTTTAAAAATTATTTTAGTCTTTTCTAAAAGTTTTATAAAAAGTGGATGCAAAAAATATAAAAGATTAAGTAAAAACAAAAAACAATTCAATAATAAAGTTATTTCAAACCTAGCATCCAAATATTTTAGTAGTGAATTTTCTCTTTTGAGAAGGCGACGTTGGGGTTCCAAATCGGCTAGCGTATCAATCTTGTTATTTATACGGATTTTGTTACTCGTACAGTATGTATCGGTACCAATGTGTATCGGCGTATTATTTTAAATTTATCGCTAAAATTAATATATATTTTTAAAATAAAATTACAGTAGGCATATAAAATAAAATTTCACAACTTAAAATAAATCATTAAATATAAAATGAGATAATTCTAATCTCAATTTATATTTAATTATTAAAAAAGTATTAATTGAAATTAAAAAAAAATTTATGGACGTGTATGATGGTAACCGAAACCGCGCAAAACAGTCCAAAATAGTGCTCAGCAGTCAGGATGGTAGACCGGTAATCTAGTACCACGAGCCGGTATACGGTCGGGATAGGTAACTCTGGCGCGAACACTAGAAACTCAGAAAAGACCGATTCAGTGAACCGCCAAACAGTGGTAGTTGCTTTAACATTATCTCCACCTTGAATTGGTCTCCTCCCAACCAAGTTAACAACTCCCCTCGAATGGGCTCTCAGATTCTCAAAATCTCACCATTTTCTTATTCCAAAACCCTAGTTTACAATCCCACCTCTCTTCCCCGATTCCTAGCAAAGTTAGCACCGTGTAGGACCCGCAATTTCCAATTCACAACTTCTTCATCAAAACCCAGAGTCACCACAGTTTCTTCGTCTAGAACTGGTGGGTTGTTCCATCAGTGCAAGAGAAGCTTCAGAGGCGGTGTCATAGCCATGGCTGCACCTGGGTCTGTTCAGAAATCGGAGGAAGAGTGGAGGGCAATTCTGTCGCCTGAGCAGTTCCGGATTCTAAGGAAGAAAGGGACAGAGTATGTTTACTTATTGAATTGATGTATATTTATATCATGTATTTTGAAAATTGGAGGTATATTTATGTGATGGAATTCAATGTAGTAGAGAGAGAAAATGCAAATCTGTGGATACAATAGGAAGAAAGATCTCAAATATACAATCTTAGATTGTCAAAGGCTAGCGGTTGGGGAGAAAGGTAGCAATGTTAGGTATTGTTTGCGTCTTTGTTGCGTTTTTTTCATGGGTCACATAGTTTTCCTTCTTTCATGGTTCAAATTGCTTTACTTATTTCCTTTTTGTGTATTTCTTACTTTATGATTGTTTTTGTTGCGTATTATTCTAGTTAGTTACGAATGTGTGTGTATCGTACACACAGAATCATTACGAATTATTTTGAATAGTTGCAAAAATATTAGTCAAAATTGTGTCATAGGTTTCTCCTTCTATTAGATGAAAGATCTCCTAATCGCTTGTTTATAGACCAAGAGATTCAACTGAACTTCTTGGCAGTTGACACTAAGCTAACGCGCAATTACAGCACCTAACACTTTTCACATTGGTTAAGACACATGTATGGGACGGCTAGGGGGAGAGACAACTAAAAATGAAAAAGGGAAGGCAAGGATAGCATATGGGTTAAGGTGGTGGACCACATATAACAACGATGAGACAATGAGGACGAGGTTTAAGGAACTGCAATGTTATTAGCTTATTGTTAGTGGGAATGCTATGGAGAAGAAAAGACGAGGAAAAGACCTAAATTGACATGTATGTTATGGTAAAGAAAAGGTTATGATGTTGCTAAATTTAACATAATATATTGCCCTTGGCAGAGGAGAATGGCGAAGAAGTATTCATCCCCAATTGACTTGGACACAATTTTGATTTAGATTAGTTTTGGTACGTTAAATAAAGAAAGCAAGAAATAAAAAGATGACAACTTGAACTAGTAAGTGTGAGGGAATATTTGCTGGGCTTGAGATATTGCTCGAGACCCATATCCAACGCTTCGTCCATGTTAGCTTTGGATTTATTGATGGCACGGATCTTTAAGCATATGTAAACAGCAAAGCTCATTACAAGGCAATGGTCTCATACCATAACCCCTTGCATAGCCAAGAATTGACCTCAAAGAAACCTTTCTATTTGTCGTTTGAGGCAGATTGGAATCTTGCTGTTCCAGCCATGCTTAGATACTAGTTGGACGACAGACATTTGGACCTAGCATGTGTAACCAAATCCTTATGTGTGCAACATATGGGATGTTTTTCGAGTTAGATGATTGTGCTTCTGCATGTTTATCAGTAATTTCTGCAAATAGTTGAGGAGCATAGTTCTGAATTCTGATAACAAGAGCTGGTTTTTATGGCTTTCTGTATCGGCCATGTTACTTTTGTGGAGTTTTGATACTGCCAATTTATCCTATAGCTGGCAAGAGAGTTTGGAGGAACCGTTACAGGCATAAGAAGTCAGAGATCAACTGAAGAGAATGAAGAATTTATGGATTGACATCAGGGATTAAATAGCAACAATCCAGATACGCGGATATAGGGGGGTATGATTTGGTGGTTAGAATATTCCTAATTTTCCAACAAGGTGGACTTTGCAATTGAAAATGAAGACTTCTATGGGTGGCAAACTGAGCTACATATGTCATATTTGGAATAACGAACCCATAGTTTTACTGCATAGGCTCTTCTATTTGTCTACTATGTTTTGGTACATATTTGGGTACCAGATATTGGGAATGCTCGAAAATCATGATGCAATTTACTTACCAATAAAAAGTCTTGAGAACAGACGTGAATCTTTTCCAGAGGTAAATAGCCAACTGAATTTGATTTTGTTATCATATCTTTGACATATACTTCTCTTGAAATTGTGTTTGATTGCAAAGAAATTCTAGAAAAAAATACAAATCTTATCAAGGTTGGGGTTGAGTCGGCTGGTGGTAGATTTCATCTTTGCGTTAAGTTTCTTGAAGTAAAGACGTGATGTGGCAAGCCCACAATAGCTTGAACTGATGTTTTCTTTTACCATATAATTGAGTTCTATACAGGTATCCAGGCACCGGGGAGTATGACAAGTTCTATGGCGAGGGAATCTATACCTGTGCTGGATGTGGAACTCCCCTGTACAAGTCCACAACTAAATTTAACTCGGGTTGTGGTTGGCCAGCTTTCTTTGAGGGTCTTCCTGGAGCCATAAATCGCCACGTGAGCTCATGTTTTTCCTCCTATGTTACGCTTCCTCATATCAACTGATTTTCTTCTCATAAGAAATGCTATTGTTGTGTCTCCTCAGCCGGACCCAGATGGAATGAGGGTTGAAATCACATGCGCAGCTTGTGGTGGGCATCTTGGTCATGTTTTTAAAGGCGAAGGTTTTCGTACACCAACAGATGAACGCCATTGCGTCAATAGTGTCTCGCTGAAGTTCACCCCTGCAGATTCTTCAAGTTGAAGCTTGTAATTGGGTGTCTTGTTCCAGATTAATATCTGTCTCAAACTTAGTCTTTGTGTTGCTTTACGGCAATATATATTTGTACTCCTTTAGTAGGATCCAGGCGTCTTCACTGTGCTCTAAATTACACCGTACAGGTTCTGTGAATTTGTATTTGTCTTAGGTTTATTCCCCCAATAATGAGGCAGCATGCTTAACAAGCATGTGTTTTTTCTTTTTTGCTGCATCTGTATATCTTTTTTTTGATCTGCTGCATCTGTATATCTTGAGATGAATGATATAGTTGAATAAATATGAAAGCTGATCTGTATGGTTGGGTGAAGTTGTTTAGATATACCAAGAATTTGAAATTTTTTATTACACATTTAAACCGAACATTTCATATGTAAACTCGAGCTGTTAGAACAAGTTCAGTGACACGCCCATTTGTCTGTCGTCGTTAAAAATTGGTAAAAAGATAAAAGGCCGCGCACAGGACAGCCAAATTTGTTGTCACTTTTGGCATTTTTAATTTTCGGGTCAAATATAACAGTAAGTTTGGATACTTAATTGTTTTTCTCTACTTGTCTCATTTTTTATAATTAAAAAAACCACAATTTCGTCAAAATAGAACCAAACAAGTCTGGTGTTTTGTTATGTTTTTGGAGATAAGTTTGGAAATTAAAAAAATTAATATAAAATTTCAAAATTTTTTGTTTTTATTCAACCTGTTTTTTGGTACATCCAGTCTAAACAAAGTTGAAGTTAAATAAAAATTTCACTTAAAATGGAACAATTAATCAATTGACTTGTCATTTGACCTTTTGACTTTTTTTAAAATATCCTTTTTGTTTCTACTGATTTTTTGTAATATTTTTACTTTATAAATAGAGCTATACTTAATATGTTTTAAATTTTTCTAAAAAATAATTAAAAAAGTACAAATCACGAATTTTAGATAGAAAACGAATTTTCTCAAAATGAGAAAGAAATTATGAGCGTTTGCATTTACAAAAAACGAAAGAGAAAAAGAACAAAGGAGAAAAAAAAGAAAAAAAGAAAAAGAAAAATTATTTAGGAAGAACAACAGACCCTGGCTCCATGGAAGAAAGATCATCTCTTCTCTTCCAAGCTACCAGTCAAATAAAATCCCTACTGTTATTTTATATTAATATTTTTATTTATTGGCTTTCACGGGAATACAAGAACATCCAATACCATTGGAAGAACCAAACCCTAAGCAGGCTGATACTGCGGAGAAAATTGACATGGCGATATTTTCCAATGCATTATCAGCTCCACAGCCTTCATGGTTCACACCTAAAAGGTAAGTCTATTACTTTTTGGTTGCCGATAAATTGAAAAAAGAATCAATATCAGATTTGGGATTGTTTCGCTTTTTTTCTCCTTTGTGAATCTAGTTAGATTGTTTGAATTTGGTACCGATGCGATTAGCTCGAATTTAGCCGTTGATTTCTGTAGTTACAAAAAGTAATTTGATTTACGTCGACCAAGGAAATTATTGGCTTGTGACCAGAAGGGGACATTCAGTAGACGTAGAGTAGAAGTTTTGAGTTTTGGAGATAATTGAATTAGAGTTATGAAATTCCCCTTCTCTCACACGTGGAAGAGATTGTTAATTAGGTTTCAGTTGGGTTTGGCTGAATGTCTGGACCTCGGTTCTACATTGTGAATCGTTTGCGTCATCGAAAGTTAAATCAGTATAACATTGGAAACCCTTTATGGGATTGAACAGATTTTGGGCTCTAGTCAGGCTTTGTGTTCTTCCATTACTTAACACTAATGGAAGTCCATGAAAGTAGGAGGAGCTTAGTGGTGGCTTCAATTGGCCTAGTCCAACCAATATGGTTGTCCTGCAATGCTTTGCACTTTCCTCCCTTTTTTTGCTTGTATGTGGGTGATGAGTGCTCTTGGAGCATAGTGTTTTCCCCGAGATCATTGTTTGAGTCTGTTTTGGTGTCTCGGAGAGAGTGCTGTGTTCTTGTAACAAGGCCACTCTGCTATGTGTTACAGGCTTACAGCTAGTTTGTTCGTGGGATTTGTTTTCTATGGTTTTATTGGGTTTGCTTGCAGTTTAAATAGGCTATGTGTTGCCCGATTTTGTACCTGGTAGGTGGTTTGAGCTTCATTGTAATATCTTTGCAAAGTTACCAACTTGATGAATTTGATTAATCATGTGAATTTTAGTATATTGACTATTGATCTAGAAATCTACAGTGTATATGTCTATCATGGGCCCTGCGTTGTCGCATATTTCCTTTTCGTTTGTTTAGGTATCACATAAGTTTGGTATATACTGTGTGCAGGTTACCAACAGGTTGATTAGATTTTTTGAATCTCGTCTTTGCAGGTTACTTGGGATCTTCTGTGTTATTAACTTGGTAAATTATGTCGACCGAGGAGCAATAGCAAGTAATGGTGTAAATGGGAGTCTTGGAACTTGCACACAAAGTGGTACATGCTCATCTGGTACCGGAATTCAGTAAGTCATATCTGGAAGATTTTTTTGTCTGTTTGTACTGTTTTTGTTGTCTTTAGTATTCTTGCTTCCGTGACATTTGATGTTGTTTGTTTTGGCAAGCTAAGTTACTTCTATATTCACATAAGCATCACATGGAGACAGAACGCAAACATTTTTGGAAAGTCTGCATCTCATTATGTCATTTAGATGCCTCTCTAGGACAAGACTTACATTGTTCAAGCTTTCCTGACCTGTATAATGGGCGACATTCTCATAAATCAAATAAGGCCTAGATATTTATGATGGATTACCATCCATTATTTAATTTCCCTAATTGATTGGAGCGTTGGTTGAAGGCAAAAATGTTTTTTTGGTGGGTGGATGTACTGCAGGTAGATTCACTATTCACCAGGCATGCTTCAAGATTGGTACAAAAGACTGGTGCAGCGGTGTGAACACTTTTGAATCGTTTTGTATTGAAGTTCATACATGGTCTAATCATTCTTGTCTTTTGCAAATTCACTTCCATGGCATCCATGGGCCATAGCTTGTCATGAATCTATCCTTTGTGATATTCTAATCTTTGTATTGTTCCCCAAAGCCTTTGGTTGTTCTTTCTTTGAGTGTTTCTATTAAAGCATCCAACTCAAAACGAATTGGCATGGAGTGGAGAGACCGCCCCATCTCATATATTAGTTTTGGTGGCAATAATTAATGATTGTGAGACAAACTGTAACGGTGACCTTTGTGGTCTTTTAACTTTTGTATTATTCACCAAACCCCTCAATTTCTTTAGTACTCCTATTTTATTTTATTTTTGTTTGCATTTTAAGTGTCTTGTCTGATATAGGGGGGATTTTAACTTGAACAATTTTGAAGATGGCATTCTATCATCCGCTTTCATGGTTGGGCTTCTTGTGGCATCTCCGATATTTGCATCCTTATCGAAGAGGTAAGAAATTTATCATTGTGCATTGGTTGGCACCTGACACCACTTCATGGCCATGATGTTTTTAAGCATGAGGTTTCTTTTCTTGCTCAAGTTTCATTTTTACTTAAAACATCAGAATTGAGTTCATTGTTGTGGAGCATGAACATTGGCATGATCTCATTGTTAAGTAGAGTTGTTTAGAGTTTCTTTTATGTTGAGGGTAATTTAGTCATTTTGCTTAATTAGGGTTTTCTATTTATTTCTTTTCCTTGTAAACATTATTAAGTGTTAAGTTCAATACAACAGTAGTAGTACGTTAGGTTTTGCAAAGCTATCACTCATCCCAATGATGAATGAGTGAACAATGTCAAATGAGCCTTCTAAGTAACTAAGATGTGATCAAGGATAGGATGAAGTCTTAGTGCTATCATAATACTGACAATGTGAATAGTAGAGCTAGAAGGAAAGGCCGAAAGAGTGGTGGAAAGTAAATATAAAGTGTTCACTATTCATGGATTTTGAACTCATGTTGGTAATTTGCAGAAAAATTATATACTTTTAGTAATTATTTATAAATGTTAGTCTCGTCTCGTCTCGTCTCGTCTTGGCTAAGGCTTTAATTATCATTATTGTACACCAATTTTGGTAACCATTAGTGGGTGTTTGGGATGGCTAGACTATGTAGACCTAACCTTTAGCATAATCTGTACAGATGTGTTGTCCTCAGGTTCAAACCTATGACCTCAAGGTTAGTAGGCCTAGTTTTAACCACTGAGCCAATGGAAGCATTCTTCTTCTTGAGTCTTCGCATAAAGTAGGGCAGCCATTTCTCAGCGTTTAAATCCGTTTCTGATGTCATTATTGCCTTCACATATTAGATGTCGACATTCACTGCCAACTTGTTAATGGTATCACATTAACACTTCTACGTTGAAATCAACCAAGAATGCTCACTGGAAAGTTCTTATGCATGAACAAGATTTTGAGTTGAGCTTCTATGGAGGCTTGAAAGAAGAGCGTGATACACTGATCGTGTTTTGATGACCAGCTTCCTGTTCAGATTCTTTGTATTTCAGTTTGTTGTATTTGATGAATCTGAGTGGAGCTTACATTTCTTGTTTTCTTGACGATGTTGAAACTTAAGTTCTGGAAAATACTCAAACCATAGGCTCCCAACATTATGGATTGGCATGCTAAATTTCAGCATTGAATGTCTTTGTTTCCTTCTTTTATTTGCCCTTATTCAGTTGCTGGTAAGTTCTGACTAATCTACTTCTTTCTTTTCTTTGTGTTTGGAATTTTCCAGTGTTAATCCATTCAGGCTTATTGGAGTTGGGTTGTCTGTTTGGACTTTTGCTGCTGCTGGTTGTGGTTTGTCATTTGATTTCTGGTCCATCACTATCTGCCGCATGTAGGTGTATTCTTTTAGATGATCTTCAAATTATGTTTCATAAAATAGGAATTCGTTGGCTTCCTCACTTCTTATAATGCCTTTTGATTTCCCATTTGTTTTCTTTTAGGCTAGTTGGTGTTGGTGAAGCTTCTTTTATAAGTCTTGCAGCTCCATTCATTGATGATTATGCTCCAGTAGCACAGGTTTCTTTGCTTCATAATTTACTTTGCTTCATATATGTTCTATCTTTGATGTAGACTAGCTGCTCAAAAATGTTTTAAGATGCCACAGTTTCTTGCATAGGGTATTTCTAGTCAACTTTGAGGCCAGATTCTACAACAGGATGCTAATACACGTCCTCACGTCATTGAATCACTTTTTTTTTTCCTGTTTGCGTTATACTTTACATTAAATATCTCGTGATCCTACGCTCTGCTTTGCCAATTTTACCGTATGTGATTTTGGAAATTACATTTTATGTTGATGCAAGTGTTTTGTAGTCTGCATTTGAGGCTAAAGCTGCACGCAAACGAGCAGAGTATATGACTTTGAATTTAGTTGATTACCTATTCCGACAAGTATGCGTTTCCTAGCTTTTCAATGCCAAAACTATCAAGAATTCGTGGTGACTAACAGGAGGAACTACGGGAGTGGGAATCATTAAGATTGAAGATAAGTGGCATGACTGGAAAACAAATCCTTCAATACCTAACTTGCATTTTTGCTGTTAATTGAGGAGGAGAGCCATTTCAATGCAAAGACAAAATATTGAAGCAAGATGACATTTGGTTGTATTGAAGAAAAATGATGCGTCAATGTGAAAATCTTAGGGACTGGCTGTTGCTTTGTTTGAAGGCTATAGTGATGACTGATGAAGGGTTAAGAGCTTCTAATGATATTGAATAGCTTATAATAGGGTATAGAACTGATGAACTTGCGGCTGTTGGGGCTATTTTGGGTGCCTTGAAAAGTATCCCTGGGTCTGTTTTGCTGTTTGTATGTGTGAGATTTGGGGAAATGAAGAGGAAGGGCTTTATAGATTGGGTTTTGAGTGGCAATACATGTATGTTTCTGCACTTCAATGGCTAAAAGATTAAAAGTTAATTAAATTCGGCGAGGAAAGAAGTAGAAGAAAATTACTTCAGTTCACTCCTAGTAGCCTTTGGCACTTTACCTAGTGTTTATTGCATCACAGAATGCAAAGAGGCATATTGTCTGGAAATAGTTATATAAATGTTTTTGTTTCTTGTATGGGAGTGTTACATGGCTGAACAATAACCAACAGGTAATTGGTCTTGGATCTCAACTTAGGAAACTGAGACTTTGGCTTCAAAAGCTTATTTAAAGCCAAGGGAACACATGTGAGACCCAATTTCCCTACTTTAATGGTACCCTGACCCATATGTTTCAGTGCTACCATATGCATTAACATTGAATTCATATTAATGTTTTGACTTGCTACATTTGATGTTAACCCTGTTAGTGGCTGCTTCTTTCAATGGCTGCCTATATGTGGATTTTATTTTATATTTTTTTTCCGCCCTTGTATCAGAAAACGGCATGGCTTGGAGTATTTTACATGTGTATACCAGCTGGAGTTGCACTTGGCTATGTTTATGGTGGATTGGTTAGTACATTTAAGCTTGTCTGCCACATTAATTAACATGGTTATTGTTTAAGATTTTTTTTTTTTTTTTTGGGTCTTAAAGGGTCATTCGATCTGCGGACATGTGATAACTTTGTCAGTTGTTTGTGTCTGCTACTTGTAACAATGTTTCTTGATTCACTTTGTTTTTATATAGGTTGGGGGTTACTCGAATTGGCGTTTTGCATTCTTTGGAGAGGCCATCCTGATGTTACCGTTTGCTGTTCTAGGTTTTGTTATGAAACCTTTGCAATTGAAAGGTGCGTGCCTTTTTAGTTATTGTGTTGATGCAATTGTGTAGCATTTCCTAGCTATTCTCAACGATTTGTTGACACAGGTTTTTCTCCCGTTGAATCTCAAAAAGCACCGACAGCTATAGGAACAGCTGTCTCGGAAGTTAAAGGTGCTGCTTATTATATTCAATGTGGACGACATCCTGTCATTATCCCATGCAATTTTTTCTCTTTGCAGAGTTTATACTGTGACAAATGTGAACATGGAAGTCTTAAATCTGAATCCAGAAATTAGTCCATTTCCTTGTCTTTGAACCTTCAGCATTTTCCCCAGTCGTGTGATATCTGATATTTGATTGAAAGTTTGTTGCCAATATCGTAGTAGAGTTACCTTTGACCTTCTCTCCATACTGTGTTTAGATTTATAGTTTTTTTCCCATTGTTGTTTTTATTTTTCCTGTGTAAACACAGGTGATTCAGCTGGTAAAGGTGGCATGCTACCCACAAAGGAAGAGTTCATAGATCAAAGCTTAAAAAGACCTTCCAAGTGAGGATCTCCTCCTGGACAACGAACTATTATTTAGATTGCATATGGTTAGGCGAACATTTATGCCGCCTTCTGAGCAAATCTCCTTTTTTGGTGCTTAAAGCCAATGTCCTTTAAGCTGTAGACTTTCATGGTTTGGTATTGCAACTGGGCAAGCTCAGAATAGACATGCATTATTGATTAAGTTTTTGGATCTTATATTTTATTGCAGGTCAAGATACATTAATCTGGATCAGTTATCAAGATTCTTGAAAGATATTAAAGTGCTTTTGCTTGAAAAGGTTTATGTCGTGAATGTTCTAGGTATACTGGTCACTAAATTTTTCCTGCAAGTTTCATGGTAGTTTATCTAGAAATCTTATACATAAACGTATGCCAGTATTTGATATTGTCTATGAAACCATAGATTCGATGGCTTAGTTACTGGCTTTACAGTGTTGTCTAGGTGAGTCTAGACATAGTAAATAGTCGTGGAAGAGTTCACTCCTAATAAGTCCATGAAACTGAAGCGATTATTTACTATGTTGTGTTTCTATCTACTAATACTTGTATTCTGAACGTCTACTTGCAGGTTACATAGCGTACAACTTTGTCATAGGTGCATATTCATATTGGGGACCAAAAGCTGGTTATAACATATATCACATGGTAAATCTTAAAGAACTTATGATATGACAAGATTACGTGTACCATATATGCCTTGACTCCATAATCTTCGTTAATATTGACTAGCAAGGCATTCAGAATTCAGATAAAATGGAAGTAGGTGGGAAATTACTGAATGCACTTTGCTATTCTTATTATTTGGACCTTTTGATAGAGTGATGCAGATATAATTTTTGGTGGAATCACAATTTTCTCTGGAATAGTGGGGACGGTAGCAGGTGGTTATGTTCTGGATTATATGACTGCCACAATCCCAAATGCTTTTAAGGTAAATAGTCTAACTGATAGGCGTTAGTTTTTTTCCCCCTGAATGTTTCTATGGTTTATTGAAGTCTTGCTTTACCTATTCTCAGTTATTATTCCTGATTGGTTTTTATCTTGGCAAATGCGCTTACTGTTCGCTGCTACTTATTAGTCTTTTTACATTCCTTTGATTTTAACTGGAGTAGAGGCCGTATAATGTCATTTAAGTCTTCCTAAATTGAGAATTCTCACTCTTTTATTGTTTAGGAATACAATAGAGTATAAATGAAGCTCCACAATGATATTTTAATGGCCCAATTAGTTTTTGAACAGGTTGAGGTCCATGTGGGATTTTGAGATTTCTAAGATTTCTTTGTTTGAACCGAAAAGTCGCTATCAGAAACCCACTAAAGATTTCACTGTCCAGCCAGTGGGAACTCTAATCAACTGGAAATCCTAGGCAGGGAAGACAAGCAAGGACAGACAGCTAGGATGACTTGCTTGTCAACCATGAATTCTTTTGATGACGTGTGTAAATAGATACTTTGTTCAGGATTTTATTAGCCAGGGAGTGTGCATTTGAATGACAACCTGGATCTCCGAGTCTAGTACTTGTCATGCACTTGCTGTACAATCCTGTTGTATCGAAGAGTAAATCTAGTTCATTGGTAACAGGGGTACAGCTTATACTGTAGTTCTGACAATTGAAACAGCACTACTGGACTTTAATCCTTTTGAATTCAGTGTAAATGACCAAGATGCCATTGAACGAGCTGTAGTTTGCAGCCCTTATTGTCTTTTATGGGATACAAATAAAAGAAAGGAAAACAATCCTTTTCTCTCTGAGGGTGCGAACATCGAGTGTATTTGCCCTGAGCAGCAATCGCATACTGGAAGTAAAAAGAAGTTTTAACGTCAACCGCGCATGCTGCAACTGTTATTTGCTACCTTTTATTATGTCAAGTTACTTTCATTTAACGAGCACTACGATATCTATGGTTTGGATCATTCGAGTCCTTGTGTACTTTTGCAGCTTCTCTCTGCAGCAACATTGTTGGGGGCTGCATTTTGCTTTACTGCCTTCTGCTTTAAGAGCCTATATGTTTTCCTTGCTCTTTTCGCGATTGGTGAACTACTTGTATTTGCCACTCAGGTAATTTTCCTATTAAAGGAGAGATGTCATTTGCTTTATCCATTTGAATTTAAGAGCATGTATGGTCTGTAACAGTATGTTGAAATATAATATAAAAGCCTCGCTGGTGTGCCCACCCTGTTTGGAACATTTAGCGTCAAGTAGCCTTCTTGCCAATGAAGAACCTACCAACATGGCCCTAATGCTTAAGCCCATGTTTCTACTTCGTCGTCAACTTGGTTCTTTACATATCGGACTATCTTCTTTTTAGCAATCAATGTGGGTTATCACACAGACTCCAACTAAAGGCCAGTCCCTTCCTAGCTTGAAACCCAATTTCATGGCTAATGGTACAAGGTGGGAAGGGGTTTGGTGCCTTCCTCGTAAATTGGATGGTTATCTACTCATCTTGCAAAAGTCCTCGTTTTAGGTCTTTTTTTAATAGTTGATGCAGTTAATGTTTCAAGGCACAATATATACCGTAAAAGTATGAATGCAAATGAAGAAATTAATGAACAAGGGGCTGGGAACTCTATGGTTGCAAGACTGTACAGGAATATTAGGTTGACCACTTGTTTTGCCTAACCTCCCCTGTCCTCCCGCTGGGTTCAACCACAATTGAGTTGCACGGAAGTGAGTTTGTATGATGTTATTATTGGTAATTTATGATGGCGTTATTGCTAATTTTGGCTGACAGGAATTTCCATTGGGAATGAGTATATAATCAATGGTTTTACTGGAATCTTGATGGGGAATAAGTTTTTGATTGTGGGTTTATTTGATTCCAATGTTAAGAACATTATGGAATAGGAAACTAATTCTCGGTTTTCTATCCAAGCGAGAATCGAATACACTAAGCATCTCACACCCGCCTATGATAACGCCGGGTTTCTGCTCAATCCGCTGCAGTTACAAGTGGTGTGCCTATTTGTATGAGTTGCATAACTCAATGTTTTTTTTTTGCCAAGTAAAAGGTATATATAATCAGAGCAAAGATTATAGTGATTATATGGGAATCAAAAGAGAAAACTAATGAGTCCTGAGAAAGAAAAAGGAAAAACCCTAAGCCCAACTAAGCTTGGTAGAAACACTTCCCATTGTGCAGCTCTCACTTTGATAATGTCTCCCACTTCTTCTATTCTCATCCTCTGACCTCTGAATATCAAGTTGTTTCGTGCAATCCATAGAGACCAAATCATTGCATATAATGATGCAGTCCACAGTGTTTTCCCCAAATTGTTTTCCATGGAAATTGTTTCTGCTGTGCTAAGTTAGCAAGATAGTAATAAGCATCTATATAAAGGCAGGAATTATGGATACTCGATTGGTTTTAACATCCTATTTGTGAACTGTGCAGGGTCCTGTCAATTATATATGTCTCCACTCTGTTAAACCAAGTATGAGACCACTTTCCATGGCTATGTCTACTGTCTCGATTCACATCTTTGGTGATGTGCCTTCCTCTCCACTTGTTGGGGTTCTCCAGGTTTGCATTCACAGCTTCCATGGCTTTTATCTCCCTTTTTTGAATGTATGAAGTGAGGTTCAATCTCCCTTTTTAAGTAGATGGAACTGTAGATCTTGACCTGGCCAAAATACTTACAACTCGCATTGATAATGATGACAACTTAAAAATGTTAACAATACAGACGAAAAACTGGAGTTATACTTGATCAATGGTAGTTCTTTTTGACTTGAGTTGATGGGTGGTAGTATTGCTTTCTTCTCTATGATGCCCATATCTGTTACTTTGATGAGTTGATGGCTTAGTTTGAATGATTCGTCAGGATTACGTCAACAACTGGAGGGAGACTGCTCTGATTCTGACATCTGTGTTGTTTCTGGCAGCTGGAATATGGGTTATAGGTATTTTTGTTTTCACTCCTACACATGCTTCACCAACCGGGGAATTTCGTAAAAGAGGATATGCTTATATAGCAATTTCCATAGAATCGAGAATGAAGTTTTCGTTTTACATGCCAGATGATGAATCTTTAACTGCACACGATTTCCAGAAGAAAAAAAAACCCTAGTTCTTTCGACGTCTCTGTATCAACTGGTGGTAATTATGCATCATATTTTTGTACTTTGGCAGGCGTATTTCTTCCCAGTATCGACAGATTTAATGAAGACAGCGAGCATCCAGTCACAAACAGCGACAGGTCAGACACCACACCCACGACACCTTTGCTTGAAGAGAAGACTGCAGAAAAAACAGAATCTTCAATAGAATCGTAAACACTTATTGCCAGAATGAAAAAGTTTCTTGTTCTGGCTATTGGATGAACACGTAATTCATGTAAATGCCGAAACACTTATTTCATGTAAATGTACATCACTTGATGCTTTTCTAATTTGTAAATATCAATGTGCCATGAGCTATGAAAAAAAATGTGTTTATATTATACTGTCTCAAAACCTGTTGCGAGGTTTTTTGAACTGATCCTATCGTATGCAATAAATTGTCATCTTGCGCTTTCATGTTGAATCTTCAGGAATCTGTGATGCATTTCCAACGGCTAAAACATGCTGATATACATAGTTATGATGTACGTAGTTTTGTGAGGAATTACAGGTTCAGGATTCATGGTAGCTTTGGTGAGTGGTAAATCGAAGTTCATTTTCCAAACATGGGTTTTTTTTCCATGGAATTTTATTGCTGTTCTGGTAATTAAGGAATATTTTAGGCTGCTTGCTTTTCTAGTAACAATGGTCAAAACCAAACTTTAATTGGCTTATCATCTTCATCCTTTTTCAGACTTTTGGTAGTTTTGGATCATTTTGTTTTTACTTCTCCATTCCTCTGAAGGAATATCGAAAGAGAATATTATGATCAAAATTTTAAATAGTCCATTGAAGATAAAAATAGGTCAAAAGAAATGGTTTTTTTTTTTTTACCTTTTTTCGTCTTCTCTACATTTGTCGAGATAAATTATTTGAATGAATCAAACAATAGATTATTTGAGATTGATTTAAATTCTAATGATGCTCACAAATATGTACAAATTTGTTATTTTTATTAGGCAAGTTGATCTGAAACGTGTTGTAATCAAGTAAATCATAAGCTGATATGAAAATCACAAGTCAAACGAGCTTAACAGTAAATTATTGAAGCTTGTTTAAAATCTTAATGGGCTTTAAAAAATATCTAAACTTAATTTGCCTAAATTACAAATCGAAAGAATTTTCAATTAGTCGATACAATCTAAAAAACAGATAACTTGATTAGTCTATAAGCTCTAGCAAGGAGTTCCATATGATCTATGTGCTATCTAAAATGAGACCCACTGTATTCTTATTTAAAATTCAAATCATTGATTTTTTTCATGTCTTTAACATTTATACCAATAATTTAAAAAGTAATACATCAAACATCAATATTGATTTGACCGAATTATATTTTGTCCTAAAGCAATAAATGTTCAGACTCAAGAGTATCAATAACTTTCAAAACGGATATAATTCAACTAAACTCTTACAAATCAACGTGATTTTTTCATGATTAATTCATACATTAAGTTCTATAAAATAAAAGCATAATAAATCTTTTCTTTTTTCTTTTTACATTAGCCATGATAAATTTCATTTTGTATCACGTAAATGATCGCACGAGCTATATCCGAAATAAACACCTCACTAACCTTTGGCCAGTAGAAGCATTACTGCACACCATCCATGGTATAAGGATGGATATGGGGTTATTTATTATGCATTGTGCACAACAGATTGTGTTGCGCATCAAAATAATGCCGTTTTAACACGCAAAATACTACCTAAAAATTATTCGATCAAGACTTAATTGTTCAGCCAATTAGGAGAGAAAGTACATATAGACCGCGCGGGCGGACGGCCAGACCCACCCAAAATTTTCAAAAAAAATTTAGAACCTAGGTATAAATTTTAATAATTAAAAAAAATCCATTTCGGCCTTTCTAAATTATATTCGACCCTCTCCCTTTTCAAAAATGAAAAATTCGACTCTCCAAATTTTAAATTCCAACTCCGCCCCTCCGTTAGTATTTGTGCGCCAAAACCCCCAAGCAGTATGAGGAACCCGCCGCCAACCCCCACATAAAACGGTGGGCCTCTTTATAATTCCCACCGAGTTGCAGACAGTCTCCAAAATTCCACTATCTAAACCGCATTTAACCACATAAACCAACCAAACAGCGCCCACAGTTTGTTACCTCTCTCTCTCTCTCTCTAGACATACTATATGCATATATATAAAGACGTTGATTTTCACCCACATGTACATCTCTCTCACATCGAAGCAATGGCACCAACAGCGGCAAAGCTCATGCTGGGGCATCACAGCAAACCCTCATCATCTTCTTCACATCCACCTCATCATTCTCCAGCACCCAATTCATCAGTCTTTCTGGTGAAATGGGTTTCAAATCATAATCCCATCATCTCATCAGAGGAAAAACCTGAAGCAAGAAGAAAGTCCATGGTGGATGATGATCCATCATCTTGTTCATCCTCTGATTCTGCACTGGAAAGGAGGTTCCAGCAGGACCTTCAATTCAGCTGTTGGTGACTTAAAGGGGGGATGACAAGAACCTCTACCATGTACAGATGGTTTTTTTTTTTTTTTGCCAAGCACTATTTACAGATGGCTGTGCAGCAATTCTCATGTAATCTTCCAATTATAATCAAATAAAAAACAAACTTCCTTGTTTTCCATGCAACTAGAGTCTACTACATGAATCATTTTCACCACTTTGTTATGTCGCATGTTCAGCTAAATTCAACAGATTCAGTACAACTGCCCATGAAACAACACATTATGTCAGTATATATGTACATATGTCTATAGATATATGTATATGTGTGTGTACATATGTTGGGGGGAAGGTGGGGTTATATATCCGGTACTAATTATATTTACAAATAATGTACAAATAGTTAAGTGTCAAATCTCTCACTCTCTTGACTCGCTTGCTTGCTTTCTCTCTCTCCCTACGGAAAAGTGTCACCTAACATCTATATATGACTTGTGCACATGATTAATACCCATAGCAAAGTTCGTTCCGTAGATACATGTGTATATATTATTTATACGTATGTGTGTGGCATGTGTATATATACATACATAAGTACATTCTACATGTACACAGTAAATGGATACATCGACGGAAAAATCGAGGAACACAGATGTAGATGTTCTGGACATAGATGTGTTCGGAATGTTGAATACACGTAGAGTTTCTTTATAAGCATCTATGGTTCTAGACATAGATGTGTTCGGAATGTATCCAAAATATCTGTATCCGGATATTGTCTAAAATATCTGTGTTCTTCGTATTAGTCGACAGATAATATGGAGGCAGCATACAGATATTCCTAATCCTAATGATGAACAAGTTTCCTCTACTTATCTTTTTTGATTGAAATCAAGGGGGTACAAACCAAAAGAGAGGTTGGCCAGTCAACATACCGTGCAACAACCGTGGTCCCAAAGTTTTTAACTGTGATAGGACGTTTTTATCCTAAACAATTTCCTTGCAAGCATCACCATCAGAGAAAGACACATAATCGGAAAACAGTTAAATTATTAATAATTAATATCTCAATGTTACAAGTTTCAATTCAAATAGAGTTCGACATTACCCAGAGAAAAGTAAAGTTTTTGAAAAACTTAACTCTTTGTAACGTAAAAATTTCACCTTAACCTTGGCTTTGACAAATAATATTACCAAACTTGGCCACAAGGAGGATCTTCAACAATGGGACAAGCAGAAGCAGCTGCAGCACCAACTCTACAATTCACATTTACGCAAGCGATAGCTCTCCAGCGGGTATAGATCTCTTCACTAGTCTAGCCCACGATTCGTTAGTCTCGGTGATTACCTTAAGAGCATAATCCTGTTCATTCAAAAATCAGTTAATGAAGAAAGAACAACAAAAAACGCGTGAGATACAAAAAAGCGTTCCGCTGACAATTCAGTATTTAAGAACGCCACAACACAACGGTTTTCCACAGGATTCCAATATCAGAATTACTTAAAAGATATCCGACTAGCAGAGTGTATGTACCAGTGTACATTATTCTTCTGGCTTCTGTGATTATGCTGCACGGAGAACTACTAATTTAAAAGGACCAGATATGAGTACAAGATGTTTATTTACTAATTTTTAGAGGACAGAAAATTCAGTCAACTTCTTCCTTTGAAAACCAATTGAAAACCCTACCAGGGGTCGTGCTATTTTCCTTTTTTTTTTTTTTCCAAGGGAATGTTTTGCTATTGAAGAAGCACTCTAAGGGAGATACACAAACTATATACCTTGTTTGCTGCCTTGTTACCAAGACCAAACTTGTTAGCAGGTTTTCCATCTGGGATCTTGTAGTCTCTGAACCAGTCCCGGATTGCAGTCAGTGTACCCTAGAGAAAATCATTCATTTAGGCGTATGACAATCACAAACATCAACTGAAATACACGTGACATCATCAATCTTTAAGCAGCTTATGTTAATTTATCTAGCTTTATGTCAAAGAAACAAGGTACCTAGTTGGCTGATAAGAATGCACATTATCTCCCGGTCAGTATTAGTGCGTTGTAATTGAATTTTACAGGTACATATGAACCAACAATTATTAGTAACTTAATGCAATCTCAACGATAACTAAACAGTGACCCAATGCCTTTCAGGTGACGAGCACCTATAAAATAATATGCTTAGTCCAACAAAAACGTACCGGGAAATGCTTCTCAACATCATCGATGTCGTTAACCAGTGAAGCTTTTGGATCATCTAATGAAATTGCAACTATTTTCCAGTCAAGTTCTCCTTCGTCGATCATGGCCAAAGCAGCTAAGGGTTTGACCTTCAAAATCTGGCCAACCTTTCTACGACTTTCACCAATCTCAACAACATCAACTACAAACTCAAGAAACTGAAGGATTAAAATACATTTATCTTTTTGGTAGACATTAATGTCTTGCAGAGGAACACTCAATATTTGCCCAACTATTACCTGGGTCGTTATCCCCAAGTGCCCCGTCAACTTCAGAGTTTGCAAGAGATGGGTCTTCCCATGTTTGTGGAAGTAATCCATAATTCCAGTTAATGTTGTATCTGAGAAACGTAGGATTAACTTATTTGACGGACCGAATGAAAATGGTTCAACTCTATAAATAGTGTACTTGCCATAAGATCAAAATGCCAATTCACTCTTTCACACCTGGTATATATGCAGGATCTCAGGAAATAGCAGGAATTTTTTAGGACCAGCCTAGACAGCCTATTTATTTAACCTCCCCTTCAGTATTCAAGTCAATTATGAGAATAAACACCAGTGACCTAATTTCTGCAAATGGTGCCTGGAGGAAGAAAAATTCAGATATTGCTGTGACTCAAGAATTTCTGCATAGCTTATCTACCACGTCTACCTTCTCGATCTAATCAGATAAAAGAATAATGGAATGCCAAAAAAGGGGATTATAATTTGAAGGACCGCATCTTAATGACATGAGGAAACATATACATTCTATCAGAAAGCAAACCTCATCAGGTAAAGATAGCCAGCAATAGAATACGTTGTTAAGATTATCATTATGGTTGCTAAACTGTTAAATGCGTATATGAGACCTCAGGCAAGTATATGCAAAACTCAGCACATTTCGCTTTTTGGATGCATCAGCATGTAGAAACAAACAGTTGGCTGATAAAATTCATTAGATGCATATACGATCAACAAGCTTACATGGCTGGCTGAAACAACCAAGGAACAACAAAAATATGAATGATTAAGCTTTGAAGAAGAAAGAGGGAAATAGAGGGTAAAACAGAGCATTACGGATAGTATCGAAGCTTTCCTTTTTTTGTATCCTGCTTTATTGGAGTGAATGGCTCATCAGTAGCAACCTCCATCTTTGCACTTGATTCTTTGGGTATCTCAACAATAAAATTGAAAATACCATCACCCAAATGTAATGGTATATCATGCCAGGGAGAAATCTGCATGTTAAGCAAATAAGAGCTGGTAAATAAATGTGTTTTAAGCATAGAAAGTAGCACAAATGGTTGGAAAATACCTATGCTATGCATGGATTGTCTAAACAAAAATTCCCATCCACTATTTCCCAGTACTTCACAAGCAGGCTGTTACAAATTTGCAGGTAATTGCTGAATAAGATTGCCTCTCAGCAAGACACCTTGACATGTATTTTGCTTCCTAACTCAACTACTGATTGTTAGCATACATTGACAACAGAAAATATACGGCACAAGACAACCACTTTACAGTTACGTTGGAAAGGAAGGCAGGCTTACCCCAGACTATGTGGAGAAGCTAATGCTTGAGTCTTGAATCCACTCACAGTGCCAAGGACACCTCTCCAGACCTCTCGTATCCGTGTCCAACATGTGTGGGATATGGACAAGCACATACACATCCCAAGACGTAAAAATAGGTATCCAATTATTTAATTACTTTTTTTGAGTTCGGACACCTTCAAACACGCAATGGGCATGCCCGAGACGCACAATGGACACGTTTTGGGTTAGAATGTAATTTTTACAACTTTAAACGGTGTCAAAACTATAATAGTTTAAATCTTAACAGAATTATAACTACTACTCAACATTTACAAGAAAAAGAGAACATGGTTTATTAATCAGTTGGGTCTTAAACCCAGCAAAACCCTAGTATCAATGGGGAGGGAGAGAGAGAGAGAGATACAGATGACTAAGGGCCTGAAGTTTCCCAAGATGTATCTCTCTTTTCTTTGTTCTTCTTTCTCAATTTCTCCCTTTTCTTTCCAATCCTATTTCCCCCGTCTTTAACTTTATTCTCAACTTTTTTGCATAATTTGTCTTCCAAGTAATGTTATTTGTTTTTCATCTTTATTTAACAAACAGTCATATGGTTATATAATACATGAATTTTATATGCGAATATAAAAAATAATGATATTTTAATTCAACATATCCCCAGTGTGTATCTGTCCTAGTGTTTTGAAAAAATTATGTATCCGCCTGTCCGTGCCATGTCGGGTGTGTCCATATCTGTGCTTCTTAGTTGCCAAGAACTGCCATTGCTTTAGTTCACGACCTTATCTTTCCCAACCAACCCCTCTCCACCTCCACCAATGACCAACCCAAAATTTAGAAATGGTTATTCACCTAAATTTCTTCTATTTCAATAGTTCCCGACGGTTTTTCATTCTCTCAATTTAAATTATTTACTCAATATGCATTATATAGACGAGAAGTTGAGGGAAAATAGGCTTAGGTGGTTTGGACATGTCTATCGTAGACCTACGGAGGCAATAGTTAAGAGAGCGGATAGGATAGCTTTGCATAGTAATGCTCCGGGGAGGGGAAGACCCAAATTGACATTAGATGCGGTAGTGCGCAAGGATTTAAGTCTACTAGGGCTAAGTGAGGAAACAGCACCTGACAGAACTCTTTGGAGGAAAAGGATTCATGTAGCCGACCCCAATTGATTTGGGACACAAGGCTCAGTTTGGTTTGGTACTCAATATGCATTATATCATTCCTAATCGTTTTACTGTATGTGCTTATAATAGGTATTGTTCCTTTTTTTTGGTTTAAATAATTTGTGTTTGAGGAATGGCTAACCATACCGTATGGCCTTTCGTAAATACACGATAATGGTTCATACCTAACTCCAACAAGGATCATAAGATTCATAGCCAAGTCACCTAAAACTCTCGTAACTTTGCTCACCAGAAAGCCCCTTAACAAAAGCCATAATGTTCACAAACAAAAACCTTCATAGGTAAGACTTCCATGTGGCACCCTCCGTGACTAGACCACAATGGCTCGTAGCTACCACGACAAAGCCTAATAACTGAGGTTGTGGCACACGATGGTGACCAGACATTTTTCCTAGTGTTTATTTATCTTCCACAGTCATGGTATCATCATTTTAGGCCAGAGATGGCGCATACACAAACCACATATTCCCAACATGATGATGACATACCAATGTTGACCACTCACCAAATTCATGGTCATCAGTCTAATAAGTCCATGCACCCACTTGAGTTAGAATTGTCTGGAAGTTAATTCCTTTGAGAATACCATCCTACTTCTATTTGCTATATATGCAAGAAAAACTTATCAATGACTAGAAGCAAAAATAATGTGCTGAAATTCTGAGTAAGCCACTCAGTTTAAAACTTCAATAGCACCAAAATACGTAAAGGGTGTTTCTTTGCAGAGAAACTGAAGGAAACAAGAAAATGCAAATATACAAGCAGGGATCTTTGTAATACAGTATCTCACATTCTAAGTCTTTATTCTATTTCTGTACCCAGAGTGTCAACTAGCCACAGAGCTTTATTGTTTGTCAAAGCATCTAATGCAATATCAATTGGAATGAGCGGATAGGCTACTCCAGGGACCCGACTCACACGTGGAGGGGTAAACAACGAATTTCTCAACAGGATTACAATTAACAAGATGCAATTTTTCCAATTCAAAATCAAGTGGAAGTTAGTCGATAGCTCTCATATAAAAGTTTGGATAATTAGCTTATTTGAGACAAGCTCTAAAATTGTTCAACTGAAAAAATTCCTAGCCATGTCCAGACTACATAATGCTTCTCTTCGTCGCAAATTTAATCAACAATTGAACTTTCCAAACTGAAAAATTAAACCACGCCTATAAACTAATTTTAATTGCCATCAATCAATTCATATCAATAAAGAATTTTGCAAACATATTATAGTAAATAGTAATCAAGTACGAAATAGCCCAACCCACACCGTAAGCATCGAATGGCAGTTAGAGAGAGTAAGGAGGGAAGATTGCCCTAGGGAACAAAATTCTGATAATCAAAAACCGAATCCATCAAACAAACCTCCCGTAACACTGAAACGACAATCACGCACATTCAGATAGAGACAGAGGGAGAGAGAGACCTTTTTGCCGGAATTGTCGACGAAAAAGACTCGGTAGTCTAGGGATTCGGGGAGGCCCTCTTCCTTGATCTGAACATCGGGCTTGTAAAGAGCAGTGCAAGTGAAAAGCCTCTTTCTGGGGACCAATCTGCTGCTATTGAAGCAAAGGCTTAGAGCTTGAGATCGTCGTAATGGCCCTCTGGAGAGTAAGGAAGTGGTGGTGGTTGATGCTACTGTGGCTATCACTCTACTGGCCGCCGCCATTGCTAATATTTGGCTATTGAACTGTCTACGATTGAGAGAGAGAGAGAGAGAGAGATGGGGACGCAGCCGGGAAGTGGTAACTTTCAGCCACAGAGGCCTAATGGCTATCGGCTTTGTTTTTTTCCTCTCGTCATGGGCCCACGGACTATTAAATTGCAAAAATGCTACAAACACAACAATTTTGCACAACACAATGCACAACATATCAAAACGACGTAGTTTCATTAAGGGAGAAAAAAACAGATTGAGTTTTGGTTTTCTTTTCGTTAATGAAACTACGTCGTTTTGATGTGTTGTGCATTATGTTGTGCAAAATTGTTGTGTTTATAGCATTGCTCATTAAATTGTGATGTTGTCAGTTTATTATTCACTTCCATAATTATAATTTATTACTAATTTAAAGATCGTAAAGATTTTAATTATTGTATTGAATTGGTGCAAAAAGTTTTCAGTTATGAAGAAAAAAATTTCCATAGTGAAAAATTGACACGATTTTTTCATGATAAACTATTACGGAGAACTTAATTTTTAGTGTCAAGTAGGTTTTCATTTCATTTTTTAGGTTATGTTTTAGTTTCAAAATTCAAAAAATACTAAAGATACTCGCAATTTCAGTTTTTCACGCATTCGATTCTACTATTAAAAAAATTGCTCACATATTCTTGGAAGCATGAGAAAATTAGGAATTTCACCGTCAAAATAAACTGCCTTGTAGAAATTCTAAATTGAGTAACGAAATAAATCAACCAAACGTAGGGATGTACGATTAAGGAATGAAATAAAACGACAATGCACAATAGCACAAATAGCTAGGAATTTTTAAATTAGAAACATGGTAAATTTGGATAGAACACGATAACTTTGTGTGGATTAGAAACATGTTAAGATATTGAATTAGAAACATGGTTAATTTGGATGGAGCATGATAAATTGTTACAAACTTTTTTGAATATCAAAATATGAATGAAAAAAATACAACTAATTCTTTAATGCAAATTTGCGTTCAGGCTTATCTAATTTGACTATAACAACTTGACCATAACTAATTCGTGTAGGTTCTAAGGAAGATTAAATTTGTCTATAAAAATCAAACGTATAATGGATGTTCTGATATTAGGAAAAAATTATAACAAATTAATCATTTTTATCCAAATTTATCATATTTTTAATTCACACAAATTTACCATGTATGGTCGATATTATAATATTCGTACACTAAATTTATCATGTTTCTAATTCCAAACTTACTTATATCAAGGTATTTAGGCTCAATATTTCCCTCATCATCACATGCTTGTCTTCCATCCTCATTACGAAACTAAACATTTGCGGTAGAAGTTGGAATGTGGTCAGCTTGGCTAAAAGTACCTTCTCCTTGTTTCTCACGTATTGGTAATTAAAAGAAGTAAAACTTAAATAAAGAATTGTTCTTAAATAGTTTGACTAGTTCGGCAAGCTAGTTATTTTGCAAGTAAGTTTATTCGCCTATCACATGTGGACAAAGCTGACCTGAGGAGGGTGGTTTCTTTTGTACCGCCTTGAGAAGGGTGGTTTAGTGGTCAGTTGGCTCGAGAAGGGTGGATTAGAATGTTGCCGACCTGATAAAGTCAGTGTGAAATGTTACCGACCTGAGAAGAGTGGCCTGAAATATCGCTAGCCTAAGAAGGGAAGTGGGCAGTTTTGAATCCAAAATAAGATAAAACTTCGAGTAAGTCGAGATAATATTCTTATTAGATATGGATGAGAAATCCAAGGCTAATTCGATTTATATAAGGAGCGTTAAGTTGAATGAAACTCTAGTGATAGAAGATGACTTCTTGATAAGGATCAAGTTAGAGTAAAATTCCTATCAAAAAAAAAAAAAGTTAGAGTAAAATTCATGATGAAAGGTAGGCATTAATTTAAGCGCTAATAGAGAATATTAGCTTGGATTACTTTATACTTTTGTGAGTGTTGTCTGACTAAATCATCAGAGTGTTTTTCCGCCACAATGGCAGTGGATTCTTTGATCGATTATTATCGTGCAAGTCACAAGTTTACACATTGAGAGCATTCATTCTGCTAGATAAGTGAGGTTTAGTTTTCCTCCATGATTTAGAAAATCAACCCATTCAATATTGGCACCATCTATAAACACTATTAGAATAATAGATAAAGACCACGCTTAAAAAATTAAAAAGATCACGCTTTTTGTAAAAGCGTGATAAAAAAATAAGAGATGACTTTTTAATCACACTTTTTAATGAAACCGTGCTAATTATTACGTTTTAACTACGCTTTCAATAGAACTGTGATTGTAAGTAATTATTTTAACTACGCTTTATTTGTAAGCGTGGTAAAAGTATACATTTTTTTATCACGGTTTGTTTAGCAACCGTGGTTAAATTCTTATAGCCATTTTTAATCACAGTTTGTATAAAATCGTGATAAAAAAGTGTAAATTTTTTATCACAGTTCGGTTAACAACCGTGGTTAAACACTTATAGCTATTTTTAATCACAGTGTATTTAAAACCGTAATAAAACGGTTTTAAAAAAGTATAAAAAATTATAATAAAATTAAAAAATAACAGAAATATAAACTGTCTTTTATATAGCCCTTTCCCCCCAAAACAAAAAGCCCTAGCCGCCGTCTCTATCAGGATCTCTCTGTTTGAGATCATCTCAAACGCCGGCCGCCATCTCTCTCTATCTTTCTCTGTCGCTAGCCCCTCTCTCTCTATGTCGCCGGCTAACTCTCTCTCCCTCTCTCACTCTGTCGCCGGTTGCGACATTACCATTCGTCGGTAGCCACTCGCGTGCACTCTCCCCACTGCAAGGAAGCTTGACTGCCGTCCGCCGCGCGCCGACGAAATTAGTCCTCGACTCTCGGTTTTCTCAGGGCCTCACTGCCTCAGGCCTCAATTTCTGCCATCCGCCGTGCCTGCCTTCGACTATTCACAGCCTTGCCACCGCCCGCCGTGCTCCTCTCCGATTGCTCTGCTTTTGGTATGGTTCAGTAGCTATAGTTCTCAGAATCTAGGGTTTACTGTTAGTCTATTCAGTGTTTAATGTTTCTATTTGGCTATTTGATGCACTAATTGGTGAAGGTATATTGCACAAATAATCTTGCTGAACCACTTGTCTAAGTTTAACGGTTTTCCTTATAAAAAAAGAAGGATTCAGACTGATGGTAGTCGACCATATCAGCACTAGCTTGAGTAAAGACATCAACTAATGGGGTGGAACCACTATTGCTTAACCATCCTAATAAACCCCATTTAGCTGCTCCATCCTAATAAACCCCATATGTCAGCATACAGGAGATAAATCTAGGACTGGTTTCCAAGTTTGTGGAGACACACACACACACACACAAAAACGGCCGTAATCGTGGTTTAGCGGCGTTGTAACTTTAGATTAGATCCACTAATTATCGTTTGTGTTCTGTTCACATTTTCCTCATTTACTTTAGTAATCGAACGGATGGCCTGTGTGATTGCGTGATACTGTCATCTGATTAGGAAAACGGAAAGAGTCTAGTATTCTATGATTATTCCCTTAACGTTATAGGTATGTTCGCGGGAATGATAAAACCATTAGCAGCATTCTTTGTTGGCTAAATTTTGAAATAAAGGCTCGGTTTATGTCGAAGTAAAATGTTCTACTCCAAGAAATTTTACCCACTTTTCCTTGTTTGGCTTAACACTGAGGGAGAAAATTTGTTTTGGAAAGATTTTTTTTTATGGGAAAGCCGGTAAATGACTCATAGTGTGAACTTCCATAAGTTTATTTTGGATGGAGTTTTTCATTAAGCATGGTGGCGAACTCCACAAACATTGACTTCATCTATTTTGAATTCAATCCCATGGATTACACCGTTAGGTGAATTATCTGTGAATTGCCATTAGCTATTTTGGCTGATAATGTCACCATTCATCAGCCTCGTTTAACTGTGAAGTCTTTTTTAAACTTCAACCAAAAGTCTTAAAATAAATTGAGAAGCAATTTTTTTTTTTCTGTAATATAATTGACCCCAAAAATATTACATGTCGAAACAAACAAAACCTATTTTTTTTTTGTTCAGTGATGACTATAAACAATTCACAATTACAATGTTTTTTTTTGGGTGACAAGCAAAGCTCTATATATATTTTTTCCTTTGTTTCTTTTTCCCTCTTCCAAGTTCCAGGATCTGCCTTAAAAGGTTTTCTGTGATTAACTGATTGCTTGCTTGAGTTTTATTGATCAGATACAAACCTTATGGTTGTTTGACATTATATTGGAGTTATGATGTAACACTTGATTGTTTTGGCTGGTGTAGTCAAGGAGTAGGAAGGTCAGGGAACCCAAGGAAGAGACTGTTACTCTTGGTCCCAGTGTACGAGATGGGGAGATTGTGTTTGGTGTTGCCCACATTTTTGCCTCTTTTAATGACACATTCATTGTGAGTACCTTAACCTTTTCCCCTGTATTTTGATTTTGAAGTTTTTTGTGGGTCATTTACATATTAATGAGATGTTTATCCTACAGCATGTGACTGATTTGTCTGGAAGGGAAACCCTAGTTCGCATTACCGGAATGTTGTAAGTATTCTTGTTTCAATCCATTGCAATCAAAAAATCCTAGACTTGTGTATTATGTAAATTTGATTTTAGAGGAGCTTTGCCTTGTCTGATTACTTTCGATGATGATAACTTATTGGAGGCGAAAACCACAATGTAGTTTTGTATAGAGTTCGAGACGTACATTTTTGTAGTCTTATTTGATGCATGTAATGATGGAAATAAGTTGAAGAGCCTAAAATCAAATATAACCCTAGAGACATCAAGGCGAGCCCTGAAACCACCTTTGAAAACATTGATTCTAGAGTCTGATTTATTAGCTGATCTCCCACTTGCAATTAAACTATAGCTCTCTTATAGTGGAAGTACACTTCAATAATTTTTGCTAATCCTGTATTTGTCCCGTGACATGTTTTTGTGCTTCTCCAATTCAGGTGGTATGAAAGTGAAGGCTGACAGGGATGAATCTTCGCCCTATGCGGCCATGCTTGCAGCACAAGATGTTACACAACGATGCAAGGTATTCGATCCTTTTCCACATAATAATATCTGCTAGACAACATGATTGAGCATAAACATGACCCTCGGAGAGTTGTTGGATGTAATATAGTGAAGAGTTTCTTGTTGAATATAATAGCATATAGATATCGACAATAATTTCATGAACTTTTCTACAACTCGTATCTCTATTGTTTCCTCGTATTATGCATGTGGCAAACCTACTGTGTGTGTGTGTGTGTGTGTGTGTGTGTGTGTGTGTATCATTTAATTTTGTCTAGGACTGGTTTCCAAGTTTTAATACACACACACAAAAGAGATAAATTAGACATAAGAAGGGTATTTAATTCATCTATTGATACTTCATATTTATATTTGATGAAGGCTAACTTACTTTGCTTCTTTTGAAGGGAAAGGCATCTTGGATTGCCTCGGACTAGTTGAAGAATTTCCTTAGCCACGGACTTGTTGTGTTTTCTGGAAGGTTGTCAGCATACAGGATGATTAAGATTTGGTCTTGACTCTTGCAGTTTTTCTTGGAAGCCGACCAGCTCAACTATCGATTCAGGAAATGTTTAGGCGCGCGCATGAGTGATTAGTTTGTTGACACATGTTCAGGAAATGTGTTACAATCAGTTTAGTTTTTTGATTTTTTAGTTCGGTGTTAGAAACTTATAATAACTTGATCAGCTAGCTTTTTTATGTATAAACATGCATGATAATAGATTTTTTTGACAAATTTATGAGTTAATAAAATATTTTCTTTCTCATTTTGTTAATATTCTTGTTTGATGAATTGTTTTTTATAATTTCATATTCTAATTAATGCATTATACAATTAATTAATATTAATTGGTAAATGGAGGTATATATATATATATGTGTTGTATTTGAGATTTAATCACGGTTTTTAATTAAAAGTGTGGTCGTTTACAAATTAAAGATCACAGTTTTGGGTTAAAAGCGTGGTCTTTTACAACTTAAAGATCACGGTTTTCGATTAAAAGCGTGGTATTTTACAAATTAAAGATCACGGTTATTTGTAAAAAGCGTGGTCTTTTATATCTTTTAATCACAGTTTTGGTTAAACGCGTGGTCTTTGATGACTTTTAACCACAGTTTGTATTGAAAGCGTGATCTTTTATAACTTTTAATCACAGTTTTTGTTGAAAGCGTGCTCTTTACTAATATTTAATTACGAGTAAATCGACTTTTCATTACGGTCAAATACGGTGATTAAATCTCGAGACTTTTAATCACACCTCCATCAACCACGCTTTCAAAACTGTGATTAAAAGATAACGATCACGGTTTTTAACTGTGATTGTTATCTATTATTCTAGTAGTGAAAAATGTTGAAAGTGTTATTCCTTCAAAACTGTACATGTGTCCGAAAAGGTAAAGGGTTTCCGACGCCCACATAGATGAAAGTTTCCGCACAATTAACCTCATGACGTATCATTTCAAATTATTTTGACGATATATGTTCCTCTAGAGTAAATTGGTAAATTCATTCCCATCATTAACTTTCGTTTCCCGACAGGCCTACTAGAGGGGTTTACTGTAGTTTCAAAAACCACGAGAGAGATATGTGCCATTGTTAGAAACCGCAGGGGAGGTAAGTGATATTTTCTCTTTTATTTATTTATTTTTAGAAAAGTACAAGAATATTTAATTTTTTTTTGTAGTTTTTATGTATTCAGTTAATAAAAAAGTTGTGGGATTAGTGTCTTCAACTTTCTCATTATGATTAGTTTTCTTTGAAAACATTTCCTGCAAAAAAAAAAAAAATTTTTTTTTTTACAAGAACATTTATTTTTACATTAATTTCTTACACAACTAGATTACTGATTTTTAACTTTTCCTTGAAGTTTCTTTTATCAAATAAATGGATAAATGGATATATATACATATATTTATATATATTTTTACTTCACTCTACTAATTTTTTTCAAAAATGATTTCTTATGTAACGGAATGAAATAATAGTACGGTACCGGCCGGAACGGGACGAAACAAATTAGAATGGTATTAAAAGTGTGTGTGTATCGCTTGGTGTCTAATACGGTGCGTATCAATTGACACTGACTAGTACGGCACAAAATAAATGATTTTCATCAGCCATCGAGGATTCCCTTTGAAGCCCAGCAACTCTTACGCAGGCCCGACCCAAAGCACAAGCCCACCAAGCTACTGTCTTGGGTTCCTAGTTTTTGGTCCTTGTCAATATAATAGATTTGTATTATATGGTGTCTACGTGTGATGTTGTTTTAGTTCTTGCCTCAGTGTTTAGAGGGTTACAGTGACACACTTGTGGTCTCAAGATCAAGTCCCACCCACTTTATTTTTACCTACTACTATCTAACTTCCAGCTCTTTATCAATATCCATTTGCTGAGTATTTAAAATATAATATTATATATACTATATTTCTTTATATACAGATTATATTTGAAATAATAATTGTTTCTTTAATTTCTTTCCTTATTTGAATATTTAGTTTCTTAAATTTCTTTCTCAAGTTGAAAAATGGCTCATATTTAAATAAAATGATGAATTTTAACTTGTGTAGTTTTGTTTGCTAACATTGCGTATAAGCGGCGGTACACACGCAATGCGTGTGCAATTCAATTATTAGGGTGTGTTTTGTTGAGTTTTCAGAAAAATTTAGGGAGTTAAATTTTTTCGGTGTCTCTCTCTTTCTTTTTTTTTTTATAGAGATATGAAGTTGTTTGGAAAAAAAGTAAAAATGTTTGGAAATTTTTTTCCAAAAACTTGTTTAGGAAATTTTTTCCAAACCAACAAATTAAAAAATAGGATCTAATTGACGAAAAAATTGAGACTTTAAGTATACAATTATGGAGTGTAGTGATAAGAATAAGTAGTTACCAAATTATGAGGTGTAATGATAAGGGTAGGTAGTTACTAAAATATCTATTTATTTATTTATCCATATTAGTTAAAGTGAGAGTGATTTGTTTTGAAATTTCTCGTAATATCTATTTACTAAAATATCTAATTGACAAAATTCCTCGTACAGTGGTATGTAGTGCAGGTGTTGGACAAACTTCCTAATCCACCTTTTATTTCTATCTTTCTCTCTGTCATCATCTTCTTGTTTTTTTTCTTTCTTTCTTTTACTTCTCAACTTTCAAGTTTTAACCCATTATAACGTGGCATACAGTACATAGAAGAATTAATAATTAAATATCTTCAAATACCATATGAAATTTGTAAGCTAGTTAAATGGGTTGGGTGTATATTGACGCGACTAATAAATAACTCATGTGATAAAAATAAAAAAGAATAGCTTATGAAACTTGTAAGGCAGTCCAATTAATTGGGTGTAAATTAACGTAACTAATACATAGTACATGTTGATAAAAAGAAATGAATATCATATGAAACTTGCGAGCCAGTTCAATTAGTTGGGTGTATATTGACGCAGTTAATAAACAATGCATGTTGATAAAAATAAAATGAATATCTTATGAAACTTGTAAGCTAGTCCAATTGATTGAGTGTAAATTGAGGCAGCTAATAAATAGTACATGTTGTAAATCCCGAATTCTTTTTTGATTATTTTAGTTTTTTCTACACTCTTTTTAATATTTATTCATATATTTTTTAATTTTTTAAAACATCTCGTTAAAACGGGTCAGTAATTCACAAAAATTTGATGGTAACGAAACGTGAAAAAATTAAATAAAGGGTGGTGAGTAGATTATTATATTTGCCCCTTCACAACAATGTGGAGTCCAATGGAACTAACTAGCACTTGCTATGTAACTTACTTGCTCCGTTGAAGAATTATACTAACACGAAAGCAGAGTCAAATATTTTCGTCAATGAGTGGTCATATCATATACCATACGTGAGTGCTATCATATATTTCTCCCGATAAATTTATTTGCACCACTCTTCACAATGACTTGCTCTCTTTTAAAGATCCACTTCCACCACCAAAGAACCGAATAAGGCATCATTAAGTGGCCATATCATGTCTTACTTGCTTTTCCACTTAACATAGCTAAAATCTCTATTTAAATAACTTGCTACTTAAAGAAATAAACTTGCAACAAGACGGAGTCAAATACTCTATCGGTGAGCGATCATGTCAAGTACAATGTGTTAACTAATTCACCTACTCCTTTACTTAATTTTGTTTGCATTGTGTGTGCGGTAAGAACTTGCTCATTTTAGAACTTTACTTGCACCAAAACGAAGTCAATGTTTTCTTCCGTAAGTATTCATGTCATGTATCGTCTATTTGATAGAGCACTTGCTCATTTATTTAAATTTATTTAGACCGTGTGTTGTAACAACTTGTTCTTTTTAAAACTTGACTTACTACACTAGGATGAAATCAAATGTTTTCGTCAGTGATTAGCCGTGTCACGTACCCTCTATTTAATAGTTTACTTGCTGGTTTAGTTACCGTTCTTTACACGTTATGCTTAAAATAATCCACATATTTTACGGTTGCCATGTTTATAGAAGATTGTTGAAGATACCATACTATTGAAATTCAAAAACTTTATACCATGATTTTGGATATACCTTCGACCACTGATCCCCTCTCTCTCTCTCTCTCTGTGAATAATCGCAATATCAAATCATTAATCAAAACGCGAACTTATTGTTTGTTGATGGGTCAGCCATCGAGGATTCCCCTTCCAGCCCGGCAACTCCAGCAGCGGTGCGATACGGACTTAAGGCTGTCGTCCAGTGTTATGCAGGGCAGGTGTTCGACAAAATTCCTAATCCACCTTTTATTCTCTCTTATCTTCTTCTTCTTTTTTTTTTTGTTTCTCTTTTTTTCTCAACTTTTAACCCATAATAACGTGAAATACATCCAGTGGCGGCTCAACACAATCGGTGGTCTTAAGCAAAAATTTTAAAGGAGGTTTTGTTGTTCCATATTTTATTTTTTGATTTCTACTATCCAAAATAGAGTAGAACAATAGGACTTAATTTGATGTTAGCTTGTAATTTAATTGTTTCGGCTTCTAAATGGTTGAATAACTCAAAAACCTTTAATGTCGACTAATCTGCATAATAAAGTTATCATAATATTAGAGGTTGAATTAAAATAAAAAATTGGTTTGAATAGAAAATATACAATAAAGTGATTTACTTTTTTTTATTTGTAAAATAATTTCATGCTATAAATATTATGAAGACCTTTTTTTCTCTCTCTTATTCTTAGGTTATTTTAGGTTATTTTCTTGTTCGGTTGTTCTAGAGAAGAGAAAAAAGAGAGAGATGTGGCTGCGTATGAGAGTGAAGTAAAGAGGGGAGAAAATACATTTTTCAACAAATTATCTTTTCATATTCTAAAAAATATATGTAGAGTAGATTTGAAAATTCAGAATAAAACTTTTCCTTTTATATTTGTACTTTTCCTTTGACTTCTTTGTATATTTACTCTATCATAGTATTATTATATATAAGAATAGATGAAAAAATTGCGAGGCCTTTAAAAATTAGGGGCCTTAGACTTATGCCTAACCTGCCTAATAATTGAGCCGCCACTACATACAGTTCATAGAAGAATTAGTAATTGTTTAATCACAGCTTCTATCTTCAAATAGGATATGAAATTTGTAAGCAATTGTCTAATGGGTTGGCTGTACATTGACATGACTAATAAATAGCACATGCGATAAAAATAAAATGACCAACTTATGAAACTTGTAAGTTAGTTTAATTGATTGGAGGTGTAAATTGACGCAGCTAGTAAATAGTACACGTTGATTAAAAGAAATGAATAACATATGAAACTTGTAAGCCAGACTAAGCGATTGAGTGTTAATTGAGCTCGTAGTCTGTGGTGATATACTCGATTAAATTACCGACTACCCTACAAGGAAGAAACTTTCTACCATCCACTCAGATCAATAATTACCTCGGATCATATAGATCTTACAACAAATGTGACATCAAGAGATCAGGTACCAACAAACTTTAACTGCTACTCCTACTAGTTCAAGGACACTCAAGACACTCACTGTCACTCCTCTAGGACTGGAGTTGCCTTTGAAGATGTTCCCAAAATCACCCTTAACCATCCCCTGTTTCTCCTAGTTGGGGTCCTTTTAGTACATAAAAATAAACAGGTAGACCCCCAATTAATCAAATCTCCACGGCGGAGCCATCCAAATCGATTAGCTTTCCTTTACGTTAACATAGGTGTCATTATTCTTGAGGTACTTATGATGCACACTCAACACTCTTTGCTTCCTTGTCTGAGTACAATTCGAATCAGTGTTCCTAATGTGTATTCTAGGCTTTTTCAAAAAATTAGATAACAACAATTCTAAAGACATTGGGTAACATAACAACTATAAACTGGACATATCCACATTTTCCAAAAGCTCATCAACAATACAATTTATTTTCCCAATGATATAACAACACTATTTAGCAGCTTATAGATAAATTGATAGAATATGGTCATAGATGGCAATCCCGTTCTCACAGAATTGTATGGGGATTTGTGGACATCATAATAGACATACAATGTATGCTTGTCCAAGTGTAAGTATGTGATTGATTTCCATCATTTGGGCCAAAGCTCGAGGTCACAACCCTAACCAGTCATCAACGTGGTAGGAAGACCGATTGACTGCTCAGTTGTCTGGCCAGTCGTTCACCTTTGTGTTTGGTTGAACATCTGGCAGTTTTGGGTTTCTTATTCAAAGAACAAAGCGTAATTTCCTACAACTGAACTGGAATTTGATACTATTAACAACAGAAACACAACATCTAAGGGTTGAAGATATGATTTCCGACCTTGGTTTTGTGATTTAGTGAAGAACGACGGTGATTTGGTGGAGTTTCAGGTCTCCTCTTCTTGGTAATTTCCTCTCTCTCTCTAGCCTCTCCCTGTCACATGTTTTGATGAGGAGGAAAGGGAAAAATGGTACATCATTTATTTAGGAAAATTAGGAGTTAGGGGAAGGGGAAAATCAAAAGGTTGGGATACTAGTGAGTATTAAGGTACCCTCAAAGTGCCATTTGTGGATGGAATACAAACAACATATGTTATGTTTTCCTTGGATAAGTTTGGGAAGATGAAAGGCTAAAGGTCACTTCAAGATTTGATCCGGTGTATCTCACTCTTTCTCGTCATACATACACCCAAACTCCTCAAAAAAATTCAAGAGTTATTTTAACCTATCTTTCTTAAAAAAATTGTCCTCGAAATTCTACGAAACAGTATGAGTTGACAATTTGATACGAAGTCTCAATATTCTTTTCTTCTTCAAACAAGTTGACGCTCCTTTCAACGAAGTGCTTGACCGAATAAATTCCTTATCAAGCAGCTTTGAGAGTTGTGTCTTTACTCTTGCAGCACATTTGATGCTATATGCAACGATGCCATCGGATTGGTATACTTCTCGATCAAACTCAACCTTGAAGTCTAGCTCTCGTTTAGTGGTATTTCCGATAATTCTTCAAGAAACCCGTAAACATAATTGTACATTATTCAAGAAAAGTCAAAACTTTGTGATCTGCGTCACCCACGAAGTAATCAAGAATAACCACGTTTGCAAAGAATATCTTAGAACGCACGACAAGATAATGCGATGGTTAGAATACCTAGTGACGAAGCGTGCACATACTCTTCTAATTTTCAAGATAAGATTCGCAATTAGGGTCAAGATTTGACTAAGAATTTTAAATGGTTGGAGTTAAGTTCAATCAAAGGTGAAATAAATACAAAATGATGAGTTACATTACAATGTTTGAGAACAGAAGGTCGGATAGCCAATTGAAACAAATGGATACCCTCGTTCAAAAGTCAATGGAAAGAAGGATTTCCATGACGGAAATGAATAAGTTGCAACAACTAACTCGAATATTTATCCTCAAACGACGTCAGCCAAACGCGTTTCAACACAACCATCCATGATAATGTACTTGCTAGTTCAGTTATCTTTATTTGCACATTATGCTTAAATAATTCCTCTTTTTAAGGAAAAAATAATCCACATATTTTATGGTTGCCATGTTTATAGATAATTGTTGGAGATACCATACTATTGAAATTCAAAAACTTTATACTATGATTTTGGATATACCCTCTACCACTGATCCCCTCTCTCTCTCTGTGTGTGAATAATCGCAATATCAAATCTTTAATCAAGTGCGAACTTACTGTCTGTTGATGGGTCAGCCTTCAAGGATTCCCCTTCCGGCCCGGCAAGTACCCCTCCAGCGGTGCGATGCGGACTTAAGGTTGTCGTACAGTGTTATGCAGGGCAGGTGTTCGACAAAATTCCTAAACCACCTTTTATTCTCCCTTTATCTTTGATTATTCTTCTTCAAGTTTTAACCCATTATAACTTCACATACAGTTCATAGAAGAATTAGTAATTGCTTAACCACAGCTTCCACCATCGATGAATGCAAAATATGGAATTATACCATCCCTAAATACTCAATCAGAAATCAACCCAAGTGGTTCATTTTTCTCTCTTTGTTTAAAGAAAGGGATAATTTAATATCTTCAATGGGGATATGAAATTTGTAAGCTAGTCTCATGGGTTGAGTGTACATTGACGTGTCTAATAAATAGCTCATGTGATAAAAATAAGGGTGAATTACACTGACCTCCCCTGAGGTTTATAACAAATACAATGTCCCCCTTGAGGTATCTAAAATTACTTTGACCTCCCCTATTTTTGAACTATTATTCAGTTATCTCCCCTACTGTAAAAATCTGTCAAACGTCGTTAGATATACTATTAAAACTTCAAGTTTAAAATTTTTTTTGACAAAATAAACTGTAACGTAATTCTTATCACGTCCAAAGCAGCCTATGTTAATTTTTTGCGATTTTTCTAAAGTCAAAATTCAGACAGATTTTAAAACTCTGCTTGAATTTTGACTTTAGAAAAATATCAAAAAATTATCTTAGGTTATTTCGAACGCAATAAAAATTATGTTATAGTTTATTATGTCAAGAAAAATCTCGAACTTGAAGTTTTAATAGCGTAACTAATGATGTTTAACTGATTTTAATAGTAAGGGAGGTAATTGTATAATAATTTAAAAACTAAGGGAGGTCAGAGTAATTTTAGAAACCTTAGGGAGGGCATTGTACCTTATGTAAACCTCAGGGGAGGTCATTGTAATTCACCCTAAAAATAAAATGACTAGCTTATGAAACTTGTAAGCTAGTTTAATTGATTGAGCGTGTAAATTGACGCAGCTAATAAATAGTATAATACAACGAAATGAATAACGTATGAAACTTGTAAGCTAGTTCAATTGATTGAGTGTTAATTGAGGTAGCTAATATATAGTACATATTAATACAAAGAAATGACTAGCTTATGAAACTTGTAAAGTAGTTCAATTGATTGGGCGTAGATTGAGGTAGCTAATAAATAGTACATGTTGATACATCGGACAAACTTGTAAACTAATTCAATTGATTGGGTGTAAATTGACGCAACTAATACATAGTACATGTTAATAAAAAAGAAATGAATATCATATGAAATTTGTAAGCTAGTCCAATAAGTTGGATGTACATTGACGGGAAAGGGGTGTGTGCTGTGAGGGGCAACACAGCACACATGCTGTGCTACAAAATGGCACGGTTTTGTCCTTTAAACAAAATTCTTTTTTGTGTGTTTTGTGCACACACCTAATTAACAAAATTTTATTTTAAAATTTCGAGTTCGCAATTAGTCTTAAAATATTTGTCTAAGTCAATGGTGAATTTTAAAAAAAAAATTCTTAGAGAACACGACTGAAAGGAGTTCGAATGAGCGGCGTCGGTCATTTTTTTTAATGCGGCGGAGATAAAAGTAAAAAAAAAAAAAGCAAAAAAATATGCCTATTTTGCTTTTATTTTAAGTAGTTAATCAGGAAAAAGTTCCGAGAATTGAATTGTTAAATTAATCAACAAATATAATATATGTGAAATGCGAATTTTAAATCAGATGATGTAGTTTTTTTTTTTTTTTTTTTGAATATTTATAAAAAATTAGAAGACACCACATGTACTAATGGATTGAGAGAGTATGTCAAAAAAATAATTTAAGTATCTTAGAGATGTATCTTAGCACAATGTAAGTAATTTAAGCGTACTCTGTGTTGAGATATATATCATTAACACAATTAAAATGATATGTTTACTTGATATAATATTAGCAAAATATTCTACGTTCTCTCTCTTTGGCCTTTTTCTTTCACAGTAAAAGTCACTTTTAATGTGGGCCTAATAGGAGATATTCGGGTTTATTCCGAGCGTTTATGGGGGCCGAGTAGGCGATTTTTTGGTGATCGCAGATTTTATTTTTCAGCAGTATGGCTTCTTGGCTTCCTTATCTCTCTTCTCTCCCATCTATTTTTTCGATCCCTTATACTGCTCCTCTTTGTTCCTTTGCTACTGATTCATTCCCATTTTTCTCAATCTATCTCCATTTGTGGTTACCGGTTGATTTTCTTTTGGAATTACCAGCTTGCGGCTTAACGATGAGGTAATATTTCGGTGACAGTGATCTTTCGTTGTGGTTTCCCGCCGTGCTGGATGGCGCGGTTATCGACTAATGGCTTGGGTGAGCATTCAAGGTGATTTTTTTTTTGCTCCCAGAATATTGGTGGACGGCGGTTGTTTACCAGTGCAAGAAAGAGTTAGTTTAGATTTAGGATTTTCTTGGATGCACTTAGCCCACTTTGTTTTGGGCTTTGCCCTTAGCTATTTTATTTGGGCTTTTCAGTCCACATGTGTGCTCTTGTATGATTTTATCTGAACATTTTAGACCCGTAGGTGATTAAGTCTTTGTCCTCAAGTGTAATTTTTAACCTTTGGTTGGAATCCTTTTTCCATTTCCCATTTCCTAATAAATTGTTACTTTTGCCAATCATAAAAAGAGAGTCGCTTTTCAATTAATTAAGGAGATGTGGAACTTGCTACGTGGGTAGGGAATTTGAATATTGTGTCATATTGCCCTGGCTCATATTTATATTTTCTAAACTAGGCAGAGGCAAGATATATATGTGCTTTTAATTAAAATATTTAAGTGAATTAATCTCAATTATCCATCCTTAGTTGTTAATCTCAAGATATGTGCTAAACCGTTAGATGCACGAGGAACACATACCTTAGGGACACAGCTGGACACAGATGTGTCACATCTGTGTCCGGTTGTGTCCCTAAGGTATATGTTCTAACAGTTCAGGACACATCTGTGTCCGGTTGTGTCCCTAAGGTATGTGTTGCTCGCATTACCCTACAAAAAATGGCTATTAGTCGGGAAGTATTCAACCAAAAGTGGACCAACAATACCAGATTCGGCATTCCTTCCCTCATTTAAGACCTACCAACTATTCTTATTACTCACAAATTACAACTCCACGTTAAATTTTTTTATTTATTTTAAATATTATTTTATCTGTCAAAATGAATTATTAAAAGAAAACCAACATGTAATTATTAAGTAAAAATAACTTTTAACAACTAAAGTAAACCGGGTTTGAACCTAGAAAGACAAAAATACCCTTCTGAATTTACAATTGAATTAAATTTAAATAAAGAAATAAGGTTATTTAAGCGTATGACAGCCAGGTTAATGTCTCCTCTGTAAGCTCCATCGTCCTACTCGTCTCTTCTGTATTGGAACTTCCGGGCTATCTACCAAAACAACTGTGCCACTCGACGTTTTAATTTACCACATGTTGTTTTAAATTTCTAGAAAGAGTCTGTTTAGGCAAGTGGAAGAAATTAATTTATTTGTATTTGTTTTGTATTCTTGTAAAGTCGCTCAAGCGATAGTGAAATCGCTCCAGCGACAGTAGAGTCGCTCCAGCGACAGTGAAGTCGCTCAAGCGACTGTTGCGGTTCATCTATAAAACTGAATTTCGTATTCTGAGCAATTGACGGATGTAGAGAGAGAAATTAAGGGGTTCTGAGATCATATGGCTGTCAAGAGATCTGAATGGCAAGTTCAATCAAAAAGACTTGAAGATTCAAGGCGGAAGTAAATCAGTCACGGTGCGGTGAACGTGGATTCGGCAAATCAACCTGGGAACAACTTTGAGGAGTCATAGTTGTAAGTATAGGTTTATTTGTAATCGCACAATGGTATTTTAGTGAATGATTTCTTCCCGTGGTTTTTACCCTTTTTGGGGTTTTCCACGTATATGCATGTGTTACCGTTGATTCTTGCTTGAAATAGTATATGTTATATCTAGTATAGTTAGTATCGTTTTTTCAATTGGTATCAGAGCGGGATACTTTCTTGCATCTAGTATATTCTCCTGGGTCATCATGAGTACTAACATCAATATGAATCATATTACTAATCACACGCCCCTTCTCGATAGTGACAACTTCGATTATTGGAAATCTAAAATTAAAGTTATCTTGAGATCGGCTGATGAAGAAATCTGGAATGCATGCATTTATAAATATGTCTATCCTACAAGTGTCATTGAGGGAGTTGTAGAACGTAAACCCTTATCCAGTTTTACCATTGCTGAAAAATCTGCTCTTCAAGCAAACAATAGAGCTCTTGACATTCTTTTCAGTGCTGTGGATATGACTGAACACAGAAAAATAGCTAACTGTGAAATAGCTAAAGAGGCATGGGATATTCTTCTAACTTGTCATGAAGGAACTGATATCGTCAAAGAATCAAAACTGCAAAGATTAACTACAGAATTTGAAATCACTCGTATGCATGAAGATGAAACTTTCACCCAATTTTACTCTAGACTCATTTCTATTGTAAACAATTGTGCTACCCTTGGTGATCCCATTCCTTCTTTTCGTGTCATTAAGAAAATTCTTAGATCTCTCCCAGAACGTTTTAATACTAAAGTCACTATGCTGGAAGGAAAACGTAAACTAAAAGAAAAATCTGTAGAAGAAGTAGTTGGCATTATTCAAACCTATGAGGCAGACTTGCTTCTCCTTTCTCCTCAAAGACCTAAACCTAAAATGACAACTAAACCGATAGCCTTCACTAGTTCTCAAACTTTCATAAATGAATCTGATAGTGAAGGGGAATACGATGTTGAGGCCATGGCCTTGTTTACTAAAACGTTTAAAAAATTTTTTAAGAAGAAGAATTTTAATGAAGGAGGAAATAGCCACTCATCTAAACCTAGAGAAGATTCATCTGGAGTCAAGAATAAGAAAATCATCAAAGGCCCTCCTGCTGGACCCAAATGTTATGAATGTCATGGGTATGGTCATCTTGCACATGAATGTGCTAACAAATTAAAGAAGAAAAACACCCTTAAAGCTAATATTACCTGGGATGATGATAGTGACACTGATAAACAGGAAGAAAGTTCTGATAATAATATAAACTATATTGCTTTCACATCTTCCCTTAATGCTAAGTCTGACACTAGAGATTCTTCTGATGAAGAAAGTGAGAGTGAAGAGGAGAAAGAAAGTTGTAATTATAAAGAACTGCTTGAAGCTTACAACTTGATCTACAAAGAAAGTAACAAAATAAACAAGACAAATCTCAAACTTGTTGAGAAATATAAAAAATGTGAAGAAAAACACTCTATCTTAGTGAAACAACTTGAAGATAAAAATGTTGTCTTTAATCAAGTTACTACGGAAAGGGATAGTCTAAAGCTTCAAATTATCAAGCTACATGCCGAAAATGAAAAACTCACTCACCTACACAAAAAATCTAAAGATGAACTAGAAGTCATAGCTACTGATCTTGCCAAAGCTAATTCTGTTTTTGAACGATTAAATACTGGAACTAAGAGCTTAGATGATATTCTAGGGATGCAAAGATCTTCTAGCAGTAGGGTCGGTCTGGGTTTTGCTACCAGTTCTTCTAATGAACAGGTTAAAAATAAGGCAAAGAAAGTGACGAACCAAAATCATCAAAATAATTACACTGGTAATTACGAAAGCGAAAGAAAATACAAAAATAAAAGGAATCAAAACAACTCAAAAAGGTTTATTCCTGTGTGTCATCACTGTCATGTTTCTGGTCACATTCGTCCTAACTGTTTCAAACTATATGGGTTCCCACGTGATTTTCAATCCCGAAAAAATACTACCACTTATCATAAAAACAAATGGAGTAATTTTTCTAATCAGGCAAACCCCCATAAAAGATCCCGTTTCATATGGATTAAGAAAACAGAACTGTCCTGCCATGTTGCACACACAGCTTTGAAGACTAAAAGCACTCATATGTGGTATCTTGATAGTGGATGCTCTCGACACATGTCCGGTGATAAATCGGTTTTTGAAAAACTCGAAAAATATGATGGAGGGATAGTTACTTTTGGAGATGGAAACACTTCTCGAGTTGTAGGACGTGGTACTGTGAGCACGTCTGGATCCGTTTTGTTAGAAGATGTTTTATATGTTGATGGTTTAAAAGCAAATCTTATCAGCATAAGTCAGATGTGTGACTCCAATCATGAAGTAAAATTCTCTAGACACGATTGTTACATCTGTGATGATACGGGAAAAGAAATCATGCATGGAAAGCGTACTTCTGATAATTGCTATGGAATCATACCTAATAATGAATTAAACTGCAATTCCAGTCTTCTATCTGACACTGAACTTTGGCATCAACGTCTAGGACACGTCAATTATAAAGATCTTTCTGTCCTGGCTAAACAAGAATTGGTTCGTGGTGTACGTAAGTTGGGAAATCTTGAGAACCAAATATGTGGACCTTGTCAACTAGGGAAGCAAACTAGAACTCCACACAAGAAAATCAACAGTAACATAACAAAAAAACCTCTTGAACTTCTACACATGGATCTCATGGGACCCTCCAAAATAGAAAGTTTAGGAGGTAAACGGTACATATTTGTTATGGTTGATGATTTCACTAGATTTACTTGGGTAAGATTTCTTAAAGAAAAATCTGAAACCTTATCTAATTTTAAATCTCTTGTCAAACAACTACAGAACGAGAAAAATGTCAAAATAGGATTTGTTGTTCGTATCCGATCGGATCATGGTAGAGAATTTGAAAATATTGAGTTTGCTGTCTTCTGTGATGAACTTGGCATTGGCCATGAGTTTTCTGCTCCAAAAACACCTCAACAAAATGGGGTTGTTGAAAGAAAAAATAGAGTCATTCAAGAAATGGCTCGAGTTATGCTTCATGCTAAACATATTCCTTTAAAATTTTGGGCAGAAGCTGTCTTTACTGCTTGCTATACCATCAATCGTGTGTATCTTCGCCCTGGTACGAAACACACTCCCTATGAACTATGGAAAGGCAGAAAACCCAATGTCAAATACTTCAAAATTTTTGGCATTAAATGCTATATCATGCGAGATCGAGAATACCTAGGAAAATTCGATACTCGCAGTGATGAAGGAATATTTCTTGGATATGCTACGAATAGTAGAGCTTTTCGCGTATACAATAAACGAACTCATACTGTTATGGAATCTATAAATGTTATTGTTGATGAAAAGGTCGTAAATGAAGAATCATGTTCTACTAATGAATTGTTGGAACAAGTGTTTGACCAAGATACAGGAAACTCACAAGACAACTCTAATTCCGATGATCTTGAAGAAAGCGACAAGGATGACGTTGAAATTAAAGAGAATGACCAGGAGTCAGAAAAAGAAAGTGAAGAAGGTACGCTACAGCCATCATCACGTGTTAGACTGCACCATCCCACAAGTCAAGTGCTGGGAAAGGTAACAGAACCTATGAAAACTAGGAAGCAACTGCGAGATGAGGTATCTTATGTTTGTTATGTTTCTTCATTTGAACCTAAAAATATTAAAGAGGCTCTATGTGATGAACATTGGGTGAACGCCATGCATGAAGAACTTAACCAATTTGAGCGGAATAATGTATGGGAACTCGTTCCTCGTCCTAAGCACACTAATATAATCGGAACTAAATGGATATACAAAAATAAATCTAACGAACAAGGAACAATAGTTAGAAACAAAGCTAGACTAGTTGCTCAAGGATATACACAAGTGGAGGGGATTGATTTTGATGAAACTTTTGCGCCCGTTGCCAGACTTGAATCTATCCGTATTATGTTAGCAATCGCATGTTTTCTAGGTTTTAAATTACATCAAATGGATGTTAAAAGTGCGTTTCTAAACGGAATAATTAAAGAAGACGTTTATGTCTCTCAACCTAAGGGGTTTGAAGATCCTCACAACTTAGATCATGTATATCACTTGAATAAAGCTCTTTATGGTTTGAAACAAGCACCTCGGGCATGGTACGAACGTCTCACTGAGTACTTACTGAAAAATAATTTTGTTAGGGGGAGTGTTGACAAAACCCTGTTTGTTCAACACAGCAATAAACACATGTTAGTTGCTCAAATTTATGTTGACGATATTATATTTGGATCTACGTCTCCTGATTTGGCAAATGAATTCTCCACACTCATGCAAAATGAATTTGAAATGAGCATGATGGGAGAACTGTCATATTTCCTCGGATTCCAGATTCGACAACTTGAGACCGGCATCTTTATTACACAAACCAAGTATGCCATAAATCTGATCAAAAAATTTGGAATGGAATCATCGAAACACTCTCGCACTCCCATGAGCACGACACTAAAACTCACAAAAGACACATCTGGAGTAGACATAGATCAAACTCTCTTTCGAAGTATGATTGGAAGCTTACTATATCTTACTGCTAGTCGACCAGATATTGCTTTTAGTGTCGGAGCGTGTGCCCGATATCAAGCTAACCCTAAGGAATCACATTTAGCCGCAGTCAAACGTGTTTTAAAGTATATTCACGGTACTATAGAGTATGGTATCTGGATGTCGCGCGATACAACCTCGGTCACCTCGGTCTTAGCAGGCTATTGTGATGCTGACTGGGCCGGTTGTGTTGACGATCGTAAGAGCACCTCAGGTGGTTGTTTCTATGTAGGGAATAATCTCGTCGCCTGGTTAAGTAAAAAACAGAATTCCATCTCTCTTTCCACTGCTGAAGCTGAATATATCGCAGCTGGAAGTGCCTGCACTCAACTTCTTTGGATGAAACAAATGCTTACCGACTATGGCTTACCTCAACATAATATGACTCTTTACTGCGACAACACTAGTGCCATAAATATTTCCAAAAACCCTGTTCAACACTCCCGTACTAAACACATTGACATCAGACATCACTTTATTCGTGACTTAGTTGACGACGGATCTATAACTCTTGAATACCTAGAAACTACCCTTCAACGTGCTGATCTCTTCACTAAACCTCTAGACTATGTCCGGTTTGATTATCTTCGAAAACTTGTCGGTGTTGGTTATGTTGGATAATTTTATAAAAAATAAAAAATAAAAAATAAAAAATAAAAAATAAAAAAAAAATGACATGGCATTATTGTTTCTCTGTTTATCCAACTCAAGTTATTCCTGCTTTATTGTCATTTTCCATATGATCAAATAAACTGTGTGCTCCTCATTAGTGTCTGACAAGAGTTGTATATTGATGAAACATACTTGGTCCATCCTTATGCTCACGTATCATCGAAGCTTGCTTGTTTGATCAGTTTTCCTTCCCTCATTCGTGTCTCACCTCTTACTGGTTGGTACTTTCCCCAAAAGAAAAGGAGTGATATTCTCACCAGGCAATTTCTGAGTAACCGGACAGTCGGCCTAATTTAAGCGGTACTGTTCGCGTCAAAAGGGAATTCGTCCTCGTTAAAAGTCTATCTGGACCATACACCTAGTAACCGGACACTGGGCCTAAGTTATGCTTTGTGTTTGCGTCAAACAGTGATGGGGTAATATTTGATAATCTGCTTCAATTAACTCATACGGACCACTTGTTTAGTAACCGGTCAATGGGCCTAAGTCAAGCTAATTGGTCGCGTCAAACAACAGTGGGGTAACAAAGTATATCTTGCTATACACAACTCCTAAGGGAAGTATGTCTCCTGTAAGTTGTTCAGACATTAATGCGGTTTGGTATATCCGATCATCTCCATTTTTCGCATGTTGCACCCACACACTCCTCTCAGTTTGGGCTACTGTTATGTTTCGACCATATATTGTTCATTGTTAGTCCTGTGTTGATCTCACTGTTTTCTTTTGGTTATTATGTCTTTTTGTCAATCTTGTTGGATTTTCTTGTGTTTACTAAATATTGAATACTTACTTTCTGCTCATGTCATTTTATATTCTCATTCTATTCGGTGTGTTTTTTCTCTTTGGTTTAAAAATTCAACGAAACCCCACCATTTGAGTTTTCGGTTATTTCAAACATCGCTCCAGCGACAACATGTCGCTCCAGCGACAAAGTCGCTCCAGCGACAGAAGGGCGACTTCACCAGCGACTACCACTGATCCTCGTTGTGTCCAGCGACCTTTCTTGACGTCAAGCGACCCTCGAGCGACTTACCAGCGATTTCCACTGACCTTAGTTGTGTCCAGCGATTCTTTATCCAGCGACTTGTCCAGCGACGGTCGAGCGAACTTACCAGCGACGCTCTCTGATCATAGTTGCGTCCAGCGACTGTTCCAGCGACGGTCGAGCGACCTACCAGCGACGCTCTCTGCCGTCTACTGAATATTTTTTTTGTCCAGCGACACTCTGTCGCTCGAGCGACAATCCAGCGACTACCGCGTCGCTCCAGCGACTTTGTTGTCGCTCCAGCGACTTTCTCGTATCTATATATATCGTCGTTTCGCTTTCAGATCGTTTCTCTCGCGTTTCTGAGGCGATTTTCGGCGATCTACGTGGGTTTCGTCGTTTTTCACACGTATCGGCTCCTATCACCCGGATCTCTCTCTAGTTTTCTCTTCTCTCCGGTATTCTCTCTCTTTTCTTTTTTTTGCTGTTTCGTTCTTTGCATAGTCATTATACATTGTTTCAAACACTATGTGATTGATAGTGTTTGACCGTATGTTCTCCTAATATTTTTTTTGGTTGGTTACTTGTTTAGTTTTTTTTTCATCACTACGTGACTGGTAGTGATGTCTGCTTTTGGGTTATTTTCGTCTGCATGTTTTTCTTCCCATTGTGATTTTAGTTTTTTTTCTTTTGTGTGGATTTTGTTGGGTTTATTTGTTCAGGAAAAATGGCTCGTGGAAAGGGTCAAGCTTCTCGGGGGACAGGCCCTGATATCAATCGCTTTCCGTCCCGAGATTTTCGCACCAAATTTGAAAATTTTGAAAAAAGGACTGTTTTAATCGAACGCATCTTAGACCTACAATCTTTTGGGGATGCCCAAATTGTCCAATGGGTCACCTCTCAAGGCTGGGTTCCTCTTGCTTCTCTTGAAGGGGTAGTAAACCTTAATATGGTTAGAGAATTTTACTGCAATATCTCCCATGTCGACCATGCCGCTGAGATCCTCACCACTTGGGTCCGAGGTCGTGAAATCATTGTCACTCCCTCCACCTTAGGCAGCCTTGTAGGTCTCGCCCCCCTTCCACATTATGATTACCCTCTTCCCACCCACACACAGCGGGTCCCTTCTCTGGAGATTAGAAATAATGTTGCTGATGCTATTTCTGGTTACCCACGTACATGGGACAAAAACAAAATTAACCAGGGGGTGCTCCTACCATACTATCGTATCCTCAATCTTTTTTTCTGCAGCTCTTTTGAACCCACTTCACACACATCAGATGTACCTGCACTTAGGGGTGTAGCCTTCCATCTCATTGGCCAGCAAGCCCCTATTGATTGGACACGCATAGCCTTCCGGCAACTAGCCAAATTTGAACCCGGCAAGTTCCCGAAAAAGGCCTCTCTCCCTTTTGGTGTCCTTATCTCCAACCTCTTGCTCAATGTTCTTCAAATTCCTGTGATTGAGGGTGAACCCACTCTGGTTTCCCGCACTCATATCCGCCCTATAAATGCCCAATCCTGTAGTCTTAGCACTGCCCATGCCAACCACGATGCTTACTTTCCTAATCCAACTGAGGAAGACATGGATTTCTTCTTTGCGGCTAATGAGGCTGCTTTTGCTGAGGCCGTTGGCGCCCCTTCACCTCCCCGTCGTCGTACCCGTCAAGCTTCTGCTGCTGCTGCCTCCTCCTCGTCTGCTCCAGCCTCCTTGGATTCCATTGCTGCAACTCAATCCAGGCTTTTTGATATGATGGGTGAATTGCAACAATCTCAAAGCCGCATCATTACCCAGATGAATGAAATTCAGGCTTCTCAACTTGCTGCTCAACAGGAATTCTCCCGGTCCACCGGCTCTATCCTTCGCCACTCCAGTCAGATTGCAACTTTGCTTAATCAAGTGACTGTTTTTGTGGCACAGACTACTCAAGCTCCGCCGTTTCCTGGGTATCCTGTTCGGTCTCCTGAGCACTCGCCCCCTCATCAATGATTCACATGTTTATTATGATTGATTACACTGCTTCTGGACTCAGTTATTTACTTTTTGGGTTTTAAGACTTATCTCATGTTGGTTTTACCTTGTTTTATGTTTATGGGTTCTTATCGCCCCTCCTTTGGTTTTCGGCCAAAAAGGGGGAGAATCGAACGTTTTAATTGATTTCTTGCTTATGTTTCCTCTTGTCAATTATATATCCAGGTACCTGTCTGTTTGTTGGTTGTGTTGTTCTTGTGTTGTTCTTAATCTTACACAGGTTTTCTTTGGATGCACAAATTTTGCCCGAAAGTCCCAAAGGGGGAGATTGTAAGCTCCATCGTCCTACTCGTCTCTTCTGTATTGGAACTTCCGGGCTATCTACCAAAACAACTGTGCCACTCGACGTTTTAATTTACCACATGTTGTTTTAAATTTCTAGAAAGAGTCTGTTTAGGCAAGTGGAAGAAATCAATTTATTTGTATTTGTTTTGTATTCTTGTAAAGTCGCTCAAGCGATAGTGAAATCGCTCCAGCGACAGTAGAGTCGCTCCAGCGACAGTGAAGTCGCTCAAGCGACTGTTGCGGTTCGTCTATAAAACTGAATTTCGTATTCTGAGCAATTGACGGATGTAGAGAGAGAAATTAAGGGGTTCTGAGATCATATGGCTGTCAAGAGATCTGAATGGCAAGTTCAATCAAAAAGACTTGAAGATTCAAGGCGGAAGTAAATCAGTCACGGTGCGGTGAACGTGGATTCGGCAAATCAACCTGGGAACAACTTTGAGGAGTCATAGTTGTAAGTATAGGTTTATTTGTAATCGCACAATGGTATTTTAGTGAATGATTTCTTCCCGTGGTTTTTACCCTTTTTGGGGTTTTCCACGTATATGCATGTGTTACCGTTGATTCTTGCTTGAAATAGTATATGTTATATCTAGTATAGTTAGTATCGTTTTTTCAATCCTCATTGGTCGCCTCTGGCTTGACCTGCTCCACCGGATCGAGGATCCGGACATTTACATCTGGCATGAAACGTTAAGGGCAGAAAAGTTGCACCGATGTATTTTGACACTCAGTAGAAATGGTTACGTGAAAAATCGAACCCAAATGCGTAACATACACAACATGATAAATAGTAACAACATACATCAAGGAAAAATAAGATGCAATTCATGTTGATACAGGAAATAATGCGTAATTGATTTAAGTTCATTTTTTTCTTTTAATCGGGACGATGCCTGGTAAGAATCAAACCCACATGCAACACGGTATGACAAGCAGTGAGAATCCAACCCACCTTGGGAGTCGAACCCGGAATATAAAAGTCAAGGAAAAATCGAATCATCAATCACCTTGGGAATCTAATCCGGAACAAAAGTGAAAGAAAATTGAACTACCAATCACCTCGGGATCTAACCCAGAACAAAGAACGGATTCGAGAAATCTAACCCGTGAAAACTGTCTCTGGAATCTAATCGGAATATCTTGAAAATTTAACCCCGAACATGCAGCATGACGACTGTAATTCATTTTGTTCCACTTTTTACATTCGTTCAGATTTTGTCAACTGAAACAAATCTCCACAACAATTGTAACACATATTATGATCGTAGAGTTCCACAACAACTATAACAATTATGTTGATACATATCATAAATACAAAGCACACTAAAGTCAATTCTACGGCGTCTCAGCTCACACAAGATCCCATGGGGACCTGTGAATATAATACTAGTGCAGTGGATACTTGTGCAATGTGTGTATGTATTCTAGATGAATTGAACAATCTGATCCAGAGCTCGTGGGCCCAAACAGTAAACTAATCATTCTGTAAACTTTCTGTTTTTCAATAAGTTGCTCAAGCGACCCTAACTGTAACTCCCCGAATTTCGGACACGTTAATAAAACAAGTAAAGTAACTAAAATACCATCATTATATTGAAATACGAGTTTGATACACGAGGTCGTCAAAATACATTTCAAAAGAGACTGTTTACATTCAAAAAGACTTTTAAAAGTAAAGTCAGAGCAGTCTAAACTAGTCTAAGTGATCCACAGCTCGATCACGTCTTCTGCAGGATAAACGTCGTCGTATGGTGTATAGTCTGGTCCGGCTCCATTGTCGTCAGTACCTGGTTATGAAATACCAGGGGCAGGAGGAAGTTGCACCATGAGTTTTGACACTGAGTAAGTTTCCTACCCTTAAGTTTCCCTTTTAATGTTTTAGAGCATTAAGATGATAATATGCAATGTGTAAACGTGTGGAAGTAATCAAGGTTTGGTAACATCATGTAATAAAATAGGCGTAAACAGTAATAAGTACAAAATTTAACCAACATAGTATAATTGAAGTTATAACTAACACAGAGTATATCAATTAAAATTGTTCCATGAGTACTCATCCTTAATTATTCTCAAGTATGACCACGTCATAAAATTCTATCAATTGTTCCAAGAATGACCTTGTCATATATTTCGAATAGGCTTTTCTAAATCAATAAAGTCTAATATAGTGCTCCCGAACGATAACGATCCCGACCGCCCGACTAACCGATGCTTCCCAACCGCCCTGCGCCCCAACCGCCCTGCTCCCGATCATCATGTTCCCAATCAATACGCTCTCTCTAACATTATATCCTTTCACTACCATGCCGGACAATATAAGTTTAAAATTTATACTAGAAGACCGTTAGACTATAAATGGCACAATATGACTAGATATAATTTCGGCTCAAGCGAAATTTGGCTAAACGCATGACACGGCTAAATTACAGTGCTTGGGTGATACAAAAGCTTGGGTCTATCACATCCTTTGGTTAAAGTCAAAGCTCGGCTCATGTCGCATCCCGGCTACAAGACACGCATAATATTCCCACGGGGAATATAACTCACAACAACTAATCGTATGTTATTATCAGTGGGGTTACGTTCATCCATGGGACACCCTGAGTATTAATAATCAATAAAAGGAAATAATAGGTTACTTATAATTAAATAAATTTAGGGCAAATTTGTAATTTTAAATATTTTAAGGATAAAACTGTAATTTAATAAAGAAGGACTAATCGGTAATTTTATAAAATAATAGGATTAATGTGTAATATAATAACTTTATATTTTAAACTTGGAGTGTAATTAGAAATTTATACCCGTCTCACGTCCGGCACCATTTTCTTCCTACAGGGCCTCGTAACACCCCAAAATATTAAAACGAACACTCCAGAGTAAGAATCTTACATTGGTTCGAAGCTTCGAGTTGGTTCTGTTGGGTTTCGAACGCCGGTTTGGTTCGCCGGATTTTCTTCGAGACTCTGTCTTTTTCTTCTTCTCCTTCTCGTCCTGGCAGCGTTGGATGATGGTGTCTGTTGTGGTGAAGGGAAGAGCCCCTTTTTATAGAGAAAGGGAGGGAACAAGATCAACGGTTTAGAGGGTTTTCCGGAGCATCGACAGTGGGAGCGAAATAGTCAGGATTGATGATGGTTATAGGGGTGGCTGGTGGCAGGGGGGTAGCTGGTGAGGGATGAGAGTGATGAGAGGTGGTAGAGCAATGGATCAGAGGTGGGATGGGAGAGGAGACCTGACGGGGAGGAGGTGGGGGTTGTCGGGGATGAGAGTAGAAGCGGAAGGAAGAAGAAGATCGATGGGAGCTACGCCATAGCTCTCTGTTCTGTTCTTCCAGCGCGCACACACACAGATATACACACACACACAAAATATATACTAGTCTAAATATATATAATATCCGAACCGGACAGGAACCGGGCACAACAGCCCAAAAACCGGACAAAAACCCACCGAACCGGACAAAAACTCGGCCAAAACCCGGACGGAAAACCGGGACCGGAGGCCGGGCACGGCCCAAAAGCCGGGTACGGCCCGTTCTGCCAGGCGGTCCAGCCCAATCCCAGCCCAAACCCGGTCCGAGAGAGAGAGAGGAGAAAGGAAAAGAGAGCAAAAAAAATATTTCGCCACACATCAACATATTCGTGTACGCAACCGCAATAAAATAAAAATTGAAATAAAATTGCTCGCACTATTTATTTATTTGATTAAAATTTTTACGGGTTATTACACTAACTCGCTCGAGTAGCCAAAACGGAGTTATTGTCCAAATTTTAAAACTGAAACTGTCTACAGCTCGTTCGAGCGACATATTAAAACATATACACACACACACACACACACACTCTTTTTTTGCGAAAATTTAAAAATTTAAAAATCAACCTAGGTCGCTTAAGCAAGCCATCGATTTTTCTAGAATATGAAAATTTCAGATCTGAAAATTAAGTTTGAACAAAAACCCTAAATCATACGATACAGAAACTAAAACATGTGATAAACAGTGAAAATTAAAATTTAAAGATTTGTAGATAAACATTCCTACCTTGAACTGAAGAAACATCTAAGAATCGAGATGAATTTGGTGGAACTTGGATAGAATTTCGGCCTAGGCTTTCTTCTTACTCAAGAACATCAATAACACTTCAAGAACAACTGAAACCTCTTAATACGCTCACTGATTACGAAATTGTGTAAGATTTTTCTCAATTCAATTTGGGTTTTTATAGAGATTAAGAGGAAAACCCCACATAATGCCAAATTCAATTTTCCCTATTCATTAGTCTTAAAATTCCAATTTAATCCCAATACTAATGGTCTTCAATTCTCCAATAATTTGATAATTTTCTCTTAATACGAAAGGAACCCGAGGAAATTCTTGAAACCTCAGAGTTAATGATCATGAACACCTCAAAATCCCAAAATTTTTTGCCTTTGAGGTTCTGTATTTCATAAGCTCGATCGAGCGGCCTTCCTAGATTTTAAAATATTAAATAACTAAACACGCAGATTTAAATAATAAATAATAAATATTAATTAATTTTTAACTTGTTAAATATTTAGAGTTATTACAATCTACCCCCTTAAACAATTTCACATTCGAAATTAATACAGTATGAACTAAGTAAATAGCTAGGGGTGATTGATTCTCATCACGTCTTCCCATTCCCAAGTTAACTCCTCCCGGTTCCGATGACGCCATAAAATTTTGACTCGAACAAATTATCAAAAATATTTATTGAAAAAATTATCAAAAAATATTTTTGACTCGAACAAATGCTAAATACATGGTGTGAAGTTTTAAAATCACTTAAAGCGTTATAAGAATCCAAAAATATGTAAACGACTCGGTGAGTAGATTATTATATTTGTCCTATCACAACAAGGTGGAGTCCAATGAAACGAACTAGCACTTGCTCTGTAAATTACTTGCCCCGTTGAAGAATTACACTCGCACAAAGGTGGAGTCAAATATTTTCGTCAATAAATAATTATATCATATACCAATATATGAGTTCTATTATATGTTTTTTCCAATAACTTTCCTTGCACCATTTTTTACAATGACTTGGTTCCATTTAGAGATTCAGTTTCACCAACAAAGAGCCAAATAAGGCATCATTGAGTGCTCATATCATCGGTTGAAGGTTACTTGATTTTCCAATGATTATGGCTATCTTTTCTGTTTTTACTAAATTGCGACTTGAAGATTAGACTTGTGTCTGGTCAGAGTCAAATATTTTATCGTTGGGCGATCATGTCAAGTACAATGTGTTGACTAGTGCACCTACTCCTTCAGTCAGCCATCGAGGATTTCCCTTTTCCCTTCCAATCCAGCAACTCTTGTAGCGCTAACCCCAAAGTGTTGTCTAAGTGAAGATCGAGATGAGCTATAAACCTAAATTTTCTGAGGTCAAATCTTGACAAGTACATACTTCGGGCTATTGGAGATTTGTCCAATTGTTAACTTTAGGACTCCAAAGACTAATTGGCAACAGACGAGACATATCCCAAGCTGGCCAGATACATCGGTTATAAAAAAAAAAAAAAAAAACAACCTCCTGCAGCGCTGCTGTACGGACTCAAAGTTGTCGTACAGTGGTATGTATGGCAGGTGTTCGACAAAATTCCTAATCCAACTTTTATTCTCTCGTTATCTTTGATGATTCTTCTTCTTCTTCTTCTTTTTTTCTTTTACTTATCAACTTTCAAGTTTTAACCCATTATAACGTGACATACAGCTCATAGAAGAATTACTAATTGTTTAAGCAATTATTTCACCCCCAAGTACTCAATCAGAAATCAACCAAGTGGTTCATTTTTCTCTCTTTGTTTAAAGAAAGGGATAATTAAATTATCTTCAAATAGAATATGAAATTTGTAAGCTACTCTAATGGGTTGGCTGTACATTTTTTTTTTTTTGATAGAAGGGTTGGCTGTACATTGATGCGACTAATAAATGGTTCATGTAATAAAAATAAAATGAATAGCTTTGAAAGTTATAAGCTACTGTAATTGAGTAGGTGTAGTATAAATTGACGCAGCTAATAAATAGTATATGTTAATAAAACGAAATAAATAACATATGAAACTTGTAAGCTAGTTCAATTGATTGGGTGTAAATTGACGCATCCAATACATAGTACAAAGATAAAAAGAAATGAATATCATATGAAACTTGTAAGCTAGTTCAATTAGTTAGGTGTATATTGAGACACAGATAACCCCCAGTACATGTTGATTAAAAGAAATGAATATCATATTAAACTTGTAAGGTAGTCCAATTGATCGCATGTTAATTGACGCAACTAAAACATAGCACACGTTGACAAAAAGAAACGAGTAGCATATGAAACTTGTAAGGTAGTCAAATTAGTTGGGTGTGAATTGACGAGACTACTACATAGTACATGTTGATAAAATGAAACGAACAACATATAAAACTTGTAAGCTAGTCCAATTAGTTGGATATATATTAACGCAGCTAATAAATAACACACGATGATTAAAAAAAAAAAAAAAGAACAGTAAACTAGTCCAATTAATGATTTGAGTGTAAATTGATCCAGCTAATTGATAGTACATGTTGATAAATGAGTAGCATATAAAACTTTTAAGCTAGTCCAATAGGTTGGATGTTAAATTTGTCTTGAGTTCACCTAAGTTTAGACTTTATGTCCCTCTCCCTTAAATAGTTGCATACAAGTAACAATCACATGCAGTAAAATAAATATAAAAATTCAAAAATATAAATAAATATGAAAGAAGTTAGGAATATTGATTATGTTTTATTTTAAGTAGTTAATCAGGAAAAAATTCTGACAATTGAATTGTTAAATTAATCAACAAATATAATATATGTGAAATGCGAATTTTAAATCAGATGATGTAATTTTTTTTTGAATATTTAGAAAAAATTAGAAGACACCACATGTACTAATGCAGTGAGAGAGTATGTCACAAAAATAATTATGTGGTGTCTTCTAAGATATGTTCACAATGTAAGTAATTTAAGAGTACGTTGTGTTAAGATATATATCATTGACACAATTAAAATGACATAATTACTTGATATAATATTACCTAAATATTCTACGTTCCCTCTCTTTGGCCCTTTTATTTCAAAGTAAAAATCACTTTTAATGGGGGCAGAATAAGGAGATATTTGGGTTTATCCTGAGCATTTATGGGGGCCGAATAGGCGATTTCTCGGTAGTCATGGTTCTTGCTTTTTGGTGGTATGGCTTTTCGGTTTCCTTCTGATCTCTCTTTTCTCTCATCTATTTTTTCAATCCCCTATACTACTCCTCCTTATTCTTTTGTAGCTGATTCACCTCCATTTTTCTAGATCCATTCTCCTATTCATGGTTATCGGTTGATTTTCTGTTGGGATTATTGGCTTACCACTTAATGGTGAGGTAATGTTTCGGTGGCAATGATCTTTTGTCGTGCTCTTCCGCCACGATCGCTGTTGGACGACACGGTTCTCGCCTAAGAGTTTGAGTGAGCATTCGAGATGGCTTTTTTGGCTCTCACAAGATTGGTGGGCGTCGATGGTTTACCGATGCAATGAAGAGTTAGGTATTGTTTGATAAAACTGAAAGCTGAAAACTTAAGCATTGAAAAATAAATACTGAATTCTTTAAGCATAAAAACTGTTTGTTATGTACTGAAATTTAAGCACTAAATTAATTAATTTATTTGGTTTACAAAAAGAGTTGAAGTTTAAAGTTAATTGATATTTCAACTTAACCCACAATAGGTCTTGCGACACACTAAGCCCCACCTGATGTTGTAGGCGTGGTAGTGGTGGAGGCGATAGAGCGGTAGTTGGTACAGTGGTGGTGGATGGCGGTGAATGTTAGTGGTGGTTAGTGGTAGTGATCGGTAGTGTCGCGGTTAGAGACAATGGTGGTTTGTGCCGGTAGTGGTTGGTGTGGTGGCCAGTTATAGTGGTGGTTGGTGCTGGTGATCGACAGTGTGGCAATGGTAGGCGGCGGCGGTTAGTGGCGGCGGTGGTCAATAGTGTGCTGGTTAGTTGCAATGGTTAGCAATATGGTGGTTGCTGGTGGGTGGTGGTTAGTGTGGTGGCGGGTGATTGTGGTGGTGGTGGTTAGTGCGGGTGATCGACAGTGTGGTGATGGCGGGTGTCGGTGATCGACAATGTGGCGGTGGAGGGTGGCGGTGGTGGTTAGTTGTAGGTAGTGGTGGTGGGTAGGGGTGGGTGACAGCGGTGGTGGATGGCGGGTGCCAATAGTGGATGTGGTGGTGGTTAGTGCAGGTGGTCGGCAGTGTAGTGATGGCAGATGTCGGTGATCGGCAATGTGGTGGTGGTAGTGGCGGTTGTGGGTGGCTATGGTGGTTAGTAGCGGCGGCAATGGTGGTTAGTGGCGGGTGATAGCGGTGGTGGGTGGTAGTGGTACTTAGTAACAATGGTGATCAACAATATGGTGGTTAGTAGCGGTGGTTAGCAATGTGATAGACAAACTTTTTTTAAAAAACTTTTTTGAATGTGTTCAACTTTTTTAATTAAGTAGGGGGTAAGTACTTAGTTTTTTACTCTTTGTTTTTTCTCAAGACTTAATGTATTAAGTTCTCAACGTTTCGTTATTAAACTGACTTAATACTTTTTTACTTAACCTATTCAGTTTTAAATGCTGAAAATGGGTAGTCAAACAATAGTTTAGGTTTAGGATTTTCTTGGATAGACTTAGCCCACTTTATTTTGGGCTTTGCCCTTAGCTATTGTATTTGGGTTTTTTAGCCCATAGGTGTGTGCTTTTATGATCTTATCTTCGCATTAGGCTCATAGGTGATTAAGGTTTGTCCTCAGGTGTATTTTCTAACCTTTAATTGGAACTCCTTTTTTCTTTCCAAATAAATTGCTACTTTTGCCAATAAAAAAAAATTACTTTTAATGTTAATTAAGGATATATGGAACTTGCTGAGTGGGTAGAGAATTTGAATATCGTGTCATTGCCCTAGCTCATATTTATATTTTTTGAAACTAGGCAGGATATGTGCTTTTAATCGAATTAATCTTAATTATCTATTTTTAGTTGTTGATTATTTTTCGATACGAGGATTGGGAGAGAGGGCAAGGAAATCATAGAGGTAAACCAATTTGTGCTCTATCGGACAAGGCAGGATGAGAGAATAGGATTGATATAGACATACATTAAAAAAACTTTTCCAGTTTGGGTGCATTGTGCTTAAAAGTATTATTACTGCAACTCATATTACAATCGAAATGACATAAGTGGGAGACTTGAATGATGAAGGTGGTCAACTATGAGAAAAGACGTGAGAGAGGACAAAGGTAGATGAGGGTGAAATGGAGAGATGAAAAACAACAAGGGTAGGCGTATAATAGGCGGTTGGTAATATATACACAAAAACAAATAAATACGAATATTAATATATATTTTATGAATATTTATGTAGATTCAAGGATATTAATACATAATTTAAAAATATCGACACAATTTTTACACATTATTCACCGCCTAATTAATGAACAATGGTTAGTATTTTTCGTACATATTTTACGAATATATGCAAACGGATTGTTTTTTGATGATTTGTCATCCATGGAGGATTCCCCTTCCTGCCCGGCAACTCCTGCGTCTCTGCGGTACGGACTTAAGGTTGTCGTAGAGTGGTATGTGTGGCAGGTGTTCGACAAAATTCCTAATCCAACTTTTATTCTCTCTTTATCTTTGATTCTTCTTCTTCTTCATTTTTTTCTTTTACTTCTCAACTTTTAAGTTTTAACCCATTATAACGTGACATACAGCTCATAGAAGAATTTGTAATTGTTTTAAGGAATTATTTCATCCCCAAGTGGTTCATTTTTCTCTCTTTGTTTAAAGAAAGGGATAATTTGATATCTTGAAATAAGATATGAAATTTGTAATCTAGTCTAATGGGTTGGCTATACATTGACGCGACTAATAAATAGCACATGTAATAAAAATAAAATGCATAGCTTAATTATGAAACTTGTAAGCTAGTTTAATTGATTGAGTGTAAATTGACGTAGCTAATAAATAGTACATGTTGATAAAACAAAGTAAATGTATAGCACATGAAAATTGTAAGCTACTCTAATTGATTGGGTGTTAATTTACACTGTTATACATAGTACATGTTGATAAAATGAAAAATAAATATCATATGAAACTTGTAAGTCAGTCCAGGTAGTTGGGTGTATGCAAGGTTGTTATTACCGTACCGTACCAGTCGGTACCGGCCGGTAGTACCGTTTTGATACTCGTAGTACGTAATACCGTACCGCCTTCAATACCGGCCGGGTACCGGCCGTACCGGCTAATACCGGCCATATCGGCCGGTACCGGATTTGTTTTTTGTTTTTTGTTTTTTTTTAAGAATTGCGAAAAAAATTAATTTTTTTGGACTTTCTCTCTATAATTTATATATATATTGATAGTTGCGATAAATCCGATACGGTACCCGGTACATGACCGGTACTGGGAAAATCGGTACCCAAACCGATCCGGTATTCAGAACATTGGGTGTATGTACGTATATTGACGCAACTAATAAACTACACATATATGTTGATAAAAATAAAATGAATAGCTTATGTAAGTTGGTCCAATTGACTGGATGTAAATTGGTGCAACTGACAAATAGTACTCTTACATGTTGGTAAAACGAAATGAATAACATATGAAACTTGTAAGCTAGTACTCCAATTGAATTAGCGTAAATTGACGCAACTAATACATAGTACATGCTGATAGAAAAAAATGAATATCGTATGAAACTTGTAAACTAGTACAATTAGTTGGGTGTACATTGACGTAGCTAATAAACAACGCACGTTTATACAAATAAAATGAATAGCTTATGTAAGTTACTTCAATTGATTGGTTGTAAATTGACGTATCTAATAAATAGTACATGTTAATAAAATGAAATGATTAACATATGAAACTTGTAATTAAGCTAGTCCAATTGATTGGATGTAAATTTACACAATTAATACACAGTACATGCTGATAAAAAGAAATGATGAGTAGCGTATGATACTTGTAACCTATAGCCCAATTAATTGGCCGTAAATCAGCGCAACTACTACATAGTACAAGTTGATAAAAATAAATAAGTAACATTAAAACTTGTAAGGTAGTCCAATTAGTTGGACGTACATTAATGTAGCTAATAAACAACTTATAAGCAATGGTAAATTAGTCCAATTGGTTGGGTGTAAATTGATACGGCTAATTAATAGCACATATTGATCATAAAATAAAGAGCAATGCTACTAATACATAAAGTTACACATCACGTTGTACATCATGCTTATGCGGTATCCATTAATTTGAACACAGCAAAATTCATGGGACCCGTTTTTATATTTTGTCTTATAATAATATGGCCACGTAGGCATGATGTACACTTTATGGTGCAACTTGATGTGTTAGTAGACTTATTCTAAAATAAATGAATAACAATTGAAACTTGTAATTAAGCTAGTTTTCAATATGTTGGGTGTTTGTCTTAAGTTCACCTAATTTAATTTTATGTCCCTCTCCCTTAAATAGCTGTTTGCAACTAACAATCACGTTCTGTAAAAAAAAAAATATATATATATATATATATAAATTAAAAAATATAAATTATTATAAAAGAAGTTAGCATTGATAAATTTTCATTTTATGTAGTTAATGAGGAAAAAGTTCTGAGAATTGAATTGTCAAATTAATCAACAAATATAATAAATGCGAAATGGGAATTTTATATTAGATGATGTAATTTTTTTATATTTAAATATTTAGAAAAAACTAGAAGACAACACACGTACTAATGGAGTGAAAGTATCTCAACAAAAAATAAAAAATAAAAAAGTATGTATATATATATATATATATATATATATATATATATATATATATATATATATATATATATATCTGTGTGATATATATATTATAAGACAACACACACACAGATATATATATATATATATATATGTATATATATATATATATATATATCTTAGCACAATTAAAATGACATATTTACTTGATATAATATTGGCAAAAAGTTTTACGTTCTCTTTCTTTGACCAAATTTTCATTTTGACTATGTTGTTTATTAAATTATTATTATTATTTTTTTATTTGAATACTTTTTGTAATATTTTATTTTGTGTCAATTTTTAGTTGTTTATTGGTTCTTCTTAATGACTTACTTGTCTTATTTTTTGTTTTTTTATTTTTTTTATTTTTGAGCATAATTTTGTACTTTTTAGATTTTTTTCGTCGAGATGAACTAACCAATTTGAAAATTTGACATGAGCATAACAAATACCAAAATAAATTGAATAAAAACAAAAAATAAATAATTTAGATAATTTAGGCCAAAGAGTAATTAAGGAGATGTGGACCTTGCTGAGTGGGTACGGAATTTGAATCTTGTGTCATTTTCCTAACTCATATTTATATTTTGAGTAAAATATTTACTTCATCCCTAAACTACGCCAAAATTTTTTAAAATATTCATAAATTGTCAATTTTATTTACTTAGTCCCTAAACTATGAATTGAAACTTTATTTAGTCCAATTACTAATATCCATTTAAAATTCGTTAGGAGAGAGATTTAGCAGCTATTTTAATCCATTAAAAGGGGTTTCGGTGCAATTTATTTAGTATTCAAACTAAACTTCCTGTTTTTGCAATTGTTTTTGCCAAAGAAGGCTCTCTCTCTCTCTCTCTCTCTCTATCTCTCTCTCTCCCCTTCGATTCCAATCGTTAAGGTGTTAGGATTTCAATTGATCTGCTTTGATAAAAAAAATTGAGTGATTTGACGATGACTTGAGATTTGAAATTTGATAAACCTGCTCAGAAATGTACGTAAGTTTTTATTGTAACTCTGTAAGTTAATACTTCTGATTCATAGTGTAATAAACACACATATACATACCAAATTAATTGGTTAGATCTAAAAAAAGAACATCATCCTCATATGATCCCACTCGAGATCTCCATATACATATGGATACATAGACTTTCATCCGCCAATTTGATTCTCCATGGGGACCACAGAGTGATCATATATAATATAACTCTTCACTAGGAGGGGTCATTCCCTTTTGAAATCTCTCTCGGATTGCCCATTCATAAAATAAGATGCGGGAATTCATTGTATCCATAGAGGAGGCTCATCCATGATTAGGGATTGAAATGTAGATACTTGATTGGATGCCCCTCCATATATATGCGAGCACACAGACACACATCAAAAGTTGGGGGTCTTATTCTTGTGCCTAAAATTGGCCGAGGCCCTAGGTGGGATGACCTGGTCAGCTTATGCCCAGGGTCGTCCTTGTTTGCACTAAGATGGAATCAAATATTTTTGCTAGTGATCAATGGTCATGTCATGTATCAAACATGTTTGTTTGGATATACTTGTTCCATCAATTAACATTTGTTGCACCTTATGTTGAGAACTGATTCCCTTTAAGGATAAAGTGGTCCACATTACTTCATGGATACTATGTGTATGAAATAATTGTTGAAGATACTATATTATTGAAATTTGAAAACTTGGCACTACAAGATCATTTATATTAGATAAGTTTGAACTGACTTATTTTCTAATAAAAATTGTTGATATCATTTGATGTTTCATGATTTTTTATAGTATTTTGTCAATATTTTTGCACCATTCGTCTTGATAAAAAGAATTAGAAAATATAAATCGAAATTGACTAGATATGACATCATTAAAAAACATAAAAAAGTGAAAACTGTCATTTTCAATTTTTTCACTTCTTACATTTTAGATTCTTTCACCAAGATAAATGATTAATTTAAAAATTAACGTAAATATAATAATAATACTAAAAAATTTAAGCCAAAACTATTTCATTGTCTCCTCCTCTCTCTCTCTCTCTCTCTCTCTCTCTCTCTCTCTCTCTCTCTCTCTCTCTCTCTCTCTCTCTCAATAATTGCAATATCACATCTTTAATAAAACAATGCGAACTTATTGTGTGATGAAGGGTCAGCCATCGAGGGAACCCCTTGCAGCCCGGCAAGTCCTGCACCGGTGTGGTACGGACTTAAGGTTGTCATACAGTGGTATGTCGTGCAGGTGTTCGACAAAAGTCCTAATCCACCTTTTATTCTCTCTTCATCTTTTCAACTTTCAAGTTTCAAACCATTGAAAATTTGACACACACTTCACACACACACACACACACATATGTATATATATATATATATGTATGGGACCAGCTCCATGAGTCAATACTTTTTTAGATTAATATTAGACCAACATCTAAACTTTTCATTCTTGATTAAATTTTAATGATCTGAACCATTCAATGTATTTAAAACATGTTTTCAAGAGTACCCGCGAGAAATCAGGTCAAAATATTCCTAAAGAAGGCTCGATCCAAGCAGTAGTTCAAAATGTTAACATGAACTATTTTATGAACCACTGCTTAGATCAAGCCATTTCCAGTAATATTTTAAGCTGATTTCTCGCGGGCACTCTTAAAAATATGTTTCAAACACATTGAATGGTTTAAATCATTAAATTTTAATCAGGAAGAAAAAATTTAGATGTTGGTTTAATATTAGTCTAAAAAAATATTTGTCCATGGAGTCTTTCCATATATATATATATATATAAATGTGTGTGTGTATATATATAGAAGCATTATAATTGTTTAACCACAGCTTCCATCCTCGATAATTGCATAATATATAGAATTCTACCACCCCCAAGTACTCAATCAAAAATCAACGCAAGTGGTTCATTTTTCTTTCTCTAAAGCAAGGTACTAAAAAAATTGAGGACCTGGATCCTTACGTTTTGGACTGAAGACTCCAATTCTGGCCTATTCTGGACTCTTTCACCGTCCACTAATAATGATTCAAATTCGAGAATAATCACGTCAAAAATTGAGCTGAAATATAAGATTTCAGAATGCATTTATTTTGAGAAAAAGAGAGATTCGTCCGAACTCATTTTATCATTTTATCTCAAGATAAATGTATTTTGAACATATCATCACCAATATGATCTTTTGATGTTATCTCAAGATAATATAGACAGACTTGTCCTTGCGGATTCATGGAGGCTGTAGTGCACTTTCCTATAGTGCACGTGTAGTGCAAGCAAAACGACATAGTTTTGTCTGTTTTGGTCTCAAAACTATATTGTTTTATCTTATCATGCAAATTGTTATCAAAATATATAGAAAATAAAACGATATAGTTTTGAGGACAAAACAAACAAAATAATGTTTTTTTGCCCGCACTACATGTGCACTATAGCTCTCCCAAATCCTGTGCTAAATACTTGATATTATGGTATTAGCAATTTTTTTTGATAACCTATGGTATATAGTAATTCAAGTATACTTTCTATTTCTTTTGGTTCATTTCTAAAATCAGCTCAAAAAAATATCAGGAAGGGCTTATCGAAGTAGTTTTTCATAAAATTATTTCTGTCAGCATTTATGAATAACTGCTTCGATCAAACCCTTTCCGATATTTTTTTGAGATGATTTCTTATGGGTACCCTTAAAAACATGTTTTAAACACATTGAACGGTTCTGATTATCAATATTTGATCAGAAAATATAAGATCCTCATTTTAGTAAAATGAGAGATCTCTCAATAGAAGTTTATTCTCTGGCGTATATCCAAGTTGTTGAGATAAAAATGAATGAAACAGACACATAGATACATATAGCTAGTCTATAGACTTTCTACTCATACTCATATGTAAATCTATTATGACAAATACGATAAATAAGAAGAGATGATCAACAAAAAAAGAGAGGAAAGAAACAGAAATTTACGTGGTTCCAAATAAACAATAACTTAAATGTAGATTCACGGGAGGAGAGAGATAGATTACTATGATCAAAAGAAATTACAAGGGCTAGCTATATATGTTTCAAAACCATAGATGCCAATCAATTAGATCTCATCAAATTTTATTTTTTAGAATATCTTTTAGGGAACCATATCTTTATATTTATTATAGAAAATCCTAAAGAATATGAAATGATAACAATCCCTAAAGAATAAGAAAATAAATCTCCTAAAAAGTAGGTATTGAAGGATAGTATCCTCAATATATTAGGAAAATAAATCTCTAAAATCTTGGAAATAGGATTCTTGCATAGACCCCTTGCTACCGGTACTAACAGTCACTACCGGTATGTCCAAAAAAGTCATCTCTTTTGAATTCAAGGCACTAACTCAACAAAACACATATTACGTAGACCACTAGATTGATAGAGTTCCGACATTTTATATACGTAAAAACGACATCGTTTTTACTCACAACACGTCCTACAGTGTGCTATGTGCTTTGAGTCTTTCATTTCCTCTTTCACCATCATGATATGGTATTTCCCAAAACTGTTAAAATGGGTGCTGAAGCAGGAAACGTTATTTTCACGCGTCGGTAATACCACATCAGTGGAGTACTACTCAACCATGAGAGAGATATAAACTTGAAAAATAAAGTAATGTCTCTGGAGAAAATGACCCTTAATCTGTATCTATGTATGTATATCTATGTGTGTATGTGTGTGTATATATATATATTATTGTTGCATTTCGACACATGTTTAAATGTAGATATGGGTGTCTGTAAAATTGGGTCAAATATGAGAGAGTATCAGAGTAATTAATTAGATGCTGGCTGTCTTATATATACTTGGGGCAAAATTAAAAAGGGGGTGGGAATGAGTTGTGAACGTGCATTATTTGCATTATTGTGGGTAGGTGTCCTACGCGCCAAAGGAAAAACGGCGAGGGATTTCATTGGCGCGTTTCCATATATGCTCTAACCTTGAAACGAATATTCAACGGCTAGTTGGGTAGCACAATTAACAAGTCCCAAAAGTCTTTAAATGATAATAAAAAAGAGGTGACTTTTGATGATTGTTGCGTTTCGTCAGTCCAAAGGCACCCACTGGGATTTTTTATACCATTTTCATATTATATTAATCATCTTTCAAATGTCTATATGGCGAGTTCACATCACCAACCAACCCGTGAAGACAGAGGAGAGAGAGAGATAGAGAGAGAGAGAAAGGGATAGCTTTATTGAGTGAGAAATATTCAGCCCTGATGGTATTAAAACCTCCAAGTTGATGTACAATCTCCTAAAAACTTGGGGTTTGGAAAAAAGAAAAGTTCAGACCATAACTCACGGGTACGCTTTCTTTCGTACTTCATTCTCTTTTCTCTCTCTCCCCTCTCTCATGGTGTTTCTTTAATTTCAGGGTTCTCTACTTAGCTACTCATGGAAATCTCACACATCAGGGGCATAGCAGATTTCGTAAGACTATTCTGCATACACTAAATTAATCATCTTTTTGTTTATTTCGTATAAAAATCATGAGCCAAACTCAAGATGATTATGATGATGGTTCTAAATCGGGCTGAGGCTCGAGACCTAGTTTTGGCATCTTATCAACATATAGGGTCTCTATTCCGAAATTTATCAAGATAATATGCTTTTGTCGATTAAAAAAAAACTTAATAGCATATAAAAATCACATGCCAGTACTATAGAAGTATCATCATATGTGGGTATTTTTATCAACATAATTTTCATGCAATATTTGATTTTGAAGAAAATCTACATTATTTGCAGGGAATGGATGATCCCAACTTCATTCATCAATGGCCATTCAACTCACTCGATGAGTTCAGCACAGTTTCTGCAGCAGATTCCTTTGAAAATCATTTACATCCCTCTTTCGCCCACCAAATATACGACCTTAAGCCTTCACCGGAAACACCTCATACTGGTACCAATAGGCCTTTCAAAATACAAAAGACTAACAGTTGGGATTCCTCGAAAACCGATCTTGGATCAAACCCACAAGCCAATTCTTCTCACAGCCTTGTCTCTTTTGCCAATTCAAATTATGCAAATCAATTCGGAATCATAAAGCCTAAAGAGGATACAGCTCAAGCTTCATTTGGCAACCAAAATTACATGTTCAAGGCTTGTCAAGGAGCTAAGAGGATTAGCACAAACAGTAGACCTTCTAGCAATCAAGATCACATTATGGCTGAGAGAAAGAGGAGAGAGAAGCTCAGTCAGAGGTTCATTGCTTTATCTGCTGTAATCCCTGGCCTAAAGAAGGTATTGATTTCTTTTTTCTTGTCTGTTCTATTAAAATCAAGTATAAGAATCATGTGGATTCACAGTGATCCATAACAGCCCATTTGGATTTAGGGAAAAAACAGAAGAGCAAATGAGAATCAAATAATTTGTTTAGGTGAATAAAAGAGGTGAAAAATAGTGAGAAAGGAAGAAAAAGGGTGGGTATATACAACCAGTAGTAAGGGTATGCACAAATACAAGGCACTAACTCAACAATAACTTTCTTGTTAACGGGTTGCAAGAGTCTCTTGTAACCATTTAAGTTTACAGGCTTATATGTTTCTGGATTAGGTCCTGTTGTTGTACATCCCATTCGGTTTTCATGGAAAAATCGCGTGCTTCTTTTCTTGTGCGCATGATTTCGTGTAGTAATTTTTTTTTTATAACTTAGAGTGTACGAATCAACTTACGCATACCTCGACTACTGACCAACCCATTTTGTAAAGCAGTTAAAATTATTAACTCGGTATTATCTTGATTAGTATCCAGTTGTGGTGGATCAATATTAATCATAGCATCGCCTATATGAGATTGCGTCTATGACTGGGAATTTCTGTTCTAACTTCAATACCCTTTTCACCTTTTGTTATCAGGTGGACAAAGCTTCTGTTCTTGGAGATGCTATAAAGTACTTGAAACAACTCCAAGAGAAGGTGAAGACACTCGAAGAACAGGCGAGGAAGAAATCAATAGAATCAGTTGTGTTTGTGAGGAAATATGAGCTTTACGCCGATGGGGAAATTTCTTCTTCGGGTGAGAATTTCTCCGGTGGCCCATATGATGAGCCTCTCCCGGAGATTGAAGCCAGATTTTGTGACAAAAATGTTCTCATAAGGATCCATTGTGAGAGAACAAAAGGAGTTGTGGAAAAAACATTTGCTGAAATTGAGAAACTCCATCTATCCATCATCAATAGCAGTGTCATGTCCTTTGGAAGTTCTGCCCAAGATATAACCATTGTGGCTCAGGTATTCACTTTATCTTAAATTTACAAAGGCTTTTTGCTGTCAGCTTTTCTTTTTTCCTCGGCAAAAAGATTTATTAATCTTCGAAGTAGTTACAAAGATTAAACGGACTCTTAGTAAGATGGATCATGAGGGAATCAATCTTACTATTTGGGGAAAATAGATAACATAAACATAACAACATGCCGCGTTCTTTTTATTAGTGTTTCGCATGGCACTGACGTATCTATGTTTTAGGTTCAAAACTTACGATTTCGGGAAAAACCCAAGTGAAAATTTTGATCATCTTAGAATCTTTGTTTTGTGCCCATTGAAACCAATCTCACATTTTTTTGCAGATGGATGCAGAATTTGCCATTTCAATGAAGGACCTTGTGAAGAACCTACGTGCAGCTCTTAAGCTCTTCATGTGAAAGAAATCCAAAGCGTCTCTCGTTTCTGTTAGCTCGTTTTTTTTTTTTTATAACTATTAGGTTTGATATATATCTATATGCTTACTTTTTCCAGATTTCAGTACTGAGTGCCTGAAGTAATCCTCCATTTTTAGACCATCTGCCTTGAAGCTTGTTGCCAATAAGGTTTATTTTGAAGGAGGGTTTTTTTTCTGTCATTTTTTTCATGGTTGATTATATAGTTGACCATGTTAATCACCCACCTATTGTAAGTAATGACCTTATGGCTTGATTGAGCTTTTTTGGGAATTGGGGGGAAAAGTTGAAAAATATTCAACTAAACCTTTTGTTCTTTCACTTTCTTTTCCCTTGAAAGTGGTTGAAAATAGGGAAATGGTCTCTTTTTTTTGGTGGATAGACAAACAGGCCCTTGTTTGAGTGAAGTGTTTGATCAGTATTTTAGAGGGCTCTAGATATTTTTTCTTGGGTCTCTTTGTCCTTTTAAGTTGTAATTCACTTGCTTTGTAACAGTTATGTTGACAATAATGGAAGTACTTTTCATCAAATAAACTTGCTGCTCATGATTTTGAATGATGTTCTTCTTTTTTTATTTTTTGCCTTTTCGATAAAAGATTCGGAGAGGCCGTAAATTCATTTCTTTATAGTGCGCGTAGTGTTTTTGTTTTTGCTCGGCAAAGAAAGATTTATTAATCTGAGTAAAAGATTACAATGATTAAACGGATTTCAAGCAAACACATCACTGCGCCAACCAAAAATCCCAAATATATCGGCACTTTAGGAGATGCCAATCATCTGCAGCTTGAAGCACTATAAACTACAACATTTTGCCCGCTTTGTACTGAAACTAAACTATTTTGATAACGATTCATGGCAGAGGTCAAAACGGTATAGTTTCGACTTTCGAGGACAAAGTGGGCAAACCTACAACGTTTTACCCCCACTTTAGGAAAATGCACTATGGCTCCCCAAAATCGTTTGATAGCCGATGCCCTGACTAGTTTATACGTATTTCGAAAAATTAATTATATGCTACGTACTGTTATGCTCTCACTCGATCAACCCAAGACGTTGAATTTGAATAATGCCTTCTTTTTTTTTTTATATATATCTTGGTGTCGGGATGATCAATTTACGCAACAAACGTGTATCTTGGCTAATCTATGGTGAGCTCCTTACTTGATGCTCACGCTTCAACTCGGCCAATCCAATGGTGTGGTATCAACTAGACCAATCCAAGGGGTTGAATTTGAGCGATATTGACGTGATACTTAAAACAAGTATGAGAACTCAGTATGTAAATCATCTTTTAGCTGTATATGTTATGGTTGAAGTTATTGGATTGTAATTTCCTATTTAACTTCAAATATAATTTTTGAGTGGACATATGGGTATTAATTAGCTGTCAAATTAAGTTAAATGTGCTTGATAACAAGTGACAAATAGAAGAAAAAAGAATGATCACTGGGGCTTTGCTTTTACACACATATGGGTATTTATCTGTAAAATTAACTTGAATGTATTTCGTAACAAGTGACAAATAGAAGAAAAAGGATATTGTTTTAGGCCAAATATGCAGCACAATAGGCTTTCGACTCAGAATCACGCTTAGCCCATCTGTGTTATAATTAATTAGGCTCGAGCTAGATTAGGTCCAAGAATGAATCTATTGTCGTTTAGTTGAGAAATTCGACAAGGCCACCTGACATGGCTTGGATAGAGCCAAGTGCATGCCAAGCCAAGGTCCGACATAAACCTCCACTCGGTCGCATTCTCTGCCAGGACTCAGATCTCTCAAGTCGCAACCTTCAGTCATATTGTCGAGAGCTCTACGCTAGGCACGGTCACATGGAAGCGTGCTTCCCATGTTGCGGGCAGTTGCCAGGGAAGGCGCCGGGGAGAAACGGTTATACTATATGCGAATATGTCCCTCCGATCTGCACAGACTAGGACACGTGGCAGAGTTGCAACAATTTGTGTGGCCCATGACACGATATTCTTGGCCAGAGTCTCAGACAAGTTGTTGGAAATTCTTTCTATAAATATTTCAAGGGCACTCGAATCTCAGCTATCGCACATACACTCAGAATTGTCAAGTTGCTTTCATTCTCTCTCATAAGCTAACTTGATCACTGTGTATCCACTGGAGACGGACCAGGGGGCCCTGCTATAGCAGCCTCCCCAATTTCCATCGGAGACCCAAATTCGATTGGCACTAACTTAGTGTTTGAGCGTTTTTGCAACTTAACAAAGGATTATCGAAGTTCAAGCGGAAAGCTCGAATAGTGAATTCCAGACTCCACAGATATACATATGGGTATTTACAAAATTAATCTAAATGTATTTCATAACAAGTGATAAATATAAGAAGAAAGAATGACCATTGGAACTTAGGTAATTATAAATATATACATATCTATATATAGATACATACATACATACATACATATAACAAGCTTAATTAAATTGACTTTGTTTGTGGTTACTACGACTCTAAAACTGGACAGCTTGCCACAACGTGGCATCTTTGTTGTCCTTCGGCATAACTGGAGGACTCATCTAATTTTGACTTCCAAAACATTAAAAAAAGAAGCTGCTTATATCTTAGTACCCCACAAAAGATTGCAATCTTTTTGGTTATTTGAATACTCCCTCCCTCTCCCTCTCCCTCTCCCTCTCCCTCTCCCTCTCTCTCTCTCTCTCACACACACACACACACAAAGGTGTGTGAGTTCAGTGGACAAGATTACCATATCTTTTTGCTAAAATTTTAATAGAGTTCAGTGAGATTCTTCTTTAAAAAAAATCAAATATTTAAAAGAGCAATCACTGAGTTCAGGGAGATTCTTCTTCAAAACATCAAATAAAAATAGCAACAAACAAATTATTATGTTGTAAAATATATTTGTTACGTTGCTTTCTAAATGCTATAATTGAAAGGCGAAAATTAAGTGTTAAAAATTGAACGTTGCTTTTTTAAAAGGAAAAAATACTATTTGATAAAGTTTAAGAGCTGAAGCCTTTTCATACAAAGTTAATTATATAGACTGTGAAATCCCGATCTTTTAATCAATTAAATTATTTTGGAAATTTAAAATTTGTAAGTTTATAATTATTATTTTATGGAGTAAAAAAAAAAAAAAAAGAGAGATAAAATAAAATGATTCTTTTGTCTAAATTTAAAATTTCTTTTACAAAATATCAGTAGGTAATGACGTTGTTAATTTAACTGACGAGGGAGGCGAGAACTATGACCCAACACTCGAGATTGTTGAATTCGCATCATTCTTATGGTCGCACTGATATATATATATATATATACACACGTCGGTAATTACGAAATTCGTTGCGACCAGAATTGAACAGTTTTGTAACGAGCAATCAAGGCGAGACCGGGGGTCCCACTCTTTTTCCTACACGATTAGAAATAACTAGCATACATATAATTTTTCCCTGGAGATTACTTATTTCACACTCTATCATCATGATTTTTTTTTGTGGTGTACCAATGCAAATACATGCAAATTAGTTTAACCAATGGTAATACCTGCATTGGGAAGCTTAAGGAAGCAAGCTTTACTTCCCCTTTTGTTTTACACAGCACACACACATACACTTGACACATGCTCATTAGATTTGGTTATATACACACACATCTAAGCAAGCACATGCACTTGCACTTCTTGCAATTACCAATTTCTAGCATTTTAGAAAGAGAAAGAGAGACAGTGAGCAGGCCGAATTAGGAAACGAGAAAGAGAGAAGGCTCAGGTCAGTCCGTGGTTGAGCTCGGGATACTCGTATCCGAAGCAAAACGTAACCGAAGGTATAAACTTATATTCGTTCTCTTTATACACATCATTTTCGAATACATTTCGTTTTTATCTCGTTTCGTTTCGAGTCAAGATTTTGATAAAAGTTGTAGCTAAGACACCATACTACTCGTACACGTTCAAACCCGGGGTGGTTATGTTGAAAAATACGAAGTTTTGGCCGTCCGAACGACAAAATGCACACTATCAGATTTTACCGGTAACATACCTTGCTAAATCACTCGGAGTTTTTATTCTACTATATTTCTGCGAAAAATGCTTATTAGGGGTTGTAGACGACACATTTTAGCACGCATGCGTGTTGGACCCGGGGCTCGGAAGGCTCGGGAATGGGAGAAACTCACCGTCGAACACAGCTGATTTTTCAGCTGTGTAAAATCAGCTTCTAGACAGTTTACACTGTCCAGTTTTGGGCAGTCCGGGCAGCCCCTTTTCGGGCAGCCCATGGTTCGGGCAGCCCCTACTCGGGCAGTCCTTGTTCGGGTCAGTTCGACACAAACTTAGTAGAATTGGTTCGGGTTGATCTCGTACGAGCATTATTTGAGTTTCGAGACGAAAAATATTGTTTTTACCGGTAACTTTCGTTTGAACCAAACCATTTTTAGACCCAACCCGAGACTTAGTGGTTGACCAAAACCCGTCACTTAACCCATAAAAAAACAGTACCTTAGGCGAACACTTAGAAAAATTATACCACGTGACCCTTGGACGCATCGAACGCCGTTTTTGACACGAGTCTAATAAACCATCGGAATATGCAACGTTTTATAAAATAAATAAATTAGATTACGATCATGCTAAATCCTATGACCCTTATGATAGATCCCGAAGTCGGTAACGCGCAGGGCAGTACGAGAGCTTTCGGGCGAACAACTATCGAGGTGAGTTTTGTTATGCCTTGTTTACCGATGTTATGGAAAAAAATACATATTTATCAATTGTTTTTTTTTTTGCGAGAATTTATGTCTTTAATATCCATGTTATTTGTATAGAAATCAAGTAAGGAAATATTGATATATTTATTGAGATTATGGAAATCGCATGAATTATGGAAATTGGCTTAATTAAGAAGTTGATAAACTTGACATATTATTCAGAAATGTGGTTGGCAAATAATATTTCCATGACACTTGTAATTATTGAAAATAAACCTTTAAGGAGAATTATCATTAAATGTTCATACGGTGCCCCGACCGCCAGGGGATGAGAAATGTGGCGAGGTGACTGGAATAAGGTTGAAGGATCGACGACCGATAGATCTGCCAGATGACGTCATGCCGATTTTATATCTGATAGGGTAGCTCTCTATATTCGGTGACCGTTGAACGGATAAATTGACTATTGTCCTGGAATGGAAATAGTAATCTATCGGACGGTGCCCCGACCGCCAGGGGATAAGAAATATGGCGAGGTGAACGGAATAAGGTTGAAGGATCGACGACCGATAGATCCGCCGGATGATGTCATACCGATCTTACATGTAATAGGGTAGCTCCCTATATTCGGTGACCGTTGAACAAATAAATTGGTTATTATCCTGAAATAGAGACTGTGCATAGAACTGGAATATTCACTCGAAACGTATGATTGAGAAGCTTGACTTTATAAAAAGAATTATGATTTCTTTGCAAATGCCATTGATTACTTGTCATATTTGTAGACTATAAATTGTTTCACAATGCTTGCGTGCAAGGAGAAAATTATATTACGCATGGAACTCGATAAACACTGTATAACGAAATTCACACTAGCCTAGTGCTTAAGAGTTGTTGTTGACTACAACTACAGGTGTTTTCAGAGACAAGGACGCTGCTTGATTTAGGACCTTCGTCAAATTGTCAAATTTTACTGTTGTTATTATTTTCTCGTGTAGTACTTCCGGTTAAGATTCTATGTTATTGTACTTTCAATTTTTGGTCGAGCCGCCTGTGGCCGAGCCTAAGATTCTACCTTGCGATGTAATAATTAGTTTATCACTAGCACTTCGGGGTATTTTCTTTTTTACAATATTTCCGCTCTTTCTTTTAAATATTGCACTCTGATATTATGGAAATTCCTAAACCAGTTTTATAAGTTGAGGCCTTGATGGACTAAAGCCCATCGGCCGGTTGCGACCCCTTGTATTTGTTTATTTTTTTTGGGACGGGTCGTGACATAGACAGATCAAATAAAAAGACACATTAGTCTAAAAGAGTTTATGCTAGTGCGTATCCCCGACATTTTGAATTCTATATTATAAGTTACTATTTTTTTCAATCACCAAGGTATCCGGTCAATTTGAGGTATGCCCTGGTCATCTGTTGTCGACTAGTCTTTGGAGTCCTAAAATTAACGACCAGACAAATCTCCAATAATCCCAAAGTTTATGATTGCTAAGGTTCGATTTTAGGATGTCTAAATTTATAGCTCATCTCAATCTTTACTTAACAACTTGGCCCTCGGGCTATGTCAATATATTTTCTTATTTTCATAATTTGTTGTATACCAGTACTTCACCTAATTAAACACATTAATACTTGTTTCTCAGTAGTACAGCACAAATATTTCCAAACATGATTAAAATATATGCAAGTAACCATTAAACACGTTAACAACACAAATATACAATAGATTATAAAGAGAGAATAGTCTCACCCATATTAATGAAAAGGTCAATAGATGGAAAAAGAATATTAAAGTGCAGATATATAAATTATTATGAACGTTCAAAAAATTGGAGTAGGGGCAGCTGGACTAAGGGTGGCTCCCATACTAATGACGGTGGCAAGTGATAGTTTATAAGTAGTGGTGGTAAAGAGGGACGGGGTTAGAAATTTCACTACGCATAGACGAATATGTATTAGACATCAAAATAGAGCATATTCAAATTATTTAGTTGGAACGAGTCTATATGCTTCATAGAATTTTCCTTCTATATAATAATAGAGGGTTTTTTCCTTGCAGAGATGATCGCCCCTACTGACCTCCCTCTGATTCCATCCCTGGTGATGAAAATATATGGCAGTTGTAGACGTCGAAGGTAGTAGCAAGAGATGGATAGATGGAGGTTGTGGGAGAAGATGACATCAGTGCAATGGTAGAGTGGTAGTGGTGGTGGTGGTGGGATTTGTGACTGCACGTGTAGGTGTGGTGGAAAGATGGTAGTGGTGTTGATGTGGCGAAGGCAGCTGAGTCGTGGCGGTGGTGGCAATGGAATGGTCCTAGCGATGGTGGTAGCGGCAACAGGTGCAATAGTGGAGTATGGCGGTGGTAGACAAAGTGGTAGCGTATAAAGTTATCGATGTTTGATTAACTTTGTTTTCTTAAAGGACTGTTTGACAAGATGAATCTACAAAGTAAGGTCCTGTTTATTAGAGATCCAAGGAGGGTTATAAAATTTGAACTCCAGATATGACAATCCAAGTTGTCATATTGAGGGTTTGTTAACGGCTTTGGATATTGGATATGATAATTAGGGTGCGAATTTTATCCACCTAGAGGGAAATAAAATTTGGACACCCTTTTTTATATACATATCTTATCCCCCTTCTATATTCTTTTTCTACTTACACAAATGTCATTATTAATTATTACGAAAATTTAATCTATATACTCATATTTATCAGATCCCCTTTTTAAAAAAAATACTCAAACAAACTCTTTATATCTACTTATTCATCTATATTAAATCTCTCATTCTATTGTATTTCTCTCTTATCATATTCATCATATTTTTTTCATAATTTTCACTACTAACAAACAGATTCGTAAATGCCTAAAATTATATTTTTGGGCTTGGAACAAGACCCATTTGAAGGGGCACAACAAATTATACCCGGTTCGAGATACGAAATTTAGACGGAGAAAAAAAATAAATGAGCTTTATGATATTGATTTTATTAGGTCACTTAGCATTATTTCAAACACCATAGATAGCAAAATAAAGTTGCTTATACGAATGTAGTTAGACAGTTCATCAATCCATACGTATGTAATATACATATATATATATATATATATATATGTGTGTGTGTGTGTGTGTGTGTGTAGAGAGAGAGAGAGAGAGAGAAAATAAAGAATTGGAAAGGTATCAAAATACAGCTGGACCCATCCCTTTCAATATCCATCAAATGATGAATTGGGAGAATAGACTTCAACGTGTGAAAATTGATCCGCGGACAATGCAATAGCAGAGCAGGGTCAAAGTAAGCACAAATATAACATTAAGAAAATGAACTCAGAAAATGATTGGAGTGAGATGTAAACTTTTATTATAAAAAAAAATTAGGATAATTAAAATGGTGGGTTTCTAGAAGCTTGGCCAATGAGCGTGTCTGCAATAGCTTTCAAAAGAGAGTATATATTTTAAGTTTTTGTTTTCATAATCAAAGTATCCGGTCAGTTTGGAGTATACTTCATCGGTTCTTGACTAGTCTACGGAGTCTTAAAGTTAACGATCGAACAAACTTCCAGTAACTCAAAGAGAGTATATATTTTAAGTTTTTATTTTCATAATCGAAGTATCCGGTCAGTTTGGAGTATACTTCATCGGTTGTTGACTAGATTGTCAAGGTTCAACCTCAAAATGTTTAAATTTACAGCTTATCTTAATTTTTACTTGGACAATTCCTTAGGGTTATAGTATATATTTTAAGTAATTGCTTGTTTGAAAGTTATGTCGGTGTTTTTCTAAATTTCAACTTTTATTTTTGCGTTATTGCGTTAACATCAATTGATTCTGAAGTTATTTCTAACAAGCGTCGTTTGTCATGCTTTTGGATTTTAATTAATTTTAATAATTGACTTTTATCCGTTTACTTTCTTTGGTTTTTTTAAAAATATACTAGGCAATTCAAAATATAAGTATACATGTTTTCTCCTATGACCCGTTTATCTGACGGGAGTGATAGTAAATAATTATATAATCTTATATAGGATATTATATTAATCTTATTGAACTAATATTGATAAGAAACCTAATATCACACCCAGTACGTCATTATACATCACGTGTTTTGTGAGATTATATATCCAATGAGCACTTAACTCTAATTATAAAAGTTTTAACTGTGATCTCTTAAATAGTTAATAAAGAACTGTTCTTAAATCTCACTCCTCTCCAAATTGTACAACATAATGAATAAATTTAATTATTAATTAAAATATATTTTAATTTAGTAAATTAAATCATATGTGAAATAGGTATAGGAGGGAGTGATTTTAAAGTATAATTTTCTAGACAATTGATGTCACCTCCGGATAATCATGGAATTGGGTGGCTCTACTGACTTGTGATCGTCAATTTGGCTGATATGATGGTATGATTCTCGTACCAAACAATGGATTGGTCTGAAATAAAAAATGGACTTTGTTTTTCTGGTATGATGTTTATAGCTGCTATTTGGGTGGTGACATATTCTCCCATGACTTTTATACTGATTTTTTAATCGGAATAATGTGATATTGGCGTGTTAGAAACATTAAGTAACAATCGTCATGCATGTATTAGCAATTAAGTGTTGAAAGATTTTTGGGAAGGGAATTTTTACAGTCAAATAAAAAGGTGTTATGAATTCTCGAACAACAGTTCAATCCCAACGTCTTTATGGATCTTGATAACAATGAATTACAGAATGAAACAAACAAACAGTTGTATGTAATGAAAAACGAAAAAAAAAAAACGAGGCACAAGATATACATGAAAAATCTTAACGCGAAAAAAAAACAATGGGAGTCAAACCAGTCTACTATTAAATCGAATCAAAGAGTATAACTCTTCTCGCAAACTCTTTGAGATCTGCGTTTTCTTTCGTCTTTCCTCTGTTTTCTCTCAAAACTTCGTAACGCTAATTACATGATAATTGCAATATAAATAGGTCAAACCCTATGAACGAAATTACATGTCCGACGAGGTGAAGGTTGTCTGCAACCCAACACAGGGCTTGTCCACCAAATTAGGTGCAATCTGTAAGTTTTGTGACAGATAAGTGGAATCCGGAGAACATCTGTTACTGCATTGCCATAGAGTGTGGGTTATTTGGTGCAGTTTGTTATCTAGTGGGGAGTTTCTTGGACATGCAGCCCCTCAAACAATTGAAGGTCTTATGTTGTGTTGTTGGATTCTGTATGGTTAATTAGCTAGGAAGCACATATATGGATACAGAATCGAATACGATACAGATACAGATACGATAATACGGTAAAATTTTAAAAAATAAGATACGGATACGTTGAAGATATGGTTGTAAAAATTAATTTTTTTTTTTTTTTATAATTATCGGTCATATACTATGCATAAAAAGAAAGTAAAAGAAATTAAAGAAAAAGTAATTGAATTTCTAATACCATACTACCAAACATTTAGCACAAGTCAACTTTCGGGTCATTCAAAATAATTCAGTGTGCATAATCAATTAATCCATATACACTATCTACCGTATAGTCTAAATACAACTACTATTTATTAAAAAATTAAGAAATTCATGTTTCTGACTGTCTGTATGTTTATATGTATATTTTCAGATTTCTATATCCAACAGAATGAAATGGGAGACGAAACTATTTGAGAGAGAGAGAGAGAGAGAGAGAGGAGAGAGAAATTGAACCTGAATTCTATAGTAATTACAGATGTCGATTAAAGATGTGACACCCCAGCCAGGCCGTGGTGCTAGCTGTGAGGCTGACGTTCATGAGATGGAGTCTCAGTGGGATGTCCAGATGGGTGGTTAAGGTCCCACATCGCTTGGTGGAAGTTCGGTTGTATTTATAAGATTATGAACTTTCCTTGTACAAGGTCTTTTAAAGTCGTGATGGCGCCAACACCAAATGAAACTTCACAGTTAAGCGTGTTCACCCTGGAGCAATCCTGGGATGGGTAACCTACTGGGAAGTTCATGGGGTTTGGGCGACAAAAGGGGACAGTATTGTACAAGGCGGGAGCGGGTCGTTACAAAAGAAGTCAAGAAGGATCCAATGTAGGCCCTATAGAGTTTTTAGGGCTTTTTTTTTTACTCTCGTAGTTGAAAACAACATTATGTATATTTACATATATACATGTCATTATGGCTTGTCCCCTTATATTTATTTTGTATTTTTTAGAAATTTTATTTCTATCCCCGCCATATCCCAAAAGCTTCCAGCTATGTCCTAGAATTATCTATTGTGTAGCCAAAACGTATCTGAAACTAAAATAATTTAATTTTAATGTTGAATACTAATTTGGCGTACGTATCAATATCGAAGAAGTATCCAATATACGTATGTGACCTATTTCGGAATATTCGTGCTTCTAAAAATACCATCGTATTCAATGGTAGGAATGTCAGTTGGGAGATGTTGAAAGATCAGATCAAGTTCAATTAATGGGTCCAACAGGCTTCCTTGCAGCAGAGCAAAGATCACCTCACAATCAATGATCTTTTATACAACGTCCCAAAAGGGATCATACAGTGTAGTAATCTCTTCTGTTGTTGTAGCAGCAACAGCTCTGTTTCATACCAGTTAAGAATTCTAACTTTTAGAGAACTAATCAGATTGTATTTAGCGACAGGGAGCGAGCGGTCGTTCTTGTAAGACAAAAAAAACTCTTTAATTATATAAGAAAATAAAAAAAAATTCCTATGAAATATATAGGGTCGCCTTTATTATATATTTTGAAAAAAAAGAATTCACCCCTGAATAGTAAAATTTCTAGCTCCGTCCCTGTATCCATATTCTTCTAGTTCACAACGTTAGTAATTTTTTGGTTTCTGTGCAACTGTGTTTGGTTGGATTCAGTACTATTGTAACTTTAGAGAGATTTTGAATCTGAATGGACAGATTATTAGTGATATTCTTAATGGTAATCTAAATTGTTGATCTACTAACAATATTTATGACAAAAAGATTTTGTAAAAAATAAGAAGAAAAACAAAAAGATGCTCTGTCACATCATTTTGAAGTAATGTTGTGTGGTGTTTATATGGCATTACTTTTACGAATTTTAAGGCATGAGGGAAGGGATTTGGCTACTTTTCCTGACCTGGTAGATGGAGAGTGGATGTTTGGAACCTAACACTCACCCACATTTTTTGGAAGTTTGGTCTGATTATAGTGGTCGTGATTTTGGTCGGTGGTCCGAACTATTAATGTGATTTGTGTAGCTGAGAAATTAGTCTCATAGTCAAGATCCAAGAAAAACAGAATACTATGGGTAGGTGGTGATTTCTTTCAAAATCTGACAAGGTATTTCTTCTTGATACTTGCGATTTGTAAGATAGAAAATCGTTAAAGAATTTTTCATCGTTGTGGTGCGATTTGTAAGACAGAAAATCGTTAAAGAATCTTTTATCGTTGTGGTGGGAAGACACAACGATGATTTATAAGGAAAAATGATGATCACAAGATTCTCTCTGTATAATAACTAAAATTGTGTGTTAGCATGTACCTTTTATCATGGGCATGTACTTTTATTTATAGATTTTATGAATTAATCAACTCAAATTCTCTTAGATCTTTAATTTCTCATTAGACACGAAGTAAAAGTATTTTTTGATTAACCACAAACGAGATAAATCTGGTTTGGACTCTCTAACGACTTATCTTTTTACTGTTAGAGCTTTATTCAATTTCAAAATACTCCTCATTCTAAATTGAATTGACCTTGGATTCATCGTCCCTATTTGATTAAAATATGTCATGAGACAATCGGAGTTCTATTTCAATATTCACAATTTAAGATTGTTAATTGTTTTTCTCATGTCGGCAAACAAACAAACCGTCTTTCTTCTTGGGTTGACAAAACATGTAAACCACCTTTGTTAGGCTAGTCACTGTAGCTCGGCAGCATGTACATGCGTGAGAGCATTTTATTGTCGAACTCATTTAATCATTTAAGAAGAGACTCAATAATTCTTCTTTAAATTTTCAAACTTTTACTGTGGTGACTTATAATTTTTAGTCTCTTCGAAAAGATGTAGAAACAAAAAATTCAAAACACAGACAAGCATTATTAACTAGAAATGATTGCATAAACCTGTGCAGAAATGCAATTTGTCAAAATGCAATAATATGTTTGGTTAATTATCACAATTTTTTCAAATACCCAAAACACGACAAAAAGGTTTTAGTTACATAGGAAAATCTAGATATTTTGTTTGGTATGAATGCGTATATGCATACATATATATACACACACACACTCCTATGTGTAGGGATGGTAATGTGTAGATTTAAGGTGAGTTTCAATCATTTCATTTTTAAATATGTGATAATTTCTTTATGTCGGTCCAATTTTTATTGGAGAATGATTTGAGATCGAGTAATTATAGAAACATAGATCATCCGGACACAGATGTGTTCAGAACCATTGGATACACGTAGAGCCCTCAATAATTTATAGACTCCACTTGCATCCAATATTGGTTTCGGTCACATCTATGTCCAGATGTGTCTGAAAAATCTGTATTCCAAGACTTTTCCTTTGAGTTCAGGACCAAGATTTATTGTTGAGCTAATCTAAAGGAGCGTGATGGGTCGAAGGTTGGGCCAGACCCAAGATTTATTGGGCAGTGTCAGTAGCGTGGGTCATCGCCACGATGTATTGCTGAACCATCCAAGAGATGATCTACCATAGACTTTGGGTTTGATACATGAACCATTGCCATGCTGAACAATTAACCAGCCACTCAGTAAAACAGTTAGAACCTTCTGAAATTAGAAGGGCAACTAAATGGGAAAGTACATATTTTGAGAAATGTTCTTATTCAAGAACCCTCACACATGCTGCAAGGAAATAGTGAGATTTGGCAATATAGAAAATGATCTCATGTTATTCACCAAAATAAGGCACTTGATAGATTATAAATAGAGGATCACAGGGCAAAATTAGGTACGTTATCAATTAAGAGTATAATTATTATTGTGCTTTTGTCCCACGTTCTAACTTAAGCATCAGAGTGTGATCTTCCAACTATTAATAGTCCAATGACACTTATTGGTTGTTCACTGCTCAGGCTATAGGAGACGAATCAAATCAAAATTGGTGGATCTTCGTAACCCTATAGTATTGTTTAAATTTATATGGTATGAAATAATCCATTTTCAAACACTCAAAATAGAAAACTACATAATTCAAAATGAAAAACCCAAGTTGCCAAGAAAATGAATTCTCTTAAAGTTTGATTCCAATAAACAGAAAAATGTGTTTCTTGTTACAAACTATTGCGGATACCAAATAAATTTGCAGAATGTAACATAAATACACAATACACAAGATATAGAAATATAATTACTTCAAGAACTATTCAAAACAAAATAGATTTTCAGAATCTATATGATTTTATACAGTGTTTCTAAACTTAGGAAAATAAAAATGGTGGGTTTCTAGAAGCTTGACCAATGTGCGTGTTTGCAATAGCTTTTCAAAATAGCATACTTTATTAGTTCGTGAGTTTGTCTCAATTTCAACTTCTGTTTTTTGCGTTAAGAGCAACTCATGATTTTGAAGGAAGCGTCATTTTTCATGCTTTTGGATTTTAATTTTAATAATCAACTTTTTATTTGTTTATATTTTTTATTTTTTACATATATATTATTGCTAATTGTCAACAAACCTAACCATTGAGAATATCAGCATGTACGTTTTTTGATGGGACTGATAGTAAATAATTACATAATCTTACAAGACTAATATTGATAAGAATCGTAATATCACACAATGAACGTCATTATACATCACATGTTTTGTGAGATTATATATACGATGACTATTAAATTCTAATCGTAAAAATTTTAACTAGTTATGTGGTCTTTAAAATAGTCGGTCAATTACATAACCTCGTCTTGTCCCGAAAAGAATTGTTTTAACTCCTCTCCAAATTGTACAATGGACAAAAAACTTGACGAGACATTGCCGCTTAGAGATAGAAGACACACGGATCATGAACTTCTATTCCATGAAAACAAGAAATGAGATCCGAAGTTGATCTATTAACAATATTTATCAAAAAGATAGAAAAAAAAATGCTTTGTCACATCATTTTGAAGAAACATTGTGTGGTGTTTATGTGACATTACTTTTTAAGAATTTTATGGCATGAGAAAAGGGTTTTGGCTACTTTTCCTCACCTGCTAGATGGAGACAGTGGATGTTTGAAACCCAACACTCATCCACATTTTTTGAACTTTGGTCTGATTACAGTGGTCATGATTTTGGTCGGTGATCTGAGATATTAATGTGATTTGTGTATCCGAGAAAATAGCCTGATAGTATGATCCAAGAACAACAAAATACTATGGTCTGAAATAAAATGGATTTTTTTCTGGTATGATGTTTTGGTGCATGTGACATAGGCCTTACATATATAGTTGCTATTTGGGTTGTCACATATTCTCCCATGACTTTTATACAGATTTTTTTATCAGAATAATGTGATATTGGCGTATTAGAAACTTTATACAGATTTTTTTTTCTATCCAAACTGAATGTCGCAATGGGCAAAAGTCTAACGGAGTAATATCGCGTGGAGGTAGAAGGCTCACACGGGTAATGAGTTTCTTTTTCTGAAGAAGAAATAATGAGATCCGAAATTTGATCTACTAACAATATTTATGACAAAAAAGATGAAAAAAATAAATAAATAAGAAGAAGAACAAGAAAGATGCTTTTTCACATCTTTTGAAGTAATGTTGTGTGGTGTTTATGTGAGATTATTTTTTAGAGTAATGCTACAAACACAGATCATCTGTATACATCAGGACACAGATGTGTTCAGAATTATTGGATGCACGTGAAACCCTCAAGAATTTGTTAATCCTGTGTACATTCAATGAGTTTTGAACACATTTGTGTTCTTAAACTTTTTGAACTTTTTTAAGGCATGGTCAAGAAAAGGGCTTTGGCTACTTTTCCTGACCTCTGGTACATGGAGAGTGGATGTAAAACCTAACACTCACCCACATTTTTTGAACTTTGCTCTGATTATAGTGGTCATGATTTTGGTCGGTGATCAGAGGTATTAATGTGATTTGTGTGGCCAAGAAATTAGTATGATAGTCAAGATCCGAGAATAACTAAATACTGTAGGTAGGTGGGTGATTTTTTGATAATCTGAAAAGTCAATATCTATGAATGATATTCTCTCCCTTGATACATGTGATGTACAAGACAAGAAATCATCAAAAAAAATTATGAAAGAAGGCAATCCGGTGATCAAGTCAAAATGATGATCACAAGAAACTCTCCTGCTGCAAGTAAATAGTCAGATTTGGCAATAGCCGCAATACAGAAAAAGATCACATGTGTTCACTTAATAAACTAAAGCACTTGATAGCTTATAAATAGGGATCAGAAGGCAAAACCAGATATGTTATCAACTTGTATAATTATTATTGTACTTTTGTTTTATGTTCTAACTTAAGTATCAGAGTGTCTTCCGACTATTAATGGTCACGTGGCACTAATTGATTCTTCTTGCATAGGCTACAAGAGCAACTTAAATCTAAGAGACAATTCGGATCAGGATTGATGGATCTTCGCAACGTTACAATAATATTTAAATTTATATGAAGAATCAAAAAATCTTGTCCGGATGTAAATCTAAAATTATATATTTATTATTTTATTTTTCAAAATGCATTTTTGCATAATATATTCTAAAATCCGTTTTGAAAACACTCAAAATAAAAAATGAAAACGAAAATCCCCAACTGCCAAGAAAATGAATTATCTTAAAGTTCCGAAAATGAGTTCTCTCAAGTTTTGAAAATTCCAATAAACACAAAATATGTTTCTGAAAAATAAAAACAACACAGTTCAAATGTTACTACCGCTAGTTAGTTCGAGTGAGGTTGGTGACGACTAAGACTCCAGAGATCGTTAGTTCGGGTAGTTCCTTTGTTTGGTTGCTCACTTACTTAGGATCATTAGGACGAAAAGCATGATAAGAACCTAAATGAAATGTCTTGACAGTAGATGAAATCGATTGAGAAGAAGAAAAATTATCTTCCTCGGAGGTAGGGGGGATTGGGGCTGATTTTACTGCCTGAGTTGCAATTTATACTTTCTCTTTATATGGTTGTATCAATGATAAATTGATACAAGAAATAAGCCTTGTAATGTTCTATCATTTTATTAACGTGCTAATTTTTATTGGGCCTTCAACCCAAAGCTTGAACAACGTTTGGAAGAAGACCAAGGGCCTGTTTGGGAAGAACCAAAAAACTTTCACGGCCCACTTCTGTCATGTTATATGGATTTTCTTTGTTTTTTTTTGTTTTTGGAAAAAGGTTTGGAAACTTTTCGCATACAAAAAAACGTATTCACAAAATAACATTAGCTTTTAATTTATGGAAAATTATCAAGATTTAAACTGATCAAGGGCGGGTAGGTATTTGATAACGTCACTTATTTATTATGGTTTTTGAATCTACCTATTTGGCTCCATGTTATTAATTTCGTCTCGTACCGACCGTTGGTACATTTCGAAAGCGGTGTTGGTTTACTGATGTACCGTTCTGGTCAACGTACCGGACTGTTCAGAATTGTTTCAGCCAATACCAATTAGTACCGAATTTGTTGTAAATATATTTTTATAATTTTTAAATAATTATTTTTTTGGATATATTAATAATAAATTAGGACTAAAAATTCGTCAACTTTTATATTTAGTAATTTATTTTTAAGTTGCAAGCTTTTACTTAATATGTTCAATGTAATTTTATGTTAAAAATATATATATTAATTTTAGCGATAAATCCGAAATGATGCGGGGGTACATACTAGTACTGATACATACTATACTAGTAACAAAATCGATACGCTCACTGATACGAGATTGATAACTTTAATTTGGCTGGCTAGTTATGGAACGAAACAAATGAATTGAAAAATAAAAACCTTTAAAATCAGTCGCAAAGGAGCTTTACGAATTCTCATTATATTTTTAAAAATTACTCTCCTTCAAATCTATTTTGCATATATTTAATAATTTTACCCTTTTTTATGATAACTTTTTAGGATCTATAATCAAAACTTCAGAATTAAATAAATAATTGACTTTCGAATATTTCCTGAATTATGGCTCACAAGTTGATTTCGGCTAATATTTGCAACATTTAATAAGGTAAAGTTATTCTGTCAATGAATATGGACACCAAGGTTTCGTGGTGTAGTTGGTTATCACGTCAGTCTAACACACTGAACGTCTCCGGTTCGAACCCGGGCGAAGCCATTCTGTTTTATATGTTTTTTCCCAAACTCAAACCATTAATACGTCGTCGTTCAAGAATCCTCCAGGCTCCAGGAGATTTCCACGTCATGGTCCTTCTATTGGCCGGCTTGACGACGTCGTGCTCCTTCAACCGTTTTTCCCACGGTAACTTCCACATCATCCTAACCAACCCCGTTTGTTTTCCAACAAAGACTGACGAATCACAGGTTTCCACGTCAACCTATGCATTACTTCCTCAACCCCAATTGGCTGGTTTTTCCTCGTCATCATCCCAACGAACCTCCACCGCTAATCAAGAAACTTCCCCAGTTTTTTCCAATTTAAACCCCGCGAAAAACAAACCCTAATTCTTCCCATTTCACATCCAAATCCAAATTCTCTCTCTCTCTCTCTCTCTCTCTCTCTATGATGGATCGCCGATCGTTCAATTTCGTGACGGTGTTTTTGTTACTATTTGCGATCCAATCATCGACCACGGCTCTGATTTCGACCCCTGACCTCAATCCTACCTATCCCAAAGCAATCTCTGTAAGTATATGCTTTTGTTGTTTTTCATGATAATTCTCTGTTTCCTATGCTTTCTGTTTGGTTGCCGAGAAACTATAATCGTAAAAGGAAGTTTCGATTTTTCCCCCTGGCCTCCCAATCAATGGATCATAGAACGTTTTGACGATTTAATTATCCCGATACTCGATCAAACGGATCCCTTCATCTGTGTGCCTTCGTTGTTCTATTCTTTGTGAGGATGGGTAAGCTGGTTGGGGGTTTTTTCCCCTGTTGAATCCTGAAAACGGATTGTTGAATTGTCTCTCTTTAAGAGACCTTTTTTAGTAAAAAAATTTATTTTAGCTTTTTGGTTTTACTTTTTTTAAAGCGATGCAGTTACAGAGAACATAAGAAGTTTCAGTTTTTATTTTTCATAGAATCTTATTTGCTGGAAATTTGTTGCGTAAATTGTCTTCATAAGATTTGTCCGATATCGCAATCAAACAAAGCCTTTCAGCTGTTTCAAGCTATGCAATTGTTTCTAAGGGGTTTTTTTTTCTCTCGAAATTTAGTGTCATGCGGGGTAAAAGCCTCACAGCCCACTGCGTGACTTCAATTCATATCGAAAGTTTGACTCTCATCAAGACTTAAATCTTACAGGAAGTTTTTCTAGTCGTTTTGTGTCTTTCAAAATTGTAACTATGGCCATTAATTAAGCTTTTAATCAAATGTATGTTTAGATATGACATTGTCTATTTAAAGTGTTTCATGTCAAATAAAAGCTTTTAGTCAAGTTCAAATTTGAGTCGGTAAAGTTTGAGTAAAGGCTGGAGATGGTCTAAGCTAATTTTTATTTGGTCTGGTGTTTCAGGATTTGAAAGAAGCAATTGTAAAGGGGTTAGGGTTTCAAACGGAAGACTTCAAAATCTCTGGATTTGATTTGAGAGATGTATTGGTAGGTCAATCCGTGGCGTACGAGTTCGATGTTGAAATTGATAATAAGGTTCTCCCATTTAGGCTATTGGAGGATGTGAACCGTTGGGAATACGTGGATTTGCCTATATTTCAAGAGGAGGATTTAACAAGGTCGGGTGAGGAGAATGGGTTGGTTGAAAGGCGGAAAATGGAAAATGAATTGCCAGTTTTGGCTCCATTTCAGCTGGCAGGCCCGATGGAATTGTGGATACAGGATGCCAAAGACATGAGGCTTTCATTGCCGGTAAGTTGCTGAGTCATTTGCTGGAATTATAATATCAACTTCTTTTGTGTTGGTACATGAGTTCTGTGTAGTTCTTGTTGATATCTTTTCAATATGTCTAAAGTTGAAATTGAAACATGGGGAATTGTTAACTCATGCAATATAGCATTGGAATTCATTATGTTGACATCCTCTCAGTGGAGTAACTATACACCTAGTCGGTGATGATTCCATTTGTATTTGGCATTTCGGATGGGATTCCAAGAGAATTAGCATTTTTTTCCCGATAACACAACACCTTAGTTCTTAATCTTTTTGTGGTTTCGCTTATGGAATCAACTTAAAATTGATAACAGCTTAGCCCATATTATGGTCTGATAGTGAAAATTTTGGCTGGCATTTTGATTTTGATTTTAGCTATGTTTGGAATCAACTTAAAAGGCTGAACTTATTCTTTGATTTCCCTTTCATTCTCCTTTTCTTGATAAGTACCTCCACAAATCCATGAGCCAAACACCATCTTAGATGGAATCTCAGTTGCAATTTGACTATTTGAGGTGCATTATGTCTATTGCTTGTGTTAATGAGGTATGGGATCATGTTGGTTCATGTTTCTTGAAACTTCTTATGGAGTTTTAGTTGAATGGATACGGGGTAGAAGTACATTTGTTCAGTATGAAGTGCTGTCCTGTTTAGCACTTCCATCAAAAGCTGCTTAATTTAAGGTCATAGGTACCAGTTTTCCAAGCAATCTTCTAGTTTAACTTGGCAGATTTCATCATTGATACTATTACTTGTATGATTGTATCCTAATACTGTACAGAGAGCTCTTCTACTAAAATTGATAATTAATTCTGCTACTTGTTCTGTTCTGCAGCATGACGTGGATGCCGGTGTCCTTAAAAAGGTGATCTTGGCAGATGGAGCTGTGGTTACAGTAACAGGCGCCAGATCAGTTAGCCTTCGCCACCCTATTGATCTCCCACTCCCCCTAAATCTCACCCAGAACAGTTTCGCATCAGGTCTTCTCTCTCTGGCAGAACATCTCCGCCACACATCCGGCACTCCAGGTGCTCCTCCCCTCTCCCTCCGTATTGTGGGCCCCACCTCACTCACTTCCCCTTCCTCACCATCGTCCTCTTCCAATAACAAGCTCAAACTCAAGCGCCTCGCCCCAGGCCTTGTGGAGCTATCCTCGCGATCAAAACCCAAACCCTTTGAGCCCATCTCGGCTGTTGATCTCCAAGGAGAAGTCAATACCCTTCTGACTCCAGATCAGTTCACCACTCTATGGCCTCTTACTTCAGTCAACGGCTCAAACGCCAATTTGCGGGGTTTTGAGGCCTTGCTAGCTTCAGTTTTGGGACCAAAAGCTAATGAGGAGGGTTCTTTTAAGCTGTTGAAGGTGGATGTGTCCGCTCGAACATTTGTGAAGATGGGTTTTGGATTGGAGAAGAAGTTGAAAGAAGGGGATGGGGTTGAGGCAAACGGTTTTCCTGAGTGGAGGACTAAGCCTGAGAATGTGAAGATGCATTTTGAGGTGTTGGCTAAGGTTGACGGAGACAAGGTCGTGCCGGAGAGGGTGGTGCAGGTTAATCCGGTTGAGGTGGAGGATAGCGTAGCCCCGAATGTGATGACGGGGAATGTTACCATGTCTAAGGTCCCCATTGTTCACCCTCCTCCCAATCCTTTTACCTTGTGATCTGTTTGGAGGGTTATTTTTGTACCAAATTAAAAAGGATTTGTAAAGATTTTTCTTTCCCATTTGGATTTTCAAACTTCTGCTACAAACGGTGTGTAAGAGAAGGAAGGTTAACAGTTGAAGGCTGTAATTATTTGGTCTCTGTGCTGTGACCTTTATTTACAAATTGATCGAAAAATATTATGTCTAAGATTTCTCGGTTCTTGGAATTCAACTATTGAACAGGCTATAAGGAAAAAAGAGGTGTGCTTTTGTGGTTTAAATCTATCTGGATTTGTCCCTGTTGTGACAGATAATTTTAAGAACTATTGTTGCCAATGGCACGTTGGGTCGAGCCAATTATTGTAATGTTTTATTAACAATTACAAGACTATGCATTTTTTTCCTTCGTTGTTGTGCAGTTGTCTTTAGATACTTGAGTTGTTGTTGAAGGAGGTCAGAAATAAATAACTATTCGGGCAAAAGTCCTTCGATAATGAGACTCTTATAGAGGAACAACATTCCGAACCTAGGGAATTAAAGGAAGGCACTTATGCTATTTGTGACATATCTTACGGGGTCAATTCCTACTAAATTGTGCTTTATGGTTATAGATTTTTTTGTATAATTATAATGCATAAAGGGGCATCAACCAATTGCTTCGAAAAGGAGAGTTTATTTGGGCGACAAGCATTTCACATCCTAAACGTGCTCATTTTGTTGAAGACGGGTGTATAAAAAGTGGTTGATCGCATAGTCTTTTCCAATCCCAATGAGTTTGCCAGATATTGAAGATTTGAGATTTAGGAATTTGTTCCTTTTTAAGGTCGGTAAAAGAAACAAATCTCTAAGCCTATAAAGCTCTAACTTTAGTTGGGTTCTCCGCTAGTGGGCGGTGGAGCAAAACTAAACCCCACCATTTGAAGTAATCTCATTCCATTACCATAGGATTCTAGCATACTAAAGTAAGAGCTAGAATGAGAATTCTAATTACTTTAATTATGTTTCGTCACAACCAAACATGTGAGTAGAAATGCACACTTAATATTAACTTAGCGACGGAGACACACACGATGCTTGTGCAAATTAATTGTTATCAAAGAGAGAGGGAGAGGGAGAGGGAGAGAGAGATGGGAAAATGTGGTAAGGAAGTTATGGGTAGTGGGAAGAAGTGGTAAGGGAACTGTGGATAGTAACCAAACAATATTATTTTATTATTAGTGTATTAAAAGTAAATATAATTTATTTTTATAGTGGGGACTTTAGCGGAAAATATTTTTATGGCTAAGTTTCATTTTCAGGTTCACACAAAAATGATAGCTTATAGAATAGATATATCCTGTTTTATTCCCGTCTCAAAATTCTATTCCAGCCTAGATTCCATTCCAACGAAGCAAACACGGCCTTGATGTAATGGCAAGGTGGTACTGGCAATAATGACTTTCTTGCTCATGGCCCAAAAATATTTAGGCCCAATAGAACAGATGTAAAATACTTGAGCCTGGCCCAAAGCCCACTTAAAGCAGTATGGATGGGCTCGAAGTTAATTGGATAATTTAAATCAGAGTCCTACTAGCTCTTGCGGCTTATGTTTTTCTCTCATCTACTTTTTGAACTTATGTTTTAATCCTATTTTTGCATGATTTGACAATTTTACCATTATTTTTTAGTGTTAGTTTACCCTCTTATCATTTTTAAGTCAGAATTGATTTGTTAAGTTTAAAATCGTAACACAAATTTAGACTTCAAATATGGAATCAGTTATGGTAATTATCTTTTTATTGAATATCTCAATATTGGCCGAATCTTCTATCACCAGAATGAATTTTTTATATTTCACTAAATATCTCAATATTGGTCAGATATTCTATCATCGGAATGGCACTTTGATATTGGTAAGTTTGAGGCAACCTATTTTTCTGCAATATTGAGATAGAATCATAGTGATTCACAAGATTATTGATCATATCTTTGAATTTTTTGCACGGAATCACATAAATATTCGGTTGTTGTATTACTTATCATGTAACACATAGACATGCCACTTTTATGTACTTGTTCACTGAAAACTGAATATTGCGAGTTAGGAGTAAGATTTCATCATCAATTAAATGTAAAATATTTTTTTAGAAGATTGTTCGAATTACACGGTGAGTGAAAAATTTACCATGACCTGTAAATGTCATTCTTTACCTGCAAATTTATCATGATATCTGTAAATTTATCATGATGTCTATTTTAAGTATGCGAAATATACCCTGTAAATTTACTATCACAAGATATAGATTAAATTTACCATGCAAAATGCAAATGTCTTGAAATTTTACCATGACATGTATATGTCGTTCTTTACTTGTAAATTTACCATAATATCCATAAATTTACCACGATATCTATTTTAAGTATGCAAAATATAACCTGTAAAATTATTATCGCAAGATATAGACTAAATTTACCATCACAAAATACAAAAATTTATCATATTCTCTCAGCGGCACGAAAGAAACTGAAATATAATATTTTAATTGCATCCCCTTTTTTTTAGGAATTTAATGGTAAAGTTGATCAATTTTAAATTAAGGGTAAGTTGGATATTTTTAAAGAAATAGGACCAAAATATAATGTTTAAAAGTATATAGAATGAAAAAATAACAGACACTTATAGATGAGACTAAAAAATAAGTACCCCAAGTTAATTAAAATTTTCAATTTCATAAACAAATAGAATGCTTTAATTGCATCCCCTTTTTTTAGGGATTTAATGGTGAAGTTGATCAATTTCAAATTAAAGATAAGTTGGGGTATTTTTAAAGAAATAGGACCAAAATATAATGTTTAAAAGTATATAGGATGAAAAAATAATAAATACTTATAGATGAGACTGAAAAATAAGTACCCCAAGTTAATTAATCATTTTCAATTCCATAAACAAATACTTTGTTCAATTAAATCCCTCCGTGTCCCTTCTCCTCCTCACAAGATAAACACATTTCATAGCACACATGGAGGGGCAGGGCTGACAATGCCCCTTCGCTCTAAGTTTTTGGATACTATTATTAATATTTTTTTGACATTTTGTAAAACTCGTATAAATTTTTAAGATTAATCATTCTTCTTGGTTTAAGAAATTTAAAAAATAAAAAATTATGATTAAAAGATTTTAAAATTTATTAAATAAAAAAGGTTGAAAAAAATAAATAATTTCTCATTTTTTTAATCAACAAAAAAGAAATAGCATTCCTCATTGTCTTTAATGTATTTAACGTTGTCTTATCAAAACTTTCTCAATTTTGATTTCTATTTTTATGCATTTTCTGTTGCTGTTGTCGAGACGAATAAAGAAAGGCAAAAATAAAATGAAAAACTATACAAAATATCAACTAGTATCCGTTTTCTTTAGCAAAATAATAATCTAGTCCAAATGTAACCTTAATAAATGACTATATTCGTGTGATTATAGGCGGGACTATTCTCATTGTCTCACCATTTTTGCCTAGAATTTGAAAAATTGTTAAATCAAATAATCATTTAGATTTTCTTTTCTTTATCTATTTGATTTTCAAACCTTAAGCATCTTACTTGATAAGTAATTTTTTTAATTCTATGTATAGAAAAATATTACTTACAAAATTACGCCACATGTCAGTTGCAGGGCTTTTCTCACGAAAGTAGCCCTGCAATATTATATAGTATAGATCTGGTAGATTAGGTAACTGGTTTAATTTAATAATAATAATAATAATAATAATAATGTGGATGTGGTTTCGAAAGATAAGAGGGGAGGAGGCTAACGGACTAAAAAGGGAGTGAAGGCAAGTCGTTTTGAATTCAAATGTTGAGGGAGTGTATGTATCTATACGTATTGCAGGACTTTTTTTGGTGAGAATCACCCTGAGAGCGAAAAGTGTCATAATACAATTGGGTTAGAAATTAATTTGTTAAATATTTAATACATATAAAATAATGTAAATACTAATTGAACAAATTAAATTTAAATAAATGATTATCATTAACAAATCAAATCGAAACCAATACTTATCCATTGGATGAATACCACGCCAAATGACAGGTTGCAATTGGATATCCAAAATGATATCCTCAGATCCTATTTCCTTGGACGATTTTGATATACTATTTATTTTAATGGATATTGCCAAGAGAGTTTATAGTACTATAATTATATATGGACCTATTTTTTGGAATCTAATGGATAATGTAAATCTTTCGTTCTTATCGTTATCGGTTTTGACCAGTGGGATTAATTTTTGGGATAATCCAAATTCACAATTTCGGTTCTCCAGCTTACCATGATTAATCAGATAAAATAAATACTATACCTATTTATTTATTTTTTAAAATAAATTCAAAATGAATAATTATCCTTTCAAACAAATGATAATTATTATTATCTTTAATCCTTATCATTTATACTGCCAATTATTTATCCAAAAATGAATTTGAATTTTGAGTTTAGTCACTCATATGTTGAATTTGCCAATTAATAGCATGGTTTCAATTTATATTGCCCATTATTGAGCCATTCTCATATCTACAATACTATCTTACACCCATTTCATAAGCTTGGTTTATCCAAAGAAAACTAAACAGTGAAAATTAAATCAAGCCTCAGCAGCAAAATAATTCCAGTGTCAGACAGCAAAATTAAGTTATGGAGCTCCAATCAATTTCGTAAGACGCAGATTGCTTACAGGATAAATTAGTTTTCAGCAATAAACTCAGGTATTTACGTCTTCAATAATCTCATTTCATATATAGAAATCTTCTCTCTTCAATCAATAATTTTTTTTTCTTAAGACTTGCTCACTCTCTTATCATACCACGCTTATAAGTCCGACTAATAATCAGCACTTGGCAAAACCAGCTAAACTGAAATGACTGAGATTCACAGCATTCCCAGTACACCTCAAGACCTGAAATAGTTTT